>OU342745.1:475043801-475463468 GCA_910589775.1 Avena eriantha
GTGGGCAATAGCTCATGAAAACGGCCATAAAGCACGAATACAACGAGTTTTTGGACATATCTCTCAAACATGTATGGGTCTTACGGTCATTGTAAATCGCCCTGGAACCCCAAAAATATAGGCAATAGCTCTTGAAAACGGCCATAAAGCGCGAATACGACGAGTTTTTGGTCATATTTGTCAAACATGTATCGGGTCTTACTGTCATTGTAAATCGCCCTGGAACCCAAAATGTGGGCAATAGCTCATGAAACGGCCATAAAAAACGAATACAACGAGTTTTGGTCATATCTCTCAAAAATGTACCGGGCCTTACTGTCGTTGTAAATCACCCTAGAACCCCAACCGTGGGGATAGCTCATGAAAACAGCCATAAAAACGCGAATACAACGAGTTTTTGGTGATATCTCTCAAACTTGTATCGGGTCTTACGGTCATTGTAAATCGCCCTAGACACCCAAAACCATGGGCAATAGCTCATGAAAATGGCCATAAAACACGAAAACAATGAGTTTTTCGTTATATCTCTCAAACTTGTATGGGTCTTACTGTTGTTGTAAATCTCCCTAGAACCCCAAAACTGTGAGCAATAGCTCTGAAAACGGCCATAAAACACGAAAACGACGAGTTTTTGATCATATCTCTCAAACTTTTATCAGGTCTTACTGTCGTTGTAAATCGCCCTAGAACCCCAAAGCAGTGGGCAATAGCTCATGAAAACGGCCATAAAGCACGAATACAACGATTTTTGGATATATCTCTCAAACATGTATCGGGTCTTACGATCATTGTACATCGCCCTGGAACACCAAACTATAGGCAATAGCTCTTGAAAACGGCCATAAAGCACGAATACGACGAGTTTTTGGTCATATCTCTCAAACTTGTATTGGGTCTTACGGTCATTGTAAATCGCCCTAGAACCCCAAAACTTTGAGCAATAGCTCATGAAAACGGCCATAAAACATGAAAACGACGAGTTTTTTTGGTCATATCTCTCAAACTTGTATCGGGTCTACTATAGTTGTAAATCGCCCTAGAACCCCAAAACTGTGGGTAATAGCTCATGAAAACGGCCATAAAGCATGAATACAACGAGGTTTTGGTCATATCTCTCAAACTTGTATCGGGTCTTACGGTTATTATAAATCGCCCTGGAACCCCAAAAGTGTGGGAAATAGCTCATGAAAACGGCCATAAAACACGAAAACGACGAGTTTCTGGTCATATCTGTCAAACATGTATCGGATCTTACTGTCATTGTAAATCGCCCTGGAACCCCAAAATGTGGGCACTAGCTCATGAAAACGGCCATAAAACACAAATAAACTAGTTTTTGGTCATATCTGTCAAAAATGTACCGGGTCTAACTGTCATTGTAAATCGCCCTAGAACCCCAACCGTGGGCAATAGCTCATGAAAACAGCCATAAATCGTGAATACAACGAGTTTTTGGTCATATCTCTCAAACTTGTATCGGGTCTTATGGTCATTGTAAATCGCCCTGGAACCCCAAAACCGTGGGCAATAGCTCATGAAAACGGCCATAAAACACGAAAACAATGAGTTTTTGGTCATATCTCTCAATCTTGTATCGGGTCTTACGGTTGTTGTAAATTGCCCTAGAACCCCTAAACTTTGAGCAATAGCTCATGAAAACAGCCATAAAACGCGAATACAACGAGTTTTTGGTCATATCTCTCAAACTTGTATCGGGTCTTACGGTCATTGTAAATCGCCCTAGAACCCCAAAACCATGGGCAATAGCTCATGAAAACGGCCATAAACCACGAAAACAATGAGTTTTCCATCATATCTCAAACTTGTATCGGGTCTTACTGTCGTTGTAAATCGCCCTAGAACCCCAAAACCGTGGGCAATAGCTCATGAAAACAGCCATAAAGCACGAATACAACGATTTTTTGGTCATATCTCTCAAACATGTATTGGGTCTTACGTTCATTGTAAATCGCCCTAGAACCCCAAAACTATGGGCAATAGCTCATGAAAACAGACATAAAATGCGAATACAACGAGTTTTTGGTCATATCTCTCAAACTTGTATCGGGTCTTACGGTCATTGTAAATCGCCCTAGAAGCCCAAAACCGTGGGCAATAGCTCATGAAAACGGCCATAAAACACGAAAACAATGAGTTTTCCATCATATCTCTCAAACTTGTATCGGGTCTTACTGTTGTTGTAAATCGCCCTAGAACCCCAAAACTGTGAGCAATAGCTCATGAAAACGGCCATAAAACACGAAAACGACAAGTTTTTGATCATATCTCTCAAACTTTTATCAGGTCTTACTATTGTTGTAAATCGCCCTAGAACCCCAAAACAGTGGGCAATAGCTCATGAAAACGGCCATAAAGCACGAATACAATGAGTTTTTGGATATATCTCTCAAACATGTATCGGGTCTTACGATCATTGTAAATCGCCCTGGAACACCAAAACTATAGGCAATAGCTCTTGAAAACGGCCATAAAGCACGAATACGACGAGTTTTTGATCTTATCTCTCAAACTTGTATTGGGTCTTACGGTCATTGTAAATCGCCCTAGAACCCCAAAACTTTGAGCAATAGCTCATGAAAACGGCCATAAAACATGAAAACGACGAGTTTTTGGTCATATCTCTCAAACTTGTATCGGGTCTTACTATAGTTGTAAATCGCCCTAGAACCCCAAAACTGTGGGTAATAGCTCATGAAAACGGCCATAAAGCATGAATACAACGAGTTTTTGGTCATATCTCTCAAACTTGTATCGGGTCTTACGGTTATTATAAATCGCCCTCGAACCCCAAAAGTGTGGGAAATAGCTCATGAAAACGGCCATAAAACACGAAAACGACGAGTTTCTGGTCATATCTTTCAAACATGTATCGGATCTTACTGTCATTGTAAATCGCCCTGGAACTCCAAAATGTGGGCAATAGCTCATGAAAACGGCCATAAAACACGAATACAACGAGTTTTTGGTCATATCTCTCAAAAATGTACCGGGTCTTACTATCGTTGTAAATCGCCCTAGAACCCCAACCGTGGGCAATAGCTCATGAAAACAGCCATAAAACGCGAATACAACGAGTTTTTGGTCATATCTCTCAAACTTGTATCGGGTCTTACGGTCATTGCAAATCGCCCTAGAACCCCAAAACCGTGGGCAATAGCTCATGACAACGGCCATAAAACACGAGAACAATGAGTTTTTTGTCATATCTCTCAAACTTGTATCGGGTCTTACTGTTGTTGTAAATCGCCCTAGAACCCCAAAACTGTGAGCAATAGCTCATGAAAACGGCCATAAAACACGAAAACGACGAGTTTTTGATGATATCTCTCAAACTTTTATCAGGTCTTACTATCGTTGTAAATCGCCCTAGAACCCCAAAACAGTGGGCAATAGCTCATGAAAACGGCCATAAAGCACGAATACAACGAGTTTTTCGATATATCTCTCAAACATGTATCGGGTCTTACGATCGTTGTAAATCGCCCTGGAACCACAAAACTATAGGCAATAGCTCTTGAAAACGGCCACAAAACGTGAATACGACGAGTTTTTGGTCATATCTCTCAAACTTGTATCAGGTCTTATGGTCACTGTAAATCGCCCTGGAACCCCAAAACCGTGGGCAATAGCTCATGAAAACGACCATAAAACATGAATACGATGAGTTTTTGGTCATATCTCTCAAACATGTATCGGGTCTTACTTTGTTGTAAATCGCCCTTGAACCCCTAAACTTTGAGCAATAGCTCAGGAAAACGGCCATAAAACACGAAAACATTGAGTTTTTCGTCATATCTCTCAAACTTGTACCGGGTCTTACTGTTGTTGTAAATCGCCCTAGAACCCCAAAACTGTGAGCAATAGCTCATGAAAACGGCCATAAAACACGAAAATGACGAGTTTTTGATCATATCTCTCAAACTTTTATCGGGTCTTACTGTCGTTGTAAATCGCCCTAGAACCCCAAAACAGTGGGCAATAGCTCATGAAAACGGCCATAAAGCACGCATACGACGAGTTTTTGGTCATATCTTTCAAACATGTATTGGGTCTTACGGTCATTGTAAATTGCCCTAGAACCCCAAAACTATGGGCGATAGCTCATGAAAACGACCATAAAACATGAATACGATGAGTTTTTGGTCATATCTCTCAAACATGTATCGGGTCTTACGGTTGTTGTAAATCACCCTAGAACCCCAACCATGGGCAATAGCTCATGAAAACAGCCATAAAACGCGAATACAACGAGTTTTTGGTCATATCTCTCAAACTTGTATCGGGTCTTACGGTCATTGCAAATCGCCCTAGAACCCCAAAACCGTGGGCAATAGCTCATGACAACGGCCATAAAACACGAGAACAATGAGTTTTCCTTCATATCTCTCAAACTTGTATCGGGTCTTACTGTTGTTGTAAATTGCCCTAGAACCCCAAAACTTTGAGCAATAGCACATGAAAACGGCCATAAAACACGAAAACGACGAGTTTTTGGTCATATCTCTCAAAAATGTACCGGGTCTTACTGTCGTTGTAATCCGCCCTAGAACCCCAACCGTGGGAAATAGCTCATCAAAACAGCCATAAAACGCGAATACAACGAGTTTTTGGTCATATCTCTCAAACTTGTATCGGGTCTTACGGTCATTGCAAATCGCCCTAGAACCCCAAAACCGTGGGCAATAGCTCATGACAACGGCCATAAAACACGAAAACAATGAGTTTCCTTCATATCTCTCAAACTTGTATCAGGTCTTACTGTTGTTGTAAATCGCCCTAGAACCCCAAAACTTTGAGCAATAGCTCATGAAAAACGGCCATAAAACATGAAAACGACAGGTTTTTGGTCATATCTCTCAAAAATATACCGGGTCTTACTGTCGTTGTAATCCGCCCTAGAACCCAATTGTGGGCAATAGCTCATGAAAACAGCCACAAAACGCGAATACAACGAGTTTTTGGTCATATCTCTTAAACTTGTATCGGGTCTTACGGTCATTGTAAATCGCCCTAGAACCCCAAAACTGTGGGCAATAGCTCATGAAAACGGCCATAAAACACGAAAACAATGAGTTTTTCATCATATCTCTCAAACTTGTATCGGGTCTTACTGTTGATGTAAATCGCCGTAGAACCCCAAAACTGTGAGCAATAGCTCATGAAAATGGCCATAAAACACGAAAACGACGAGTTTTTAATCATATATCTCTAACTTTTATCAGGTCTTACTGTCTTTGTAAATCGCCCTAGAACCCCAAAATAGTGGGCAATAGCTCATGAAAACGGCCATAAAGCACGAATACAACGAGTTTTTGGACATATCTCTCAAACATGTATCGGGTCTTACGGTCATTGTAAATCGCCCTGGAACCCCAAAAATATAGGCAATAGCTCTTGAAAACGGCCACAAAGCGCGAATACGACGAGTTTTTGGTCATATTTGTCAAACATGTATCGGATCTTACTGTCATTGTAAATCGCCCTGGAACCCCAAAATGTGGGCAATAGCTCATGAAAATGGCCATAAAAAACGAATACAACGAGTTTTTGGTCATATCTCTCAAAAATGTACCGGGCCTTACTGTCGTTGTAAATCACCCTAGAACCCCAACCGTGGGGAATAGCTCATGAAAACAGCCATAAAACGCGAATACAACGAGTTTTTGGTGATATCTCTCAAACTTGTATCGGGTCTTACGGTCATTGTAAATCGCCCTAGAACCCCAAAACCATGGGCAATAGCTCATGAAAATGGCCATAAAACACGAAAACAATGAGTTTTTCGTTATATCTCTCAAACTTGTATTGGGTCTTACTGTTGTTGTAAATCTCCCTAGAACCCCAAAACTGTGAGCAATAGCTCATGAAAACGGCCATAAAACACGAAAACGACGAGTTTTTGATCATATCTCTCAAACTTTTATCAGGTCTTACTGTCGTTGTAAATCGCCCTAGAACCCCAAAGCAGTGGGCAATAGCTCATGAAAACGGCCATAAAGCACGAATACAACGATTTTTGGATATATCTCTCAAACATGTATCGGGTCTTACGATCATTGTACATCGCCCTGGAACACCAAAACTATAGGCAATAGCTCTTGAAAACGGCCATAAAGCACGAATACGACGAGTTTTTGGTCATATCTCTCAAACTTGTATTGGGTCTTACGGTCATTGTAAATCGCCCTAGAACCCCAAAACTTTGAACAATAGCTCATGAAAACGGCCATAAAACACGAAAACGATGAGTTTTTGGTCATATCTCTCAAACTTGTATCGGGTCTTACTGTAGTTGTAAATCACCCTGGAACCCCAAAACTGTGGGTAATAGCTCATGAAAACGGCCATAAAGCATGAATACAAGGAGGTTTTGGTCATATCTCTCAAACTTGTATCGGGTCTTACGGTTATTATAAATCGCCCTGGAACCCCAAAAGTGTGGGAAATAGCTCATGAAAACGGCCATAAAACACGAAAACGACGAGTTTCTGGTCATATCTGTCAAACATGTATCGGATCTTACTGTCATTGTAAATCGCCCTGGAACCCCAAAATGTGGGCACTAGCTCATGAAAACGGCCATAAAACACAAATAAACTAGTTTTTGGTCATATCTGTCAAAAATGTACCGGGTCTAACTGTCATTGTAAATCGCCCTAGAACCCCAACCGTGGGCAATAGCTCATGAAAACAGCCATAAATCGTGAATACAACGAGTTTTTGGTCATATCTCTCAAACTTGTATCGGGTCTTATGGTCATTGTAAATCGCCCTGGAACCCCAAAACCGTGGGCAATAGCTCATGAAAACGGCCATAAAACACGAAAACAATGAGTTTTTGGTCATATCTCTCAATCTTGTATCGGGTCTTACTGTTGTTGTAAATTGCCCTAGAACCCCTAAACTTTGAGCAATAGCTCATGAAAACATCCATAAAACGCGAATACAACGAGTTTTTGGTCATATCTCTCAAACTTGTATCGGGTCTTACGGTCATTGTAAATCGCCCTAGAACCCCAAAACCGTGGGCAATAGCTCATGAAAACGGCCATAAAACACGAAAACAATGAGTTTTCCATCATATCTCAAACTTGTATCGGGTCTTACTGTCGTTGTAAATCGCCCTAGAACCCCAAAACCGTGGGCAATAGCTCATGAAAACAGCCATAAAGCACGAATACAACGAGTTTTTGGTCATATCTCTCAAACATGTATTGGGTCTTACGTTCATTGTAAATCGCCCTAGAACCCCAAAACTATGGGCAATAGCTCATGAAAACAGCCATAAAATGCGAATACAACGAGTTTTTGGTCATATCTCTCAAACTTGTATCGGGTCTTACGTTCATTGTAAATCACCCTAGAACCCCAAAACCGTGGGCAATAGCTCATGAAAACAGCCATAAAACGCGAATACAACGAGTTTTTGGTCATATCTCTCAAACTTGTATCGGGTCTTACGGTCATTGTAAATCGCCCTAGAACCCCAAAACCGTGGGCAATAGCTCATGAAAACGGCCATAAAACACGAAAACAATGAGTTTTCCATCATATCTCTCAAACTTGTATCGGGTCTTACTGTTGTTGTAAATCGCCCTAGAACCCCAAAACTGTGAGCAATAGCTCATGAAAACGGCCATAAAACACGAGAACGACGAGTTTTTGATCATATCTCTCAAACTTTTATCAGGTCTTACTATCGTTGTAAATCGCCCTAGAACCCCAAAACAGTGGGCAATAGCTCATGAAAACGGCCATAAAGCTCGAATACAACGATTTTTTGGATATATCTCTCAAACATGTATCGGGTCTTACGATCATTGTAAATCGCCCTGGAACACCAAAACTATAGGCAATAGCTCTTGAAAACGGCCATAAAGCACGAATACGACGAGTTTTTGGTCATATCTCTGAAACTTGTATTGGGTCTTACTGTCGTTGTAATCCGCCCTAGAACCCCAATTGTGGGCAATAGCTCATGAAAACAGCCACAAAACGCGAATACAACGAGTTTTTGGTCATATCTCTCAAACTTGTATCGGGTCTTACGGTCATTGTAAATCGCCCTAGAACCCCAAAACTGTGGGCAATAGCTCATGAAAACGGCCATAAAACACGAAAACAATGAGTTTTTCATCATATCTCTCAAACTTGTATCGGGTCTTACTGTTGTTGTAAATCGCCGTAGAACCCCAAAACTGTGAGCAATAGCTCATGAAAACGGCCATAAAACACGAAAACGAAGAGTTTTTAATCATATATCTCTAACTTTTATCAGGTCTTACTGTCTTTGTAAATCGCCCTAGAACCCCAAAACAGTGGGCAATAGCTCATGAAAACGGCCATAAAGCACGAATACAACGAGTTTTTGGTCATATCTCTCAAACATGTAACGGGTCTTACGGTCATTGTAAATCGCCCTGGAACCCCAAAACTATAGGCAATAGCTCTTGAAAACGGCCATAAAGCTCGAATACAACGAGTTTTTGGTCATATCTCTCAAACATGTATCGGGTCTTACGGTCATTGTAAATCGCCCTGGAACCCCAAAACTATAGGCAATAGCTCTTGAAACGGCCATAAAGCTCGAATACAATGAGTTTTTGGTCATATCTCTCAAAAATGTACTGGGTCTTACTGTCGTTGTAATCCGCCCTAGAACCCCAATTGTGGGCAATAGCTCATGAAAACAGCCACAAAACGCGAATACAACGAGTTTTTGGTCATATCTCTCAAACTTGTATCGGGTCTTACGGTCATTGTAAATCGCCCTAGAACCCCAAAACTGTGGGCAATAGCTCATGAAAACGGCCATAAAACACGAAAACAATGAGTTTTTCATCATATCTCTCAAACTTGTATCGGGTCTTACTGTTGTTGTAAATCGCCGTAGAACCCCAAAACTGTGAGCAATAGCTCATGAAAACGGCCATAAAACACGAAAACGAAGAGTTTTTAATCATATATCTCTAACTTTTATCAGGTCTTACTGTCTTTGTAAATCGCCCTAGAACCCCAAAACAGTGGGCAATAGCTCTTGAAAACGGCCATAAAGCTCGAATACAACGAGTTTTTGGTCATATCTCTCAAACATGTAACGGGTCTTACGTTCATTGTAAATCGCCCTAGAACCCCAAAACTATGGGCAATAGCTCATGAAAACAGCCATAAAATGCGAATACAACGAGTTTTTGGTCATATCTCTCAAACTTGTATCGGGTCTTACGTTCATTGTAAATCGCCCTAGAACCCCAAAACCGTGGGCAATAGCTCATGAAAACAGCCATAAAACGCGAATACAACGAGTTTTTGGTCATATCTCTCAAACTTGTATCGGGTCTTACGGTCATTGTAAATCGCCCTAGAACCCCAAAACTGTGGGCAATAGCTCATGAAAACGGCCATAAAACACGAAAACAATGAGTTTTTCATCATATCTCTCAAACTTGTATCGGGTCTTACTGTTGTTGTAAATCGCCGTAGAACCCCAAAACTGTGAGCAATAGCTCATGAAAACGGCCATAAAACACGAAAACGACGAGTTTTTAATCATATATCTCTAACTTTTATCAGGTCTTACTGTCTTTGTAAATCGCCCTAGAACCCCAAAACAGTGGGCAATAGCTCATGAAAACGACCATAAAGCACGAATACAACGAGTTTTTGGTCATATCTCTCAAACATATATCGGGTCTTACGGTCATTGTAAATCGCCCTGGAACCCCAAAACTATAGGCAATAGCTCTTGAAAACGGCCACAAAGCGCGAATACGACGAGTTTTTGGTCATATCTGTCAAACATGTATCAGATCTTACTGTCATTGTAAATCGCCCTGGAACCCCAAAATGTGGGCAATAGCTCATGAAAACGGCCATAAAAAACGAATACAACGAGTTTTTGGTCATATCTCTCAAAAATGTACCGGGCCTTACATTCGTTGTAAATCACCCTAGAACCCCAACCGTGGGGAATAGCTCATGAAAACAGCCATAAAACGCGAATACAACGAGTTTTTGGTGATATCTTGCAAACTTGTATCGGGTCTTACGGTCATTGTAAATCGCCCTAGAACCCCAAAACCATGGGCAATAGCTCATGAAAATGGCCATAAAACAAGAAAACAATGAGTTTTTCGTCATATCTCTCAAACTTGTATTGGGTCTTACTGTTATTGTAAATCGCGCGAGAACCCCAAAACTGTGAGCAATAGCTCATGAAAACGGCCATAAAACACGAAAACGACGAGTTTTTTATCATATCTCTCAAACTTTTATCAGGTCTTACTATCGTTGTAAATCGCCCTAGAACCCTAAAACAGTGGGCAATAGCTCATGAAAACGGCCATAAAGCACGAATACAACGAGTTTTTGGATATATCTCTCAAACATGTATCGGGTCTTACGATCATTGTAAATCGCCCTGGAACACCAAAACTATAGGCAATAGCTCTTGAAAACGGCCATAAAGCACGAATACGACGAGTTTTTGGTCATATCTCTCAAACTTGTATTGGGTCTTACGGTCATTGTAAATCGCCCTAGAACCCCAAAACTTTGAGCAATAGCTCATGAAAACGGCCATAAAACACGAAAACGACGAGTTTTTGGTCATATCTCTCAAACTTCTATCGGGTCTTACTGTAGTTGTAAATCGCCCTATAACCCCAAAATTGTGGGTAATAGCTCATGAAAACGGCCATAAAGCATGAATACAACGAGTTTTTGGTCATATCTCTCAAACTTGTATCGGGTCTTACGGTTATTATAAATCGCCCTGGAACCCCAAAAGTGTGGGAAATAGCTCATGAAAACGGCCATAAAACACGAAAACGACGAGTTTCTGGTCATATCTATCAAACAAATATCGGATCTTACTGTCATTGTAAATCGCCCTGGAACCCCAAAATGTGGGCAATAGCTCATGAAAACGGCCATAAAACACGAATACAACGAGTTTTTGGTCATATCTCTCAAAAATGTACCGGGTCTTACTGTCGTTGTAAATCGCCCTAGAACCCCAACCGTGGGCAATAGCTCATGAAAACAGACATAAAACGCGAATACAACGAGTTTTTGGTCATATCTCTCAAACTTGTATCGGGTCTTACGGTCATTGTAAATCGCCCTAGAACCCCAAAACCGTGGGCAATAGCTCATGAAAACGGCCATAAAACACGAAAACAATGAGTTTTTGGTCATATCTCTCAAACTTGTATCGGGTCTTACTGTTGTTGTAAATCGCCCTAGAACCCCAAAACTGTGAGCAATAGCTCATGAAAATGGCCATAAAACACGAAAACGACGAGTTTTTGATCATATCTCTCAAACTTTTATCAGGTCTTACTGTCGTTGTAAATCGCCCTAGAACCCCAAAACAGTGGGCAATAGCTCATGAAAACGGCCATAAAGCACGAATACAACGAGTTTTTGGTCATATCTTTCAAACATGTATCGGGTCTTACGGTCACTGTAAATCGCCCTGGAACCCCAAAACTATAGGCAATAGCTCTTGAAAACGGCCATAAAGCGCGAATACGACGAGTTTTTGGTCATATCTCTCAAACTTGTATTGGGTCTTACGGTCATTGTAAATCGCCCTGGAACCCCAAAACTGTGGCTCATGAAAACGGCCATAAAACACGAAAACAATAAGTTTTTCGTCATATCTCTCAAACTTGTATCGGGTCTTACTGTTGTTGTAAATCGCCCTAGAACCCCAAAACTATGAGCAATAGCTCATGAAAACGGCCATAAAACACGAAAACGACGAGTTTTTGATCATATTTCTCAAACTTGTATCGGGTCTTACGGTTATTATAAATCGCCCTGGAACCCCAAAAGTGTGGGCAATAGCTGATGAAAACGGCCATAAAACACGAAAACGACGAGTTTCTGGTCATATCTGTCAAACATGTATCGGATCTTACTGTCATTGTAAATCGCCTTGGAACCCCAAAATGTGGACAATAGCTCATGAAAACGGCCATAAAACACGAATACAACGAGTTTTTGGTCATATCTATCAAAAATGTACCGGGTCTTACTGTCGTTGTAAATCGCCCTAGAACCCCAACCGTGGGCAATAGCTCATGAAAACAGCCATGAAACGCGAATACAACGAGTTTTTGTCATATCTCTCAAACTTGTATCGGGTCTTACGGTCATTGTAAATCGCCCTAGAACCTCAAAACCGTGGGCAATAGCTCATGAAAACGGCCATAAAACACGAAAACAATGAGTTTTTCGTCATATCTGTCAAACTTGTATCGGGTCTTACTGTTGTTGTAAATCGCCCTAGAACCCCAAAACTGTGAGCAATAGCTCATGAAAACGGCCATAAAACACGAAAACGACGAGTTTTTTATCATATATCTCAAGCTTTTATCGGGTCTTACTGTCGTTGTAAATCGCCCTAGAACCCCAAAACAGTGGGCAATAGCTCATGAAAACGGCCATAAAGCACGAATATAACGAGTTTTTGGTCATATCTCTCAAACATGTATCGGGTCTTACTGTAGTTGTAAATCGTCCTGGAACCCCAAAACTATAGGCAATAGCTCTTGAAAACGGCCATAAAGCGCGAATATGACGAGTTTTTGGTCATATCTCTCAAACTTTTATCAGGTCTTACTGTCGTTGTAAATCGCCCTGGAATCCCAAAACTATGGGCAATAGCTCATGAAAACGACCATAAAACACGAATACAACGAGTTTTTGGTCATATCTCTCAAACATGTATCGGGTCTTACGGTCATTGTAAATCGCCCTGGAACCCCAAAACTATAGGCAATAGCTCTTGAAAACGGCCACAAAGCGCGAATACGATGAGTTTTTGGTCATATCTCTCAAACTTGTATTGGGTCTTACGGTCATTGTAAATCGCCCTGCAACCCCAAAACTGTGGCTCATGAAAACGGCCATAAAACACGAAAACAATAAGTTTTTCGTCATATCTCTCAAACTTGTATCGGGTCTTACTGTTGTTGTAAATCGCCCTATAACCGCAAAACTATGAGCAATAGCTCATGAAAACGGCCATAAAACACGAAAACGACGAATTTTTGATCATATTTCTCAAACTTTTATCGGGTCTTACTATCGTTGTAAATCGCCCTAGAACCCCAAAACATTGGGCAATAGCTCATGAAAACGGCCATAAAGCACAAATACAACGAGTTTTTGGTCATATCTCTTAAACTTGTATCGGATGTTAAGGTCATTGTAAATCGCCCTGGAACCCTAAAACTATAGGCAATAGCTCTTGAAAATGACCATAAAGCGCGAATACGACGAGTTTTTGGTCATATCTCTCAAACTTGTATTGGGTCTTACGGTCATTGTAAATCGCCCTGGAACCCCAAAACTGTGGGCAATAGCTCATGAAAACGACCATAAACATGAATACGATGAGTTTTTGGTCATATCTCTCAAACATGTATCGGGTCTTACGGTTGTTGTAAATGACCCTAGAACTCCAAAACTATGGGCAATAGCTCATGAAAACGGCCATAAAACATGAAAACGATGAGTTTTTGGTCATATCTCTCAAACATGTATCGGGTCTTACTATCGTTGCAAATTGCCCTAGAACGCCAAAATTGTGGGCAATAGCTCATGAAAACGCCATAAAACACGAATACGATGAGTTTTTAGTCATATCTCTCAAACTTGTAACGGGTCTTACTATCGTTGTAAATCGCCCTGGAACCCCAAAATTGTGGGTAATAGCTCATGAAAACGGCCATAAAGCATGAATACAACGAGTTTTTGGTCATATCTCTCAAACTTGTATCGGGTCTTACGGTCATTGTAAATCGCCCTAGAACTCCAAAACCGTGGGCAATAGCTCATGAAAACTGCCATAAGACACGAAAACAATGAGTTTTTCGTCATATCTCTCAAACTTGTATCGGGTCTTACTATTGTTTTAAATCGGCCTAGAACCCCAAAACTGTAAGCAATAGCTCATGAAAACGGCCATAAAACACGAAAACGACGAGTTTTTATCATATCTCTCAAACTTTTATCGGGTCTTATTGTCGTTGTAAATCGCCCTAGAACCCCAAAATAGTGGGCAATAGCTCATAAAAACGGCCATAAAGCACGAATACAATGAGTTTTTGTCATATCTCTCAAACTCTTATCGGGTCTTTCGGCCATTAAAAACTTTCTGGGAGGCAGTATCTCATGCATACGAACTAGCCAAAGGCCATCTTCACGCGCGACAAGGAGCACGGCAGACTCCACCTGGCAAAACTGGCTACGTGAATCGTGATGTGCGTTCCGCCAGTGGAGCTAGCTAGGTTTTTTCCGCCTTGATCAGAACAATTGTACTAGTGTATTACTCCATCCGTCTAGAAATAACTGATTTGATTTTGTCTAGATTCAAACGTATCTATATAGTAGACAGAGGGAGTAGTTAGTAGTCTTAATAATACTAGTAGTAGCTAGCTTCAGAATTTATTCCGGGCTGGTCGAGCAGCCGTCTTTCACGTAGAGGGATCAACGTAGATACATTGGTCTTGACACATGCTTGTCTCTTGGCTTTTTTTTTTTTGAGGGAAATCCGCTAGCTAGAATCACATGCATTATGTGTACACGTACCCCTATTTTGCACCGGCCCATGTGTTATGTATACACGTACTGCACTGGATTCAGGCCGCACCAGCCCAGGCGTTGAAAGAGCCACTACAGCGGGCCAACAGCAGGCTGTATGCAAACCGGGCCTGACTGATAGCTGCTATAATATTGATTAAAAAAATATGAGGAAGAAGAAAAGGAACTAGGCCTTTATCAGCTTGGTGCCAAATTGGGCCTGATTGCTACGTGCATGGAGCTCAGCTCAAGAGAAAGACTGAAATTCGAAACTAGCTTCACATAATCGACGACGATCGATACCCGTCTTGATGGACCCTAGCTTAGGCTCTCCTGGCTCCATTAATTTGTTGTCATTGCTCAAATTCTAGCTATGGATCAATATGACAGAATAGAATCGTACTACAGTTCATGATTGTATACCGCCAAATATCCTATGTTGCCCGTCGTATTATCTATTACCTGCTGCAGGCTACTAGTGTTATTTGGAGTTGCTATATAACCTTTGTGCGACTTCAACTCATTTTTATGGCATAAAATAAGGACGTGCAACAAGAGGACCGCGCATTAGATTCAATTGCGATGCATAAAATAATGGCGCGGCATCACCTAGATATATCATATCTATAATAAACAACTCTCCTGGCCATAAAATTTTGGCATGAAAATTCGGCTCCTTTTTTGTCGGTTCTAACTCACAAATCAGTTTGGGGGCCAAACAGGTTCTTTTGGGCCCCTAGTTTTCTCCGGAGAAACCGATGGTCTGACATCAAACTAGTGGTAGCAAGATTTCTCCGAGTGCTAAAACGGTGACATCCCTGAAACAACAAGCCCGCGGAAAAAGAACCTAGGGTTTGTGGGTAGCGTGCACCCTCATTTCATGTGCCGAGGTTCCAAATCACCATCATTCCACCGCCTTTCTCATGTCGCGCCCACTAGTATCTCATGCACTAAATTCCCTCCAACATATCGGCGTCATTGGCAGGGTGCTACGGTTCTGGATTTGTCCGGAGATTCGACGCACTTCCAGCCCAAATTTTGGGAGGCTATGGCTCGTGGTCGAGGGTTATGGAACTTCTCCAACGGAAAAAAGAACCTAGGGTTTTGGCGTTTTTCTAGCCCAAATTTTCAGCACTGCCATACGCGTCGGGGGTCTGACATCAAACTAGTGGTAGCAAGATTTCTTCTAGTGCTAAAAAGGCGATATCCTAGAAACAACAAGCCAGGGAATTCCGGCGAAACCCTAACATATCGAGAGGATTCCAATGACGCCTCAATTGCCCTCGTTGGAGCCCTTAAACAAAGCCTACGGCTCTCCTAAACGGCATCGATCCATTTGCTCTCTAGAATCAAAGGTTGTGCCGGAACACCCAGAGAGAGATGTTATCTTCTCGTTGTAAATGCAGAAGCGATGCATGTCAATTGATAAAAAGGAATATTGAATCGCATCAATTAGCTACTTTGGGGCAGAACTTAGGAGCTCTCGCAACAATAAAGGCACATCAGATGATGTATATCCGCCAGCTCAAGTCACGACTCATGAGAGAAGGTCCCTAAGGACATTGTGCCTCGACATGACACACCGGATTGCAGGATGCATGCTGACACTTCATGCATGAAATAAGGGTGCGCGACAAGAGGATCACATGTTAGATCAATTTTGAATTTTTGATACATAAAATAAGAGCACGACATCACGACAAGAGAATATATATATATATATATATATATATATATATATATACACAATAAACAACTCTATTGCCCATCGAGATGACACACCCTAGCCTCCCTCCTTTTTATTGTGGACCGTGGCGTCCCTATCTTTGACATTTCCCATCCCGGTCAAACCCAAAAAACCCACCGACACAAACCCTAGCCTCCCTCCGGCCGGAGCAGATGACGAAGAGCTGGAAGCATTGGTTCAAGCCCGGCCAGAATGACCGCGAGGATGGACCACCTTCGGCCCCGGCCGCCGGAAAGCCATCTGTTCATTATCGCCCCGCTCCCGTGGAAAATAGAACACATGGTTTCAGCATTTTTCCATGCCAAACTCTAGGCACTGCCATACGCGATGGGTATTCCAGCCAACTCATTGGTCCAGGAATGTTTTAGTGCTGATGGCTTTTCGGGGAGGCAGTAGGTGTTCCGTAAGAGCTCCCCGTAGAGGCGTTTTGGATATGGCATTAGCTGTTCTGTACGAGCTCCGGTTGAGTCTTGTGACCATCCGTTGGAATTGACTCGATAAGTTAGGGTTTCATCCAAGCCCCCAGGCTTGTGATTTTCATGATCTCGTTGGAGAAACTTTACTAGGACTAGAATCAAGTTGGACCACAGCGATTGTACGAAAGAATTCTAAGTCATTTATTTTGGGACGGGGGAGTAGTACAGTAGTGTTCCTCCTCAAAAGCGTGCCCCCGCAATGTCGCTCCTCCTCGACCTCCTCAACCTGTTAGCTGTTGGCTGAAGAAGAACTAAACAAGAATGCTACTGCACTGAAGAAGAAGAACCCATAGGTACTGAACTGAACAAAATGAAGAAGTGGCACTGCAGTTTAAAATCCTGTTTCAATTCAAATTCATTTTCCTAAGAAGTAAAATCGCAAGCGAAAATGATCATGGGAAATAAAAGATCTTAATCATGAAGGACTAGCTAACTAGTTAGTGTAGCTCCATTTAGACATTAGCAACAAGTATTTCAAAAACTAAGAGGGTGAATGCAATTGCATAACCATCAGAATCCATTTACATCACCCGAAGAAGTCAGGTCATCTAAAAGTTGGATACACAGTTTCGTCAATATGTTACTCACCTGTAACACAAGAAATATCTCAGTCGTCAAGGAAGTAACAAAATCAAGTTCAAATACTCTAGCAAATAATGACATGCTATTTGTTCATCTACAAGAGAATTAAGCATTAAAATGTCCCAAGTTACTTTCAGTATGCTAGTTGATCGAAATGTAAACTGACAAGGAAAAGGTAAATTGACAATTACAGCTTTATCTAGTGTCCTTGGAATTATTCAGTTTGTAAACTGTAGTTTTTACAACTGAAATATTTTGGCATGCATGCACTGACACATTCTAGATGATGCGCTTATTTCATAATGTGCCATCCAATCATAAATCTGAAGACTAGATTCTCGGGTAGACCTTAGCTGAGCCCGCCGAAGACTAGATTTCTAAGCTAGTCTTTTTCTCTCGTCGAGTTGCCTCTTCATCCTTAGTAGATCCCTTTTCTTGTGATGTATCAGCTATTGGTAGGCCATTAATTCTTCGCGTCCCTTTCTTTTTTCCATGCTTCGGCTGATAGTCGGAGGGTTAGCCACTCGCCTCCATGTGGTTCTCCTCCTCCTTGGATTATGCGGTTGTTTATCGGGTCTCCTTCGTTTCCGTGAACCCCTACATTGGCATCCGACAAAATATCATTGGGGATCAAGAATGGGGTTACCGTTGGAGTCGCGTTGAGTTGAGGCGTCCTCGATAATCACGCACACTTGGTGGTGCGTTATATATGAACTAGTGACGTCGTCGTTGGATCCGAGGGAGACACTGTTTGGAGGATCAATGAAGTCCAGCAGTTTCTGTTCTAGGTAGATTTTTGCCATCCTGAATCTGAAGTCGATACTTTGGTCGCTTTCTTTGGGTTCAGTGTTTACTGGGCTAAATGATCCATGTGGTGGTGTGAGCTGGGAGTATGATCTGAGGGAGAGACCATCATAGAGACCGAAGATCCCTAGATCTGCTCATTCTCCAAAGTTTCCGTTGTTGTTTTCTGGCTTCAGTATGGATTCTACAGATGATCCAACCGAATATGCAGGTATCGCCGTAGGCGCAACTCTTTCGACCGACGGTCCCGAAGAAATCGGAGCCGATAGGTGTTGTTCTTTGGGTTCCTCTACGTGAAAGTGGAAACTTTCGATGATGAGATCAGATCCGCCGTTGAAGTCGACGGGAACCGAGACAGGGTTTGGGCAGGCATGGTGCCGCTTCCATCGGATTGTTGCTTGATGAAAGGGGGTTCGCGGAATCCATGACTTCAGCGTTCATGTAGCTAGGGGTACCAAACATAAACACCCGAGTAATCATACCCATGTTACTTAGAAACTTTAGCAACTAATCCTCTATTTCCTTGGCATTCTTTTTCACCGTATATTCATGAATGTTATTTGGATCAATGAACCCAATGTCATAGATTCGTCCACTTTTGCATTCAAGAATCTTCATTCTACATAATATCGTATAAAACAATATAGTGAGGATAATTATACATGCAATAAACGAGCTGAGCTAGAGACTTAATTATAGACCATGGTTGGAGTACCCCCATTTTACCATGATTGTACTTGGTGAATTTACCATAGTCTTCGTAACAAAATAATAGTTACTCTACCACTTTACCATGGCCTGTCCCGAGTTATCACCTCATTTTACAATGGTTGGAGAACCCCCACTTTACCATCGTTGTAGTTGCTGAATTTACCGTGGGCTATGCCTCAAAGTAATAATTACTTTACCACTTCACCGTCGCCCCTCCTGAGTTATCACCTCATATCATGCATAAAATAATAGCATCAGGAACAAGACTGGCACATGAGATCAAATGTGATGCATAAATTAAGGGCGTGACCAACATGAAAGATGATGTGTGCAATAACCAATTCATTGATCCTTGAAGAAGCCACGGAATTTTTTGGCAGGAAAACTCTTCTTCTTTTTTGCCGTTTCGACAGCGTATTCTGGAACTAAAGTTTTCTACGGAGAACCTGAGGGTCCGACATCAATCTAATGGTAGTAAGACTTCTCTGAGTGATAAAACAGCAAGATCCATGAAACAACAAGTCAGGGAAGTCCCCCTAAACCCTAACTTCTCAAGAGGATTCATTAACTCCTCAATTTCCCAGGTTTGAGACAGTACTCAATAGCTATGGCCCTTCCAAATAGCAGTAGGTCCATGAAACATCCGTACCCAAAGGTTATTCTGGAACACTAAACGAGTGCCGATATCTTGTCGTTATGCATGCGATGGCGGCCTGAACAACTTCATGCACAAGGTGTCGCAGCCATTTGCTTGTTTGCGGTACTAATTGGGAGTTCACGCGTCGAGAAAGGCACATTAGCTGATAGATGTACGCTCTTTGCACTCATGTTGGCAGATCAAGCCTGACAACGCTACGACACTTATTACTATACAAAACTCGAACTAAAAACAAGCTTTGCGTTATCTCACTAATTAAGCAAAAGATTTGTGTTATCTCACTAATGAAGCAGAAAATTTAAAACAAACAAGTTTGGCTGGCGGAATCCATCCAAATGAAAAACAAAATCCTAGTAGCGTGTCATTGTAAAACTCCAATGCTTGGCACATGCGGTTACCCAATTCCGTGCCTCGTCTTCTATTTTTGCTAAAACTACCAACGACGAGGAGGAGGTGTCAGCAAAAAATCATAGCATTCCTCTTGGTCCAAATTTCTCATCCACCTACATGGCAAGGAAGACCATTGCCTTGGTGCCGATGGCCATAATGAAGGACAATGTCGTGCCAGTACTTCTCAACAGAGTCCATGTCCTCCCACCGGGTTGGTTGGATCTCCGGCGCCCCAATCCAACCCCTGACACCTTCCCAAATGTGTGTGGAATACGCACGCTGGAATAAGATGTGAACAAGGGTCTCGGGCTCTCTCTCCTACAAATATGGTAAAGGCCACAATTTGGCCATCCTCAGAGTTGCATCCGTTGTCCAAACAAGATTTTGAAGTTGATAGATTAAAGAATGTGCTGTCAAACGAGAAATAGACTTTTCTCTTGAACCGTTATGTGCGTGGTAGGGTATGGATTTAATTATTAGGCCGTATATTGTGCACGCTAGGGTGAAATCCTAACCATATAATTTAGATATAACAATCATAATAATTGAATGATACTACCGAATGTCGTGCCACAAAAAACATCCTTATATTGCTTTTAGTATATATATAATTGATAGTTAGATGAGGTAGGGGGGGGGGGGGGCATTGCAAAAGGAGAGGGAGAATTTATTTTTTGATCATGGAATCGCCTAGATAGGAGCCCATATGTAGAAGTTGCGGCTCACGGGGTCCGAAGATGGAGGCCATATGTACAAGGTTGGCAGGAAAAAACAGATTTAAAGTCCTTAGTAATTACATTAAGTCTAGACCACGAAGAGAGCGGATGGGGAAGCTGCATAGAAGAAAATTTGAAATTTTATTCATGTTCGGAATCCTTATATTCCATGCTTACACAACACGGGGAGTAGCCACTTTGGCTCATAAAATACGAAGGTGTGGCGCTATGCATATTACTCATGGTTTTACCATTTTTTTTTACTATTAACGACTCGTTATGGTTTATTTTACCAAGGTGTACCCTTCTTCCCGTGGGCTACTCTTGTTTACTGCTACCCCGTGTTAGTATGCATTGGTCGGCTACATCACATTAAGTTTGCGGTCTAAATCCACCGGCATCCCTAATTTACCATGATCATCCCCAATTTACCATGCTCTACCCCACATTAATGCGGCATGCTCCACTTTACATTGCCCACCTTCACTTTTGGTCTGTAAGAATATCTAACAACGACTAGTGGAGAACATGACCATAAATCGACAACAGAGTTTGATAACAAGAACGAATAATCCTCAATGGAAAACATAGAATATTGCGCCACTTCACTTCTAGTTTGAATAGAAGGTGATGACTAATTATTTGAAGTTTGAACATATATAATTAAGCCATGTGAAGAATCGGTGCTAGGTGGGGCTTCTCCGTGCGGGTCAGTGACTAACCGAGCGCATTTTGGGATCCAGCGTTTCACCACGTTTCAGATCAGGCTTCTTCAGTTTAGATGGTTCTTCAATAAGCGGCCGATGTCCTTTTCTTTTATGAAAATTCCGCTGATTTATTGACAATCATCCACAGTAGTACAAGGAGTGCAAAAAGTAATAAAAAATTATAGTTAGATTCTTGAACCACTTAGCGACGACTACAGACACTACCGCGAACCGAAGGCGTGTCGCCGTCCTCGCCCCTCCATCACCATAGCCGGTAAAAGCTTGTCACTGAGCTGAGGGAGAGATACACTTGCTTCGACAACTCTCATTTCCATTATGTACCGAGAGGAAGCTACTCCGGCACCCACTTCAACGAGCAGACTGCTATTATAGGATTCAGGGCGTTTGATCGGGACTGCTCAGCTTGTTGAGTACCAGGATAGGGTCACTCGGGCCTTGTTGGTTGAGTTCGATCGAGATGGTGAACACCATGGGACCCACCCCGCCTGTGCGGCGGAATTTTGCAGCCGATGCATGGAACTGGCTTCCTGGTTTGGCTGAACTCTCGATCGAGACTAGCTTCATAGTAACCAGCTTCTCTAGAGGCTTGATTCAATAACATGTAATTAATTTATTCCAATCAAAAGTAAATGGGGTAGTAGCCTAGTGGTTGGATCGGAATTGGTGCATCCCAATGACTGGATTTCGATCCTTGTTACGGATAAATTTTCGGAATTCTCACACTGACCCACTTCTATCAAAAAAGTGTCCAGTACATCCTAGAATTGTTTTATTTTTTATTTATTTATTGCAATCAAAACCAAACATGTAAAAATGAATTGTTAACCCCCATCTGCATTTAAGGACATGGGCCTGGGTCGCCCGTACTAAACTCCTAGTGGACTTACATGCGGCCAGCCAGCCAGCGGTATGTGCGTACGTACGACAAACCTCGTTAGATAAGATTAGATTAGACACGATTAATAGGCATGCATACATCAGGTACATTCACTGTCATGGCCTCCATCGTGCATGCCGCCTCCGCGGATAAAGTAGATCCGGCTCTTGCATCCGCCATTGTTATCACGACTGGGATGGGTTCGGTGGGCTCGGTTCTGAATCCTGAAGGACTGCTCGAGCCGATGAAGACGTGGATGTCTTTAAACCACACGATAGTGTAGCTAGTCTCGAATCTGGGTCCTGTCACTAGGGAATATTGGAAGACCGTCTCCGGCGAAACCTTTTTTTTGTTACACATGCTGAACTTTTTGCTACATCTCTTTTCTAGTTTTGCTACAATAGCGCAAAGTTTCTGCTACAATGTCTCCGGCGAAGTCTCCCGGCGAAAGTCTCCGGCGAGATCTCCAGCGAGGTCCGGCTTTTGCTACATTTGCTAAACTTTTTTGCTACAACTGTATCGTCGTTCTGCTACAACATAAAATTTCTGCTACGATATCTCCGGTGAGGTTTTCCCGGCGAAAGTCTCCGGGGCAAAGTCGGTTTTTCTACATTAGAACAATTTTTTTCCACAAGTGTCTGGTGAGGTCTCCGGTGAAATTTGTCTTTTTATTTTTTTTCCCGTGGGCGAACCGTTTTTTCTACATGTAGCAAAAGCAGGCATTTTTTCAGCAAAAATAGGTGTTATGTAGCAAATGCGGGATTGGGGTGTTTTTCTGGGACACTACCCGGGGGACGTGTAGCGCTGTCCTTTTGGTATTGTCTCTCGTATAATCCTAACCGCGAGTTTTAGAAGGAATCGACCAGGCCTTCCACCAATATTTTGTTCCTTTTGTAAATTTAGTAGGTGCCTACCTATCTGGTCTCGATCCAAATAGGTCATCGCGTATACGTGCCGGCACAGTAGTACTCCCTCCGTCTTAAAACAAGTGACTTGATTTTGTCTAAATGTGTATGTATCTATATAATAAAACATGTCTAGACATACGCGAATTTAGACAAACTTCCGTCACTTATTTTAGGACCGATACATGTCTTCCGTCCATCCCTTTGACCCTTCCACTGCCAATCTGCCTATCTCCACAATTTATGGTTCATAAGGTGGGGATAGGGTTCAGGTTCACTAGAAAGGGCTCTCAGCCAGTGGAACGGAGGGGTGGCGATGGAAGGCTGGGGACAGAGCCAGTACCCACGCCACCGCCACCGTTGTCTGAATCGTTGCCAACTCTACCGTATGCAGGAAAATCGTTTCAGACATCGGAGAGCTCTGTATTGCGTCGACTCACAGGCGGATTCGGATTGGGCTGGCAATAGTTTCAGCACCATGCAGATCGTGAGAGACATGCGGGGAAAGAAATCTACCGACCAACATGAACTTCCACCACACGAGTAGCTCATCGGTTCGTAGAAAGGAAAATAAAAGAGCCGCTCATCCACAACACTGGCTAGCTTGACCGGTACGGCGTCCGCTACTTTTAGGAAATTTATTTCAGGATAATACTTTTCAAAATTTATAATATAAAAAACATTTCCAAAAAAAATCCTAGCGCGATGGCTACAGACGAACGAGTAATAGAGAGATTTGTTTCTCATGCCCACAAGAGAGCTGATCCTGTTTTTTAATAGGAGAGTTCCCGAAGGAGTGAGAGACGACATGATATAGGCGATGGACGCAGAGGCGGATCTAGACCCCGGGCAACCCTGGCCATGGTCCGGGGTGTAGACAATATTTTCAGCTATATATTAGTGAAATGCATTGATTTTTCTAGGATTTAGCCTAATTTCATCACATAATATGATCTTGACCCTGGGTTTGGTCGAATTCTAGATCCACCACTGGATGGGCGTACAATTACAGGAAGGACCTCCAAAAATATTGAAATTACAACAAGGTCCATCTCTTTTACAACTAACATCTAGCAAACATGCGTATGAACACGATCAAGTTCAAGGTAGTTGAAGAGAAAGATAGGTTTCTCGAAATAGATAAAGCATAAACCCTCTGTATAAATATGCTTACTTCAACCTCTAGTGTTCTGGGACACGATGGCCATAATGCTTTCTTGTTTGTTGGAGGCACCGAAAGTGTCGTAATCACGGACTAAACACTACAGAAACCTTATACACTCTAGCATATTCTATTAGTTAAAATACTGAAATTGATCAACCTATTCAACGAATCTTCTTAGGATATTTGTTAGATCCAAGTACACCCATGTATAATGATTTGATGTACACTAAGGATGGCACAAAAAAACTATATCACGTCGCAGTATCAACACTCATCACTAATTCTTGACATGGATGTGATTATTGGAATTTATTTATTGATTTAATTATATGCAAAGAAAATAGTTCATAAATTAGTAAATATATGTCGAACAGAACTCTATTTGAGCATTTTTGTATTGGTTTTTTCGGCAAATTAGTATTACTTGATATTAATATTACAAACTCAATTATGAAGGGAATGTTTTGTTGCACATAATATAAACTAAATAGCATTAGACTGCATGGTAAATGCGGTAATATTAAACTTTTATTTAGGATTTCGTGACAACAAGATTTAAATAGGTGAAAATGTTTAGTACAAATATTTATGAGGGACAAAGGGGGTTAGGGGCATTGGTGAGTTCATCAGCGCCGCGCAGAGCCATCATGCAGATAATGGTGGTTGTCAGGCCAATGACGAGATCGTTAGGATCGTACAAATCCACCACTTAGAAGATGATCGTCATACCAACGGCGATGTAGATATTTCACCGTGATGTGGACAATTTCGTGCAGAATATGGAGTAGCTTAATATTAGGGATTTATTTAGGTCTCATGCAAATTAGGATTTTTTATTTTTTATTTTTTTGGATGAACGAACAAAATGGGGTTCATAATCTGTAATAGAATAAACTATCATGATGAAATCTTCATTTAAATTGCATGAACAAACTAATGTGTTTACCACCAATTGTGTTTAATGTTTCTTGCCGCAGAAAGGGATATATAACACGACAATATATTCTTCTACATGTTAACCCTCACGATACTAAAACTTACGTTATCTTTTAGTGTACGGAGACGTATCCCGTCTGGTTCCCTAACCAGATCGCACGGGAAAGACCATGCATCGCCTAACAAAAGTTTTTTGTATGTAAATTTTCCGACATAGTTATCCTTGGCCCATTTTATTTGTTGCCCAAGCATGAACACGGTGATTAGGCGTGTACCCTGACGCAGTGCACACCTGTGTTTTACGCATGGCAGGCGACACAGCTTAGAGAGGAGGTTGTCTCCATTGGGAGGCGGAACAACTGCGGGAGACCACCAAGGATGTAGGATCTAGGTTAATCGTCTAGTTATAGGTTTTAGGGTATAGATCTTGGTTTAGTGTTTTTGGTTTAGATCAATACCCTTGATCATTAAATCTGAACCCTCAATCCTAAACCATAGCTACGCCGTCCCTATTCCTTACAACATAAAACCTAGACTTAAATTCTATATCTATACCCTATATCCCAACCGTAGACCTCCTTGTGAGCTAGTATAAGTGTCGTTTCATTTTCCTAGAAATTAATTGGTAACAGGAAATTTTCCTCTGTCTTAAAATAAGTGACTTGATTGAGTTTGTCTAAATTTGCATGTATCTATATACTAAAACATGTCTAGAGACATGCGAATCTGGAAGAACTCACGTCACTTATTATGGGATAGATACATGTCTTCTGCCTTCCGCTGCCAGTCTCCACAAGTTATGGTTCATAAGGTGGCGATTGGGGCGGCGTTGGACAGGGCTCTCAGCCAGGGAGAGATGGGACAGAGGGGTGGCGATGGGGGAGATGGAAAGGAGAGGCTGGAGAGAAAGCCAATACCCATGCCACCACCACCGATGTCAATAGCGAGTCAGCAGTCGCGAGAGATCTATAGAGATTCCTTGGCGTTTCCGAGGTCCAGAGCTCCGAATTGGCCCATGTCGGTTTCATACCTGACATGCCCCTGCGTAGAATTGGTTCCAATTTCCATACATTGATTCCTAGTCCACCCAAACGCCAGAAATTGAGGCCTGAATTCCAATTCCCTGATTCCATGCTCAATTCCGTGCAACCAAACACAATACTAGTATTTTAATTTTCCATGTTTTAGTTCTAGACATTTCTCTGAATTAATTTTTTGAGAAATCTAATTAAATAATTGGAAGTTCCAATAATCACATCCATGTATAGAATACCCTAGAGTGTATGAGGTTTCCATAGTGCCACGTCCTTGAAATCCGCACTTTAGAGCCTCACACAAACAGGAAATCAAAATGGCAATCATGTCCTAGAATACTAGAGGTCAAGGTGAGCCTATTTATAAAACAGGGTTTATGCATCTATAATGCAGGACAAAAACTTGTTTCGAGAAACCTCTCTTTGTTTTCTAATTGCATTATGGGTTCTTGAATGGGATCCCTAAAACATTAGGGAATGGTTGGACTTTGAAGTCGTAATGAATCCGCTGACGGCGCACTAAAGTCGTGTCAGGATCTATTTTAGGCTTTATCTCATGAGAATAAAACTTGACAAGAAATTTACCATGATGTTTTATAAATCTAGATGATAAGGAAATCTATGCTGCCCTCGAGACCGATTGTCTCACTGGTAGGAAAATGGCTGTAGGCGCATACACGTTGGTAGTTTGCCTCAAAAGTCGCATGCTACTAGTATTATCCGTAGCTAGTGTTTTCTCTAGTCGTGCCTGCTACATGTACGCTGGGCCAAAATGCATGAGTCGACGCCAAATACTAGTAGCATACAATATTGTACAATATTGTGACATTCTGTCAGGTGAGTTAATCAAACGAATAGGGGATGGGTTGTCAGTTTCGATCTGGACCAATAGTTGGATCCTGAGTACACGACCAAGGACACCGACAGTTCAGCTATGCAGGGATGACTTGAGCAGGTGATGTAGCTAACTGATTCGGAGAATTGGACGTAGAAATCAGCTCATGCATTCCCGCTCAAGGCAGGGCCGACATGTCAGTTAGTTAAAGGGGAGGAAATGAAAAATCATGAGCGATGATGGGCCGGAATGGGCTGACTTATGAAGGAAAGGGCGCGAATGGGAAGAGAGAGAAAAAGGCTGAGCTGAGTTTCGTCCAATTGGAGGTCTCCTCGAAAAAATGTTTTCCTTTTTATGCTTTAAAATGTGAGAATTTTTTTGATTTTGGGCGATTCAGACTCGTTCAAAATATTTAGCAACTTTTTGTAAATAATTGTTCCGAATTTGTCTAAATGCGTGTATATACCTAGATCTATTTTAATATGTAGTTATTTGTGATTTTAACAAATTTGCAACACGGTAGCAGTGCTACGTGATTCAACTAGTCGATCCAATCTACTCACGTAATTTACTAGCATAGCTATGCTAAATGACTATAATTATATACAGGATTGAACATCGTAATTAGGTCGGTCATTCTTGTGAATATAGATTTGAAGGGGAACTTGACCTTACTAGATATCTAACTCACTGCCAGTTGAAGAAAATTCTAATAAAAAACCATTGGTTGTTTATTTTGAACTTCTATATTTAATCTCAATGTTTTTATAATTATATGAATATATAGTTATTTTTATTACACTTTACATAATTATATACTACCAGTTTGTTAAATGTAAGATTAAGATATTTTAAATTGCATTTTATAATTAGATGAAGGCTAATAACTTTTTAAAAAAAATTGGATCTTAAAACAATATTTTTGTGATCCAGAACATTTAAGGCTAGAACAAATAAATAAACTACTTAACTCCACTAATTAACTGGTTCCATTAATAAATTGTAGTGTGTATAATGTGTGTGTGTTTGTGTGATCATTATATTATACGACCTTTAGTTGTACTCAAGAGTCCCTAAAAAGAATGGTAAAACTAATATATTCTTACAGATTTAAAAATCCAATTCTATTTCTCGGTATACCCAAATAGAAATTTCTAGATCATATAAGAAATTAAACATAGGTTTGCATTGTTCCTATTGTGTGGAGCCTAGTGTGTCACGTGAGAGTATTTTTAAGTGACATGTCTGACCCTGACATATAGTAGACAATATACTAACATACATCATGACAATGACCAATGATGGTAACCTTATGAAGTCACTATTGCATTTATAGATCACAGATTTATAGGCGGATTCAAGTATCCATGCATGGATACCCAACCTTTTGGGGACAAGGGCACAGAAGCCATGTTTTTCTATAAATTTCATGGGATTGAAATCTGATGACTCATAGGTTAGACATGGGTAGAGTTTCCATGGTATGACACCAATCTAACATAAAAAGTCCTTATGCCAGTTTGGAAGTAAGAGTATCTAACCACTCAGAGCAGCTGCTAATGGTCTTTATGCCCCTCAATATTCATTTACCAAAGAGTACATGTAAGTTGTCTTTGATTTCAAGCGAGAAATGTATCGGATGTGTTTTTGAACGAGAGCATTTCCATACGCAGGGAGTATGTATGAGCTAAATATTTTAAGTGTCCAGTTCTTATTTGTAATAAATATCTTCTTACATTTACGGAATACAAAACCAATCATTTCTATTTCAATGGGTGAGATACAAGAAACATGCCCAGTGATTATGCACATGCAAACTTACCATTAATGAACCGAAATGCAACCATGCCTTATTAGTTATTGTTGTGGCAGCTTTTTTTAGAATAGATTTTTTTTTACAAATTCCATATAAATATGTGAAACATAATTTTCAAAAATATTGCTTTGTTATCGGTGTGGAAGCCTGGCAAACCCTCGTACTCGAGCTCCCTTAGCCACATGCCATGGCCTGGTCGAGGTCGTTGATGAAAGCAACTAGTAGGATGGGCTCAGCGAGTATCCGGAGTGCATTGTTGGTCAGGCACACGTACTCATAGTCGATGAAGAAGAGCTTGGCCTCGGGAAAATGAAGGGTAGCCACGACGGCCTTGGCGTCGAGGCGGGTGTCGACGGTGTTGGACGGCGCATGTCATGGGCGTCGGCCGGGCTTAGGGGCACGTAGTTCGTCGCACGCATCTGGAGCTAGTCCATGTCTTCAGAAGCCTTGGTGTGAAGAAGATTTTGATCTGATGAACTAGCTATGCGTGAAAGCATGTGTGTGAGCCAATATGTATGTATAGAGAGACGTAAGATGATAAATTGGTCGATCGTGCACCTAGTGTTCGAATACTCGCTTGAAGCAGCATGACGCTATCTTCCACGGAGCCAAGCATAGTATCATGGCGCCGGCCGCCATGGCGCCGTGCTCACCAGCTCTTTGGTCCACGGAGGCGACGACTGCCACGTCGGATGGTCCGTGGCACTATTGAGCATGGTGTCGTGCCTACAATGGCGCCCTCGTCCGTGACGTCATGCTGCAGAGTTTAGCTCCATTAGATAGGGCGCCATGCTTTTAGGTTAGTTTGTAAAATCTTTTATGAACCAGGTTATTTAGTGCTTAACTTCCAAAATTAGGTTACTTTGTGATTTGTGTCTCAACGTGTAGAGCGGCGAAGTGGGAGACCAGGAGGATGGCGGCAATCATCTCTCAAGGCGGTTTCTTGAGACTTCGAGTAGACGGAGACATGCTAGTGGTAAAAGTGGAGACATGCTAGAGGTAAAAAATCTACTCGTTAACCAAACTCAAACTAACACCAAACCCATTATATTTATGAGGGACGAGGGGAGGGGGCATTGGCCCCCCTCACAAGCAAAGTTCAATAAAATTATATCGCAAAATGAGAGGAAGAATTATTTCAATTTTGAAAATAAACTATAAGAAATCAGAATTTTGGTGTGAGACCTAGATATCTCGGTATTTACCGTCTGAGATAATTCAAACAAATTTTGAATTCAGAACATTTTAAGAAGAGAAAAGGCAAAGGCGCCTGTAGAATTCAAATATAAGAGCAACGACGAGATGGCTAGTGCCTCATGGGCTCGAAGGTCCCTTACCTTCATGGCCCGATTTTTCCTTGCTGGCAATCTACTACACTACGACTAGGTACAGTACATGATTATGACATAGCAAACTTCCACGGCCTACATAGCAATGCCAGTGTCCTTCGGTAGCATTCCTATAGCGACCGCATGTAGCAAAACCCAGGGGAGACAACCATTGTTGTCGAAAGCCATGAACTTGGCGACTGTGCGGCCAGATGGAGCTTGCATATGGTAGCACACATGGCCAATCGATCGGGCCAGCTGCCAACAGAGCAATGCATCCATCCTTCCCACTCTTCCAATCTCACACGAGGCATGGCCCGCTTTTTAATCCGAGAGGAGAAAAGGAAAAAAATCACGAGGGAGATGAGCCACACTCTGCTGACTTCGGAGGAAATGGGGCCTCACTAAGAGCACACAAGGGAAGAAACGGGGTTGGCCCAGGTTTGGCCTATCCGAGGTAACCCGGAAACAGGGCTCCTTTTCCTTCTTTTTTTTTGTTGCAAAATGTTGTTTCGCGAATACTTCGGAAATTAAAACTTGTTCAAAATATTTTGGAACTTTTTGTAAGGTCTTCCTGAAAGATACAAGATAAGAGCTCAGATTTGTTTGGATAAATTATAGAGAATGTTACAACGTTAGTTAATTCTAGTACATTAGTAAAATCACGCCAAAATTAAGGATTATTCTAGCGTTTCCATTTATCTTTAAAATTTAAACATGTTACATGTTTTGCTCAGGGTCAATAGCTCACACTTTATTACAAGCTCGCTCGGGATGCTACACGTACACGTAACCACACTTGTACCCTGATTTTCGTGATCCTTAATTTTGGCGTACTGTCTCTTATTCCGAGTGTGTGTTCGTAAGACGGTTACACGTCTAGCAAGCCACATGACACCAAAAAACTCTGGCTATTGGCACTGAGATAGTTGCACTTGAACCATTTCGACATCTATTTAACCTCTACCTTTGCCCGACATGGTATATAGTCATGCACAGTGCCATTAATTAGACTATATCGATGATGCCTTGAGACATAATGCTCGGCGGACTCATGCATCACTAGTAGAAAAAGAGCCTTTCGTTCGGGGGCACCTAGAAAATTTGTCCCGGACACGCCATGAACGAGGACTAACGCCGGCATTTGTCCCAGTTCGAGCGGCCGCAGCATCGCGCGGGAGCCAGAGCATTCGTCCCGGTTCGTAAGAGATTATTCGTCCCGGTTTGTAACAGAAACTGGGACTAAAGGTGTTGCGGCAGTTATATGAGATTTAGAGTCTCTTGGTGGGTACTGGGAACTAACTAGCTTTAACCTGGATTGGTACAAGTTTGTGGACCTGCTGATCAGTTTCCGGAACTGAGAAGGTGCAAGTATGTGGGACCCGGCCCACGTGATTCCACCATAGTACTAGCAGCAAGCACCGATGATGAATTGATCAACAACCGATCTAAGTAATAATAAGTAATAATACAGAAAGATTTGAAGAGGGAGATCGTTGCAGGACCAGGATCCACCGAGAACTAGTTTCTACCGGCGCCGGTACATGAATGAGTAGCATCCACCGTTCAATAATTTAACATTCGTGCTGCCGTTTAATTACCTCTATCGCTCCGTTTTCTGCCAATAGTTGTACGAATTCACTGCAAAATCTGACACCGTTTCTCTCTCCTAAGTAGACATCGTGGTCTCTCTTCTCTCTCTAAAAAGCTTCTTATCCAATCCATGGCAGCCGAGTGGGCACGGCTTGCGCAAGAGAGGGCTATGGACGCCGCCGGCGGGATACGGGGCTCCAGCCACCGCTGGCGCGCGAGCTCTGGCCACCGAGGTTGCTCGAGCTCCGGCTGCTTTCCGGCCCCCGAGGGCGCACGAGCTGCTGCTGCCGCCACGGGGGCGCGGAGCTTCGGCTGCGCACGAGGTCCCGGCAGGCGGCGTCAAGACGCGAGCGGCGCGGGCGGCTGTTCCGAGCGGCGGCCAGACCCGGGCAGAGGCGCGGCTGGACTAATCGGCGGCGAGCTCGCCAACGAACGCGAGAGAGAACACCACCGTGAGGGCGAGAAAAAGCTCTAGCTGCCATGGCTCACCCTGGTCCAAGCAACGGCCTGCAAGGCTCTGGCTAATCGACCCTTGCCCCGTCGTCGAGGCCACGTACGGCTTGCCGTGTTCGATCTGGGCTGGTTGGAGGTGGAGCACGACCTAGCAGCCGATGGGGACTCCGTTCTGCCCATGTGCGGCCATCGTTGATTTTTCGCTCCGGCGCTCCCTCGTACCCGAGGTCGCGGCGACATGCCGACCGAGACGGCAGGCTTGTGACCTGCTGCGAGTTGGTACTAGCTCAAGGCGACGATGCGGCCAAGACGACGATGTACAGTGGTTGTGGCGCTGACCTCTCCAGATCTTCGGTTCATGAAAAAACTCTTGATTTAATCTCTATTTATTTATTCCATTCGGCCTGTGTTCCTACTAGCTGGTAGCTTTACATGCTCAGTCTTGTTGTTTAATTCTTAGTTTTAAAAATTTGCAGAACTGTTTTTTCGTTTTGAGTCTGAAATTTGTATGTCAGCCATATTGGCTTCTTCAATGGGGCTGTAAGACAGATAAAAAATGCCCTATTTTTTTCTGAAAATTGACAATATTTATTTCATCCTTTTGCATTGAAATAACAAATGGAAATCAAAATACTCCCTCTGATCCAAATTTCACTCCAATTTGTCTAGATTCGGATGTATCTAGACATGTTTTAGTACTAGATACATCCGAATCTAGACAAATCCAAGTCAATTAATTTGTATCGGAGGGAGTAATAAGATTGCAACTCCAGCCGTCGCGCTAAATGCGTGTGCTAAAAACCCCGCCCATTTGCAGGACGGGAGACTCCACACGCCGCACCAGCATACGCGGCAAAATTGCGTGCTCTAAAACTTTTACCGTGCTCTGTCCAGATATCGTGCTCTATCTGGATTTAAACCACCCTCCTACTTTTTATGGATTATTTGTAAACACATTGAACCTCTTTTAAACAAATGAAACCACAGAACCATCTTTCAAACAATTAAAACCATACAAATATTTCACCCTCTTTATGAAGGTAAATAAAACTTGGTCTTGTGATTCCGGTTCTTATTATGTGGTGGTTTTAATTGTTTCAAATAAGTATTAGTCGTTTCAAATGTTTTAAACATATTTTAGTGGTTTCAAATGTTTGAAGTGTTTGTTTCAATCGTTTCAAACATGGTTTTGTGGTTTCAATAAATGAAACTTGGTATTCTTGTTCCGGTTCTTCTGATGTGATGGTTGCAATTGTTTCAAACATGTATTAGTGGTTTCAAATGTTTCAAATATGTTTTAGGTGTGTTTAAAGTGTTTAAATTGGTGGTTTCAATTCTTTCAAACATGATTTTTTGGTTTCAATTAAATAAAACTTGGTCTTGTTGTTTTGGTTCTTCTTATGTTGTGGTTTTAATGGTTTCAAACAATTATTAGTGGTTTCAAATGTTTCCAACATGTTTTAGTGGTTTCAAATGTTTGAAGTGGTTGTTTCAATTGTTTCAAATATGGTTTTGTGGTTTCAATTAAATGAAACTTGGTCTTGTGGTTCCGGTTCTTCTTATGTGTTGGTTGCAGTTGTTTGAAACATGTATTAGTGGTTTCAAATATGTTTTACTGGTTTAAAGTGTTTAAAGTGATGGTTTCAATTGTTTCAAAGATGGTTTTGTGGTTTCAATTAAATGAAACTTGGTCTTATTGTTCCGGTTCCATGATTTTAAACAATTATTAATGGTTTCAAATGTTTTAAACATGTTTTAGTGGTTTTAAATGTTTGAAGTGGTTGTTTCAATTGTTTCAAACATGGTTTTGTGGTTTCAATTAAATGAAAATTAGTCTTCTGGTTCCGGTTCTTCTTATATGGTGGTTGTATTTGTTTGAAACATGTATTAATGGTTCAAATATTTAAAATATGTTTTAGTGGTTTAAAGTGTTTAAAGTGGTGGTTTCAATTATTTCAAACATGGTTTTTTGCTTTCAATTAAATGAAACTTGGTCTTGTTGTTCTGGTTCTTCTTACGTTGTGGTTCCAATGATTTCAAACAATTATTAGTGGTTTCAAATGTTTCAAATATGTTTTAGTGGTTTCAAATGTTCGAAGTGGTGGTTTCAATTATTTTAAGAATGATTTTGTTGTTTCAATGAAATGAAACTTGGTCTTGTGGTTTCGGTTCTTCTTAAGTGGTGGTTGCAATTGTCTGAAACATGTATTAGTGGTTTCAAAGTTTTCAAACATGTTCTACTGGTTTCAAGTGTTTGAAGTGGTGGTTTCAATTGTTTCAAACATGGTATTTTGGTTTTAATTAAATGAAACTTGGTGTTGTAGTTCCGGTTCTATGATTTTAAACAATTATTAGTGGTTTTAAATGTTTCAAACATGTTTTAGTTGTTTCAAATGTTTAAAGTGATTGTTTCCATTGTTTCAAACATGGTTTTGTGGTTTCAATTAAATGAAACTTGGTCTTCTGGTTCCGGTTCTTCTTATACGGTGGTGGCATTTGTTTGAAACATGTATTAATGGTTTCAAATGTTTAAAATATGTTTTAGTGGTTTAAAGTGTTTAAAGTGGTGATTTCAATTATTTCAAACATGGTTTTCTGCTTTCAATTAAATGAAACTTGGTCTTGTTGTTCCGATTCTTCTTACGTTGTGGTTTCAATGGTTTCAAACAATTACTAGTAGTTTCAAATATTTCAAACATGTTTTAGTGGTTTCAAATGTTCGAAGTGGTGGTTTCAATTGTTTTAAGAATGTTTTTGTTGTTTCAATTAAATGAAACTTGGTTTTGTGGTTTCGGTTCTTCTTAAGTGGTGGTTGCAATTGTCTGAAACATGTATTAGTGGTTTCAAAGTTTTCAAATATATTCTACTGGTTTCAAGTGTTTGAAGTGGTTGTTTCAATTGTTTCAAACATGGTATTGTGGTTTTAATTAAATGAAACTTGGTCTTATAGTTCCGGTTCTATGATTTTAAACAATTATTAGTGGTTTCAAATGTTCCAAACATGTTTTAGTGGTTTCAAATGTTTAAAGTGATTGTTTCAATTGTTTCAAACATGGTTTTGTGGTTTCAATTAAATGAAACTTGGTCTTCTGGTTCCGGTTCTTCTTATATGGTGGTTGCATTTGTTTGAAACATGTATTAATGGTTTCAAATGTTTAAAATATGTTTTAGTGGTTTAAAGTGTTTAAAGTGGTGGTTTCAATTATTTCAAACATGATTTTCCGCTTTCAATTAAATGAAACTTGGTCTTGTTGTTCCGGTTCTTCTTACGTTGTGGTTTCAATGGTTTCAAACAATTACTAGTGGTTTCAAATGTTTCAAACATGTTTTATTGGTTTTAAATGTTCGAAGTGGTGGTTTCAATTGTTTTAAGAATGGTTTTGTTGTTTCAATTAAATGAAACCTTGTCGTGTGGTTTCGGTTCTTCTTAAGTGGTGGTTGCAATTGTCTGAAACATGTATTAGTGGTTTCAAAGTTTTCAAACATGTTTTAGTGGTTTCAAGTGTTTGAAGTGGTGGTTTCAATTGTTTCAAACATGGTATTGTGGTTTCAATTAAATGAAACTTGGTCTTGTAGTTCCGGTTCTTCTTATGTGGTGGTTTTAATTGTTTCAAACATGTATTAGTGGTTTCATTTGTTTCAAATATGTATAATTAGTTTAAATTGTTTCAAACATGTTTTAGTGATTTCAGATGTTTGAAGTGGTGGTTTGAATTGTTTCAAACATGGTTTTGTGGTTTCAATTAAATAAAACATGGTCTTATGGTTCTTGTCCTTCTTATGTGGTGGTTTCAATTATTTCAAACATATATTAGTTGTTTCAAATATTTCAAACATGTTTTAGTGGTTTCAGATGTGTGGAGTGATTGTTTCAATTGTTTCAAACATAGTTTTGTGGTTTCAATTAAATGAAACTTGGTCTTGTGGTTTCGATTCTTCTTATGTGGCAGTTTCAATTGTTTGAAACATGTATTAGGGATTTCAGATGTTTCAAACATGTTTGAGTGGTTTCAAATGTTTGAAGTGGTTGTTTCAATTGTTTCAAAGATGCTTTTGTGGTTTTAATTAAATGAAAATTGGTCATATGGTTCTGGTTCTTCTTATGTGGAGTTTGTAATTGTTTGAAACATGTATTAGTAGTTTGAAATGTTTCAAATATGTTTTAGTGGTTTCAAGTATTTGAAGTGGTGGTTTCAATTATTTTAAACATGGTTTTGTGGTTTCAATTAAATCAAACTTAGTCTTGTAGTTCCGTTTTTTTATATTATCGTTTCAATTGTACCATGTTGAAACATATATAAATCAATTGGCACCTCACAAGCATGTTTCAAAACATTTGAAACCAAATGAAACAACAAAACTATGTTTCAATAATTTGAAACCACAAAATCATGTCTAAAATAATTGAAACCTCAAAAACATGACTAAAACAATTGAAACCTCACAAGCACGTTTCAAAAATTGAAACCACACAAAAATCAAACCACAAAACCATGTTCTAATAAATTGAAATCACAAAATCATGTTTGAAATAATCAAAACTAAAAAGTTTATATGAAAAAGCAATTGAAATCATCACCCAGGAACAAATAAAACCACAAAATCACGTTTTATTACATTGAAACCACGAAACCCTGTTTTAAAACAATTGAAACAACAATAACATGATTAAAACGATGAAACCACCATAGAACAATAAATAAAACCACAAAACCATGTTTTAACAGATTGAAACCACACAAGCATGTTTGAAACTATTCAAACCAATACAAGATGTTTCAAACCACCTAAAGCACACCAACACGTTTCAAACAATTTAAACACAAGAAAATGTTTCAAACAAAGCAAAACCTCACAAGCATGTTTCAGAACAATTGAAATCACACCGAACAAAAAAATGAAACCACGAAACCATGTTTCAATAAATTGAACCCGCACAAGCACATTTGAAACAATTGAAACAACACGAAGGTGTTTAAAATAACCGAAACCATCACAGAAGGTTTTTGAACATTCTTGGACCCCAAGTAACCTTTTTAAAACAATTGAAACCACAAATGTTATCTTTTAATCATTTTAAACCACCTGCCAAGTTCTTACCAATATTTGGAAACCAACATTTTTTGAAACCATATCGAACTATGCTGAAACTTATTCTAACAAAAAGAAACCTCACAAGCATTTTTCAGAACAATTGAAACCACAAACCCATGTTTCATTAAATTGAAACCACACAAGAATATTTGAAGCAATTGAAATCACCAATAGCAGTTTAAATTAATTAAAACCACCATCGCCTTGTGAAACAATTGAAACCAAAACTAACATCTTGTAATAATTCGAACCACATCGTAAGTATTTATTATTTTTTGAATCCGAATTGAACCTTATTGAAAACACTCTAACCATATCGTACCATGTTCAAACATATATGAATAAGACTGCACCTCATGCATGTTTCAAAACAATTGAAACCATGCACAAATAAAATCACAAAACCATGTTTCAATAATTTAAAACCATAAAATCAGGTTTGAAATAATTAAAACCATAAAAACATGTATGAACCAATTAAAACCTTCATACAAGAACAAATTAAAGCACATAAGCCTATTTGAAACAATTCAAACCACAAAAAATATTTCGAACAATTGAAACCACCAGCAAAAAATAAATAAAACAACATAACCATATTTTAACAAATTGAAACCACCACCTAAGAACAAATTAAATCAGATAACCATGTTTCAATAAATTGAAACCACAAAAAAATAAAACCACAAAACAATGTTTAAAATATTTGAAACCATAAAAACATGCATGAAACTGTTGAAACCACCACCCAAGAATAAATAAAAGCTCATAACCATGTTGAATAGATTTAAATGGAAAAAAACAGCCCGTTTCCTCCTAATTGCTATTTGCACAGTAAGTTTCTAATTAAATTATTCAACGTGAACACTCCTATCTCCTTTTATATGTAATTTAATTTATTCTATTAGATGGGTTTCTTTCCATTCACGTAGATCTAGCAGTCGAAACTGGATCTGACAAAACTGGACTTCACACTATCTTGCGCGGAAAGAAAACCTCCTTGCAGCACACTATGTATCTACGGGACATGGCACCATGTGCTAATGCCCAGTAAACATACATAGAACTAAAGAAGATACAGGTCCTCGTTCAAGTATTCTCACCGAATCAAGTTTTATTAAATATATTTGAAACACACTCAATTAGCACAGTTTCAAATATTTAGTTTCACTTTTTTGAAAAATTAGTACAGTTTCAAAAGAAGTAAACACCCATGAAACAAAACGAAAAGGGCATGAAAACACCAAAACGAAAATGGCATGAAAACGCTGAAGCAGCGAAGGCCGGCGCAGGGATGAGCGCCACCGCGGCGGCCGGAGCGCGACCTTGAAGACGTTCGGAGCGCGGACGGCGGCTAGCGTGGCGATGGTGCGCGGGCGATCGGCAGAGGCTGACGCAGGGACGACGCCGGGGCGAGGGTGCGGGGGTGCCCTAGCGCGAGAGGCGGAGGCTAGCCGGAGCTCGAGAACTTCTGTATGCCTGACGGCGCGCTGCACGCGGCCGCGGCTACTTGTCGGATGACTAGGACACTGTTCCGCGGCAAGTTCTGGTGGACGACACGGTGCGCCCGGGGCATTGTCGGCGCGGTGGTGGTTGGAGCCCGGACGGTACTGTGAAGGCCGGAGCTAGTGCGGCGCGGTGTCGGAGCACGAGCAGTGTCTTCCAGAGCTTCACCGCAGCCTCCAGTGTGCACGTGACATTGCTGGCGACCTACCAAGGATCGATTGTGGGCTCATTCCCAGGTGGCTACTCCGGATATTTTTTCTGAATTAGTTTGAAGCACACATGACTTTGTGAAATTTTAATGCATTGCTAAACTAGTTTCAATACTATATACTTCAATTTGTGAAACTGCTGTGAAAAAATTGAAACAGATGTAAAAAGGTGAAAAAATTGAAACAGATGTAAAAAAGTGAAAAAAAATGAAATTATTCCTTTAATTTTGTGAAACTTGTGTGAAAAAATTGAAACATACCGAAACAGATGTAAAAGAAGGCGAAACACATATGAAATTTTTACTCTATTTTTTTTTGAAAATTGTGTGAAAAAATTGAAAAACATGTGCTTGTTTTCATATTTTTTATAAATGTTCCATAAGTTTTAATCTTGTTTCATAAATATGTACTAGTGTTTGTCACATTTTACATTTTTCACAAATTTCATATTTTCAGTTATGTTTTAAAAAGTTATACTAGTTTATATAATATTTGTTTTAGTACAGACAAATAAGTTAATTAGTACGCCATCTATCCAGAAATAACTAACTTGAGTTTGTCTAGACACGAATATATCTATACACTAAAATGTGTCTATATATATATATAAATTTAGACAAATCTAAGTCAATTATTCTTGGACAGAGGGAGTACTAGTCTGAGCTCAAGCAGTTTCGCATAGTCGTCGTTGTAAGAATAAAGTGACATATGAAGTACGGTGGAGAGAAAAAGCATGCATGTGGGTGGGGGCCACAGACGAAAAGCAAACGGAACAAACAGCCACCTACCTGCACCAAAAGAGGACACGAATCTCAAAACCATAGTTTGTGGTGGATACGAGGCCGGCATGTAGCGGCGCCGGTAGAATCGCTGCATTCCAGGATCCAACTCAACGCATAGAGCGGCGGAGCGGGAGGCCGCGAGACATGCGTGAGGTTGTATTTGTACCAGGGCAGGCTACGAAGTTGATTGAAATCCATCAAATCAACCAGGTGAAGGAGGGGCACTACCACTTTTCGGTTTTCATCAATACAATAAATCAACTAGTCGCCGTAGTTTGGCGCATGTGCGGGAAACGTCCAGTACGACGCGCTCATGCTGATGGAGACATAGCTTACCAACTACACGAGTGCGTGTACACATCATTAGGCTAGCCAATGTTGGTGGGTTTTGGTTAGAGGGCGGTATGTGTTACTACCTCCGTTTCATAATATAAGACAATCTTATATTGTGAAACATAGCGAGTAGTATTAGTCTATTAGATTGCTAGCCCACCTATTTGATGCCCATCTATTACATCAGCAAGTGGCATTTTATTGACATGTTTTATGATACCTTTTACTACTCCTCAAATACGACTGCTCCCTCCGGTCCGGTTTATTAAGCACGCACGTAGTTTAAGGACAAGTTTGACCATTAATTTTGGTCAACAAATTTTACATAATATATTATAAAAATTATACCATTAGATTTATCTTCAAAAGTACTTTCCAATGGTATATTTTTTAGGACATATATTACATATTTTATTGATCAAAATTGATGGTCAAACTTGTTCTTAAACTACGTGCGCGCCTAATAAATCCGATCGGAGGGAGTAGTATAATTTGATCTAACGGTCGAGAAAGATTCGGTCCAACAGGCCCAGCTTATAACTTTGTGAGGAAAAAAGTGGAACCACAAGGCCCGGCTCGTAATTGACGACAAAAATTGAACAAGATTTGGATGATTGATAAAAAAAAAACTGCCGACGAACAGAACGCCGCTGCCTCCCCGCACTAGCGCCGCCGCCAACCCTCTCTACGCTCTCCAAACAGGAGGTCGCCTCCACATTCATCCCCCGCACTAGCGCCGCCGCCAATCGCCTCCCCGCACTAGCGCCGCTGCCATCCGCCTCCCCGCAATAGCGCGGCCGCCAACCCTCTCTACGCTCTCCAAGTCCGCGTGCACGCCTCCGCCACCTACAAACAGGAGGTCGCCTCCACATTCATCCACACGTCGCCAAACCCTAGCTCCGACAGAGCCGTCACCGGCGCCGACCCGCACGACACCATTGGCGCAGTTTTCTTCGCATGAGGTTAGTATAATGTTGTTGTTATCTGAAGAACATGCAGTCTGAACTCTGAATTTGACGAGGTGCGGGGAATTACTTTCATCATAGGAATTAATCTGAATTTTCGTACATATCAATTGCTTCATAATAAATTGTTGGAGCCTGAATTAATTAAGTAAGGCCATGTTCGGTTAATCCCCTACCCAAGAGGATTAAAGTAGATTGGGGTGGCATTGGGAAGATTTTGACTTATTAGGGATTTAATCTCCCTCAATCCCTACAAGTCCACTTCAATCCTGGCTAAACCGAACATGCCCTAAAGTAGCAGAAAGATACAACTTACTGGAGTGGACTATGGGGCAAAAGGCTTCGACAGTTGCTCTCTACTGTGGCGAGTATTATCATGGAGACCATGTTCTCAAGTGTCAATATCAAATCATAACTAACGTGGGAGTAGTACATTTGAAGATGAGGTATCCAGATTCGTAGATTAAACTTCTGAGAAATACTAGTATTGTATTACGAAGCTTGGGCAGTTATAGATGATACACCATGTCGGTGGTAAAATAATTCCTTCTTCCTGGTAGAAGATTTCATATACTTTCTCCGTCCCAAAATAAGTGACTTGCATTTGTCTAGATTCGGATGTATCTTACACTAAAACAAGACTAGACACATCTGAATCTAGACAAACCCACGTCACTTATTTTAGAACGGAGGGAGTACGTAGTAATTTTCTGTACCAAGTTATGTATATATTTATCTCTAGCAGCTAAATCTGTTCAGTATTAGAACGCCCATGTAGAAAGCTTCTACACGTAGTGGGGGAGTTCGTTCCTTCTTCTCTTTGCTTGTAGAGTTCTGTCAATTTGGTGGAGGTTAATAGGTAATCGACTTGCTTCTAGTTAGGCTCTGGACTCCTATCTTATTTTGTAAATTGGCAAGATATGACAGTACTAGTTTTCAGTTTTTCACTTCTAAGTTCGTGCAGCAGACTAAGCTGATATGGCTTATTGACAAAATCTGATACTTGGGCAATTAAACAGTTCAAACTTAAACATCCACATATGTGAGTGTACCTCGCATTACATAACGTGCAGTACAATGCACCTTCTCCATCAACTTCATTTTCTAAATCATCATACTTTCTGCAATGTAGAGAGCTTCTACAGGTATATGTGGGGGGAGTTCGTTCCAGTAAAAATGCAACGATGATTTATGATCTAAATGAATGGTTTACTTGTATTTTTCAGGTCTCGGTTCCTCCTAATTTTCCACCTCGTCGTCGCCTATGTATGGAGATGCTTTAGGTCTAGTTTATTTTATCTCCAGTTTGTCCTGAAAAAAATGTTCTGTATAGAAAATATTTGTACTGATGAAAATTAGACACCTAGTATCCACTGTACTAGATATTCTGTCTTGTGAGTTGCTGAAGGAACCATGCTGTCTTGTGACTTGTTGAAGATGGCATCAAGATGAATGTTATTTTTTGGGAATATTTCATGCCCATATTTTATTCATAATATTTTTGTGTGGCATTGTAATTCACTTGGACGTAGCAGTACAAGCAAATGAGCTATTGTTAGCTTACCAAAGCTAGCAACTAGCAACACCCAGCGGGCAGCTGCCCGCAGCCAGTGTGATGGTGTCCCAGCGACCAGCGTATATCGCTAATGAAGCATTTTAATTCTACTCAAATGTCTGACAACCTGAATCTGGTGGAAAACCCAACCAACAACGTGCGCTAATGAAGCATTTTCGCATGGCCGGCTTGATCGTGATCATTGGTGATTATCCTCGTGTTCATATTCGGCTGCTGAACCATCGAACGGGCTGTCACACATTTTAATTTGGTAAAATTATCTTGTGTGGACTGGATTTGGGAGGATTTAACTCCATTCTCAGCTTGAAAGCGACGTGAGGAGCCTTCGCTGTTTTTCCTAACCTGGGCTAGAAGAACCGTTTGAGCCGGGCCCGACTATGGCCTGTCTAACCAACGATCCCAATTTACTCACTAGTATAAATTATACTAATCTCTTTTTTAACACTAGTATAAACTGTTAAGAGCCTTTAGATGCACTAAAATAGAGGGTTGTTATTCATTTAAGGGTAGCACAAAAGAACTCTTTCATTTTTGGAATCATCAGCAAGTGACTTGACCAAACGATGCTATGGAGTAGGAGGAGGCGCACACACTTGCTAACACTAAAAAAATAAATAATCAATATACGTCGAGAGAATACAAATAAAAAATAGGGATGAACTTTGATGAAGCTAACATAGAATTCAGAGAAATTTGGTTACCAACACAATTAATTAGTATGGACATGCATCGATCCACTGTTGATTTCCTACATGAGCTTGCTACTCTTGAGGGCGTGCAGCTCTTTCTTTTACCATTCCGCGATCAATGACTTAGAGCCACTCGTGTGGACCTGCAGCTGCAGGTTTAATTGTCAATAGATTTCCTTTACCACCAACCCCAGCTCCTACGTGTACAGCAAAACCAACAATATTTCAAAATTCGCTAGAGGATAGCCAAATGACGAGCTCGATCGATCTTGCCAAAGCAGTACCTACAAAGAGCTTCTACGTATAAACACTAGCTCTTCGAGCCCACTTAAATGGTTATGCATAAACTAAGGGAGGGTGCAGGCCACATGAAAAAAAGATGTGCATAGCGCCCAATTCATTGGGCGTTACGAAATTGAAGAGAACTTTTAATGCGAAAAAATTCCCGGCACTATTTGGTTGATTCGAACTTGCGGGAGTGTGGAAGAAATAAGTGACATCCTTTGTTGGTACAAATAAATAATCTCGAACAAATTCGAAGTCCCGAATTAGATTTGACGTAATTTACGGAAGAAGTTATGGAAACCAAGCAGAATTAGTGCAATACCAACCAATTATAGAGGCGGCTGGTGCTTTCTTTACTCGGCATCACTGGACACTCTACATTGCCTAAAGTATATGGCAAACGACTAGTCCGATGGAAAGGAAATACCGGGCGCCGATTCCTAGTGGTTCCCTAAAAAATATGCACATTAGCCAAATCCAAAATAGCTATTGTTTAGAAAAGAGAGGAGGGGGGCATTGGCCCCCACCCCACACAACTAGATTTTGTTATAATTATATGCAAAGTTGAGAGGAAGAATTAGCGAAATCCGCTTACCTGGGGCCCATCCTAGAGGAGAGGCTCATGAGCAGGTTCCGCTCGCCTGAATTAGGCCGGAAGCTTGGCGCCATGGTAACGGTGTCACCAACTTCCATGTCTTGTTGGCTTCCAAGGCTGAAAATATGTTGGTCAGTGCATCAATCCAATAAATCAACCAGTTGCCGTGGTTTGGCGCCTGTGCGGAAACGCGTCCAGTATGACGCGCTCAGAGCTGATGGAGACATAGCTTACCAACTACACGAGTACGTGTACACATTATTAGGCTAGCCAATGTTGGTGGATTTTGGTTAGAGGGCGGTATGTGTTACTACCTCCGTTCCATAATATAAGTCAGGCTTATATTGTGAAACAGATGGAGTAGTATTAGTCTATTAGATTGCTAGCCCACCTATTTGATGCCCATCTATTAGATCAGCAAGTGACAGTGCTACCTCTGTTCTAATTTGCTTCTTCTAATTTGCTGCTATATCTGCTTATGCTACCTCTGTTTTCTGCTGTTGTTGCCTCTCTTTGTTAGACTGTCCTGCTGCTATATCTGCCAGTGCTACCTCCGTTCCATCTGTTGTTGCCTCTCTTTGGGATCTTGTCAGTTTCGCATGTCGAGGAACTTTACAAGCACTAGGTTGAAGTCGGACCCCAGGGATCAAGGGAAAAAATTCACCCAAAATAAAGGCCATCTCGACCTCCGTAATTGGCCGGCGAGTTTGAAGGTACCAAAAATATTGGCTGATTTTATCTTTGAAGGCCCGGACAGTATGTCAGTACATGCCGTTGCACGTGGCTTCTCGATTGGATCACAACTTCCTCGTGCCACGTCGCGTTATTTGTATGCATGAATCGACACCATGACACTAATTCGTTCCACGTGGCGTCTCGTCGGGGTGCATCCTCATGGACCCTGTATCATGTTAGGGGCAGAGAATACCCCTCATTTGATTAAACTTTTGGGTATCGCAGGCCCTTATCGCATGTACGAAAGGTTCCAACTCGTCGTGATTCCCTATGCGTTTTTCAAGGCGCTCGCCGGTATGGCATGCACCAAATTCCATGTTACCTCTCGACGTCATTTAACCTTCAGAGTGCTAGGGTTCTAGTTTTGCCGGAAGATGCCACGCTCTTTACGCCCACATTTCGGGAGGATGTGGCTCCCCCGGCAAGAAATAAAAATAAAGAGGATAGCCAGATGAGGAGCTCGATCGATCTTGCCAAAGCAGTGCCTACTTACAAAGAGCTGACGGACACGGTTACACAGTGGTGGTGGCTGATTCGGAAAGAAAATACCGGTTGCTACTAGACGTATACGTCGCTAGGCTGCTGCATGTAGATAGTCAATGTGCTAGGTGGATATATTTTGCTCAACGTGCTACTCCCATCGGGCTCATACGTGTATATATTAGCCAGCACATATACCTGATGCTACCTTGCCCATAGATCAGAAATTGGTTACGCATGCAGCTTCCTTTTCTTGCTCTCGATCGATCCATTTGGAGAGTGCTACGCGTTCCCCGGGATATTTTTCCCGGATCCCCCGCCTCCTCCTGCTAACACGTGTCCTCTAAAAAGCCTCTAAATCCTGTTTGTGCTACAAACATACCCGCTTTTGCTATAAATAGTTTCGTTTTGCTACATGTAGCAGAAAATAGTTCGGTCCAGAAAAAGTATAGACATACTAGACCTTGTTAGAGTATTGTACGTACACTGTTGTTATGGTAGTTTAGGATAGTTAGGGTTCTAGCTTAACTTGTCTTGCACTCCAAGATGATATATTGCGGTGACCTAGCATACCACTGCATGATATAGTACACTATAGTCATTGACATAACAGCAATGAAACACCGTTCACTAGTATTACATCACTCAGAGTGGTACAACAGAAACACACCACGTCCAAGACATGACTATAGATTACAACTCGCTCTTTACAAAAGATCCAGAAAACAATCTAGGTTAAAGAGGAGGAAAGTAACTTCTTACAAAGAAGAATCAGAATAATAACTCAGAACTATCTATAGACTAAGACTAGTATCTGAACTAATGGACTTGCAATTGCTGCTATTGCAATGCTCTGCAGAAGTAGGTTTTATGGCTAGAGAATCTATTCCTATCTACTTAAGAACTATGTCTTCACTTCGGTTGATATATATGTTGTTTTCATTGACTATGTGGACGAACTTGAGCTGTCGATGATGGTTTCTTGAGCAGAAATTGATGTTGACGTCGTCTTCAGTGGCATAAAACCTAGCAAGGGTTAAAGGCGGCTGGTGCTTTCTTTACTCGGCATCATTGGACGCTCTACATTGGCTAATCTATGACAAACGACTAGTCCGATGGAAAGGAAATACTGGGCGCCGATTCCTAGTGGTTCCCTAGAAAATATGCCCATTAGCCAAATCAAAAATAGCAATTGTTTAGAAGAGAGAGGAGGGGGCATTGGCCCCCAACCCAAACAACTAGATTTTGTTAGAGTTATATGCAAAAAGGAGAGGCTCGGGAGCAGGTTCCGCTCGCCTGAATTAGGCCGGAGGCTTGGCGCCACGGCAGCCCGGACTCCAAGCGTCGAGCTGCTGTGTCCTCGGTCTGCGTCCCCTGCTTCTCCATTTCAACAGGGTCTTCAATCTTAGCTTTGGAATGTACCATCGTACAGGCCTCCCCTCCCTCTGCCTCTCCTCCGAAACGTAAAGTTTCCTGCAGTCCAATTTTGGCCAGTTAGTTGATGAGCTTCTTCTGATTTGCTACTATATCTGCTTGTGGTACCTCTGTTTTCTGCTGCTATTGCCTCTCTTTGTTAGACTGTCCTGCTGTTGTATCTGCCAGTGCTACCTCTGTTTCGTGCTGTTGTCGCCTCTCTTTAAGATCTTGTCATTTTCGCATCTCGAGGAACTTTACTAGGACATATACCGGATGCTAGCATGCCCATAGATCAGATTGCTTGCTGCAGACCTCGTTGCAATTAATTTTTCTAACTTGAGCCAAAAATATTCTACTAATATATTTAGCCGTCACATTATTTCTACTTTTAAAACGTGGCTGGCCTACTCTGCATGTTATAGCTAGCGTATTCTTTTCCATCATCGGGCGGGCAGGGAGCATAGCCTATGTACCTCACACCGTACGGTACCATGAATGCAAAGCTTCCTTGCCGCGAAATCCTTGCAAAGCCTTCTACGCCTTACATGCTCTGGTCACATACACAAGCACGAGTGCACCCCATCGATTGATCAGGCTTATCTCGAACCTGTACATTCTAGCCTTTTTCCTGAAGCGATCGATCACGGCATCCATTGTGAACTGATGCATGGTAGACAACAAGTCGTGTATTTGTCCCCATCAATGATTTTTTATCAAGATCGTCAACTTTTGGTGCAGGGCTGAATTATTTTGATGTCAACCGAATCATAACTAAGTTTCATCCAAGTTAATTTCTATTTTGGGGAGACTAGTGGAACTTGGTATTTGTGATTTGCACAATTAATTGAATGCCTATGTTGCGACCGTTCTATATTCAATACTAATCGATCCATCCATTAATCTAGTCCCATACAGCTCGAGCGGGCTTGGCTCCTCTACAGTAGCGTTGTTACTGTACGGGTCCTGTAGCGTTTTAATCAACCGTCCACTCCAATCCGAGGGCTCTTCTTTCTCCCATGTAACTCTTCTGTTAATTCGAAAAAAATAAGGCACCGGCGGTACAGACGCCGAGGACTCCAAGCTGACACACGGCTCGTGGAGACGATCGGCCGGCCGGTCGGCCAGCTCAGCTGTAGAGGCAGCCGCGCGGATGAAGCATGTACGTACATAGCTGGAGGTCGGGAGCTCGCCTACCACGGAGACGAGCTGCACAACTAAGGTTCACGCAGCTGAACAAGGTGTTGCTATTGCTAGATGTAGCAATTGTTCCATCAATTCACAATAGCAGTATAGTAATTCTTTGGCACCTGAACGAGAAATTTGAAGAAATCGCCCGACAACAACTCGATCGACAACTCGAGAGTCGGGACACCAATTCCTAACGGGTTTCATCTGCGGGGCTGCGGCTATAGCTGAGCTGACCGGCCGACCGGCCGATCGTTGCCATGAGCCTGAGGACCACCATCTAGCGGCGCGTCATCCATGGAGTATTCGGCATCTGTACCGCCGGTGCTTAGTTTTTTCCCAGTTAACCGCCGGTGCTTAGTTTTTTCCCAGTTAACAACAGAGTTAAGGGCGAGAAAGAAGACACATCCGATCGGATCAGACGGTTGATTTAAACGCTACAGTACATGTACAGTAGCATCACGACTGCAGAGGAGCCGAGCCCTCGAGCATGTCATTTAATATTGACTGACCTGGCCGGAACCGATTTACGGAGATAAGTGACTCGAACTTGTCTAGTTCAGCTTGCAAAGTTGACCTTTCCTTGTTTAAAGTTTTGGCAAACAGTTCGTCCGCATTCTTCCGGCTACTTCTGATACTTCCTCCATCCTGAAAAGGATGTCGCAAATTTTTCTAAACTTGGATGTGTCTGAATTCCAACTTTTACCTCCTAATTCATCATTTGTGACAGTAATTACCCTATTTAACATTTTTTCATCCAAATTACCCTATTTAGTAAAAGTTTTGCCAATTTTTACCCCTTTTAAATATTTAGGGCGTTTTGAGTTTTGATGGGTGGGTTTGAGCAGTCAGTTTTGTCGCTGAACACGGACATGTAACAGTTTTGCAAGCTTTGTACCGACTTGTCACTCCACAGTGAAACTTTTTATGTGTTCCATACACTCTTTTTAATTTCCAAGCCATGTATGGTAGGTAATCTGATTCAAATTCATTCTTGAGTTCACCTGTATTGAGAAAAACATCAGGAAATTAATACTGCTACCATCGGTACTCACAACTAACATACACCACCCAAAACTAGCTTCACTACATGCATCTAGTCACAATCCTTCCTCGCCGAAGTACAGCAACAACGCGAGCAGACAAAGTGAGAACCGATTTGCATAACCAAGATCATCCGAGTTAATTTCTATTTTTGGGAAGACTAGCGGAACTTGGTATTCGTGATTTGCACAATTAATTGAGTGCCTGTGTTGTGACCGTTTTAATTATATTCAACGCTAATCTATCTATTAGTCTGGTCGCATATACTAGCTTGAGCCTGGAGCACGTCACTTATTAATCTTGATTGACCTGGCCGGGAACCGATTTACTGAAAAAAGTGACTCGAATTTGGTTCAGCTTGCAAAGTTGACCTTTCCTTGTTTAAAGTTTTGGCAGACAGTTTGTCCTCGTTATTCAAACTACTTATGATATTATTGTATTACCCTGACCACTGATGATAGAGCGGCTGTTTTTACCCGTGCAGGGCTCCAGTGACACACTTTCTTTTTTAGCAATCATTGGATCAAGCCGGCAAAAATCACAGATATAATCTATTTAAAGAAAGAAAGCAAAAAATAACCTTCTTTTTAAAAGATTTCCTCAACTAACCCTTTTACATGGCGCCCTACCGGATGGAGCCATGGATAATAGCACGACGCCATCGCGCGCGGCGCCATGCACCTATGGCGCTCCTGTCGGCGCCATGCAACCGTCCGACGTGGCGGTCATCGCGGCAGGCCGTGCCCACTCGCGTAAGTATGGCGCCATCCGGGACGGCGCCGTGCTATTGAGGATGGCTCCGCGCGGGATGGCGCCATACCCCCTGACCACATAACAGCCCAGCTCGCGGGGTGGCTGTCCACAGCCAACCCCAAAGGTTATCTTCTTCCCAGCTCGAGCCCGAACAACTCCCTCTCTGCTTCTCTCCCCCAACTCATCCTCCCTTCAAATCCTTCCAAATCGGTGGTGTTTCTTCATGGATTTCGACCCCCCTTGTCACTAAGAGGTAATCTCCACCACCCCCCTTGTTTTTGTCCAATTAGATTTGTGCAATTTGGTGGAAGTTTGGCAAAAATGTTGGAACTCTAGATCTATCATTTGAAGTAAAAACTATGGTTTATTGTTGCATTGTTGACTAATGCTTGTTGGTGTTATGGTTTGTAGTCATTATGTGTAGGAATTGTAGGCTAGGGTTAGGGTTTTGGTACATTTACTTTAGTTAGGGTTTGTATGTTAGGGTTTTATTTATTAGTGGTTTGCTATGGTGGATAACTTCATTAGTGGGTTGCTATGGTTGATGGGAACCTACTTGTTTTTGATACATTTTGGTTATGATCAATGTTTTTAGATGGCAAGGATCGTTAATGTTCATCATGTGGATAAGGCGGCTTTTTTGAAAGGCAATGTCGAGTGTGACCCGGAGGAGGTAGTCATGGTGTTTGGCACTAGTCCTACCTATGCCGAGGTTGTGGAAAGAGTGAGGAATGATTTGAAATGGATTGACCCTAGTGATGTGTATGAGTTGGTTGGAAGGTATAATGCGGGGTTTGGCCATCAAAATAGATTGAAGATAATGACTATCAACTCCGAGTTGAATTGGAGTGCATATAAGGAGATGATGGCAGAATCCGAAGATAAGTCACTTGAGATATTTGCCACAAGAAAGGTTGGGGTTCGGTTGCAAATTGACTTAAATCGGCATGCTTCCATTAGCCCGGCTCAAGGTGAGCCACATGTATATGACACAACAATGAGACAACCTCCCATGAGTCCCGTTCACAATGACAACTATGAAGCACCCCAAATGGAGGATGATGACCTTGAGGGTGCTGAAGTAGAGCATGGCCTTCGTGAGAATGAAGTAGGAGATGTGGAGGCAAATTGTGATGAGGAGGACATGGACGATGATCTCCCTTATTTGCGGTGTCATGCATCGAACTCTGAGGATGAAGGACCGGATGAAGATTTGGATGAGGATGGTCTAACGGTTAAATTTGTCGAAGCTCATAAAAAGGTAGTAGGTCGGGATCATCGACCTTCATTGTTCCGCGATGTTAGCCTTGCGGATGAGGCCCAAGTTGACGGTGGAATTAGTCGAGTGCTTGAGCCACGAGCACCTTCTAAAAAGAACTTGAAGCCGAAAAAGTACGGGATAAATCCCGGGGTGAAGTTTGATAGTTTGTTGGAATTTCAGATGTGGATCAAGGACTATGCGGTGAAGTACCACCGACCATACAAGGTGGTTCACTCGGACACTAAGGTGCGTTACACAGTAAAGTGTGAGAAGCAAGGATGTCCATGGGTTGTGCGTGCACGACCATTGAGGGGCGGGCCACAATGGACCATTGTAAGTTGTCAGTCTATTCATATGTGCAATGACAAGTTCATCAAGGATGGAAAAGTTGTCAAGGATGATCATCGTCAGCTTACCTCCGATTTCATCGCGTATAGAGTTTCAAATAGCATAAGGTCTCTCCCAACATATACTATTAAGGGTGTCATAGATTTGGTTAAAGAAGTATTCGGTTACAAAGTGAAGTATGGTAAGGCATGGAAGGCCAAACAAGCCGCATTTAAGATGTTGTATGGTGATTGGGAAGAAGCATACAACCGCCTCCCTAGGTTGTTGGGAGCGATGGCCACAAGGAACCCATGAATGTATCATGTGGTGGAGCCACTTGGGTCGGTGACTAGGTTGTACAAGGGTGCCACTGTCCGTGTATTTGGCCGTGCATTTTGGACATTCGGCCCATGCATTAGGGGATTCAAGCATTGTCGGCCTGTTATGTCTGTGGATGGCACATTTTTAACCGGCAAGTTCAAGGGCACACTATTGACTGCCATATGCCACGACGCAAACAATCAGGTTTTGCCTTTGTCTTTTGCCTTGGTTTCGGCGGAGAACAACGATAACTGGGTGTTTTTTTTCATATATTGAGGACCAAAGTTATAGAACCTGGTAGAGAGGTTTGCATCATCTCGGACCGCCACCAAGGAATACTCAACGCAGTCGAGAAGGACATTCCCGGGTGTGCTCGTATCCACCATAGATGGTGTATGAGGCATTTCGTGTCCAACTTCTATAGAGCATGTGGCAACAAGGAGCATGCCGACGATCTACAAGATTGTTGTCTTGCCTTCACTGCTCGGCATTTTCAAAAATTATATGATAGATTATATTGTCTCACAAATGATGGTGGCAAAGAGTTTCTCAGAAGGAACCTTAATGAAAGGACGAAGTGGGCAAGAGCTTATGACTATGGCGGCAAGAGATACGGTGATTCCACAAGCAACATGGCGGAATGCTTCAACAAAGTACTTAAAGGTGCACGTCAATTGCTTGTGACTGCCATAGCGGAGTACACCTTTCAGAAGTTGAATGAATACTTTCTAAATTATAGTGATGAAACGGATAAGCAAATCGCTAGGGATAACAAGAAAAAAGTATGAGTACACTTAGTTCAACAATTTAAGATACGTGGACATCACTTTCCCCTTTTCGACGGCCGATCTTGATTGTTCTTCATCCGCCCCTCATTTCTCCGAGACCTACGTGGAGGCTCCTCGTACTCTTCATCATCAAAGATTGATGCCTTGCATGCCGCCAATTCTTTCTTCTTCTCCCACTCACTTGGAGTGTAAGGATTTCTTGGCTTTCTACAATGCCTACATTGACTAGGCTGCGGTGCATCCGACATTTGAGACATGCCAATCTCGTCATGGTCGTCTTGGCGGTCCTCACTTTCCTCATCACCCTCGGAAGCATCCTACGATTTACAATACAAGGGTTGCACTCATTGCTGTTTAAATCCAAACACAACAAAAACATATCTAACTTAGCACTTTATTACCTCATCCTCGCCCTGATCATCTTCACCGTCCTCTTCCTCATCACCATCTTCACCCTCCTCTCCCTCGTCACAATCACCCTCACCGCTATTTCCATGGCTAGTACCCTCACCCTCCCGGATTGATGATTGCCTTGACCTTGTCGGCACGGTGGCCTCGGCGGTATGACAACCAAGCAAAGTACCCAGGCCATGTCCCCAACGCTTGGTATGCTATGATATTGACAATAAAGTTAGAAAATTTGAGCACACACCCTACAAATATGCATCCAAAAAGAAGGATATCAACACATTCCTCCACAAACTCTCGAAGGACCGACTCGGACTGTTTACCCGGAGGGTGTTTCAATGCTTCTTCGGCAGCCTCCACATGTTTCGAGACCTCCTCACGCTAAATAGGAAATAAACAAGTCAGCATATCTTCCTCTACTAATCGAGCATAGTTCCGTAAGGCAACACTTACCACAAAGCGGATAACCCCGGCCGTATTTGTGCCCCTTCCACCTCTGATAAGTCTGTTGTACTCTAGTTTGGCCATCTCGTCGTAGGCCGGATAATCATCCTCCACTATGTCCTCGGAGTTAAAAGCCGGTGGTTGTAGGTACAGACGAGACACTTTACCCAGCCAAACGGGATAGCGATTGAACGCTTCACCATCGTGTGGATGCTCAGAAGGTTGGACTTGATGTTGGTCTTCAATCTCCGCAATCTTTGCATACCACTTCTGCCTGTACTTGTGATGTCTTGAAGCCCAATTCTTTTCTCTCTTCTGCTTGATCTTGTCCAACCTGCACTCAAGTTCAATGTCATCAATATTACTATCACGACACACCCAATCAATTAACATGTTCAGCTAAGTAGATCACTCACCCGTGCAGCGCTGTGCTAGTGTCCTTATATGGCGGTGGGGTGAGCTGAAATAAACCAAACTGCCTCATCACACGATCTGGAAGGTGCCATTCAACAGCATAGACGCATATTAATGGGACCCACATCATCCAAATGTGCTTCTTCAAGACACTTGGGGTTCAATTCGAACCAAATAACTGTACCCAAGTGCCCTCGACGTCCATATGGCTCCCATTCAACCTAAGCGGAATACAAAATTAGCATATGAAGTCGGTCTATACAAATAGGACAACATGTGACAATTAGGAAACCAAGGAATTTATTACCTTCTCGGGAGTTAGCAAGTCAATTTGGTTAGTGTATCTTAAATAGCATTCTTCAAATTCACCATGGAACGCCTCAATGTTATCCCACATATAAGCCCAAGTAGGACGCCGAATAGAGGGACCACCGACATTGCCCCATGGTTGTTCCGCCCTGTGGATGGGGCGGCCAACCGGTATGCGACACCACAACCATATCGTGAGTAGCAACATGCATCCACCAATACTTGCTCCTGTGTTTGTCCTACAACAAGCCTCGTCTAACTGCACAAAGAGCAAACATATGTAAATACCCAAATTAGACAATATAGGAGTGATGATCCACATATAATAAGAGTTAGCCACATATACACTTGACGATATAAATAAGCGAGAGCCGCGAAACCCCAGCTGTGCTTAGAGTCCCATAACATAAGTAGAGTAAGCCACATGTAGGATGCGTTTCTTCCCGTGCCGTCCGAGAAAAGAGTCCTACTAATAACGTACCACAAATATGCCCGAGCATACCTCTCAACCACCACATCATCGGCATCCTCGGGTCACTTCTTAAAATGTTGTTGTATCCATTTGTAAGTAGCTCCAGCGGACATCTTCTCAGTTGTTGGTGCATCACCAATTAACTCTATCATGTTTTGACGCCAATTCTTCGAATCTGTGCTCATAAGCACAGGCTGTCCTTTGATGGGAAGCGCCAGGATCATGGAGACATCCTGCAAAGTCACTGTCATCTCACCACAAGGGAGGTGAAAAGAATGTGTCTCGGGTCTCCATCTGTCGACAAGCGCCGTGATCAAACATGGGTTCATATGTGGCGTCGAGCGAGACACAAGCTAGACGAAAGGAAGGAGGCCAGTCCTCTTGACCCATGACATGTACCGCTCGTCATAAGGCATCTTCTTGCTATGCACCTCGTGCGACCTTAGGTGCAACCATTTGAAAACCTTCTTGTTCTCCGCCATGAACATACCACAGTGTCTTGAATCATAATGCCCATTGAGAAGAGATTCGTTTTCCATCCTACATATGTGAGAATATAGATATGTGAGCAAAATCAAACTATAGAACAATCTATAGTTTCAGCCTAACCATAACTTGCCAAAATATATGTACACCATCTAGGTCAAACAACACAATCTATATGAACTAGGGTTAACATATGTGAGCAAAATCAAGCTATAAAACAATAAATTATTCTCATATGGTGTATATTAGCCACCATACTAATTTTGTAATCATCTAAAAAAGATACAACTTCATACTAACCATACATGCCAAAATCTATGTAAACCAACTAGGGTTCATAGTAAGAAATTCCTACTCTAGGGTTAACATAAGGAGGCAATGTGATGATTTCCACCAATCTCTAGGAACTAGGCTTAACAATAGGAGGGGAAATTCTCTTAGGAATCAATCATCCTAGCATATACATGCGAAATTAGCAACAAATTCAAAAATCATGCATGAATTAGGGTTAAGAAAAGATGGAGAATGGGATGATTTCAACCAATAAATAGAGGGGAATCGAAGGGGAATACCTAGAGGATTGCAAAGGGAAGGAAATCCACCAAAAAAATCTTGCAGATCTGTAGGTTTAGAGCTCCGATTTGTGGTCTGAGTGGAGGGGCGGCGCCGGCGCCATGGTCGCTGTGTGCGTGCAGGGTGGAGATGAAAAGGTAAGTGGGGGTCGGCGCCGCCCCTCCACGCAGACCACAGGTAAGTGGGGGTCAGGGGGTATGGCGCCATCCCACGCGGAGCCATCCTCAATAGCACAGTGCCGTCCCGGATGGCGCCATACTTACGCGAGTCGGCCCGGCCTATCGTGACGACCGCCACGTCGGACGGTTGCATGGCGCCGTTGACAGGAGCGCCATAGGTGCATGGCACCGCGCGCGATGGCGTCGTGCTATTGTCCATGGCTCCATCCGGTAGGGCGCCATGAAAAAGGGTTAGATGAGAAAATCATTCAAAAAGAAGGTTATTTTTTGCTAGGCCATGCAATACGTACTTACAGGGTAGACCATGCACGAGCTAGGCCACGTGACTAGGCTAGCTAGGACTTAGAAAAATCGAAGTGGTTTTAGTCTCTATTGGATGTCATTATTTTCAATGTAATTTAGATTGGTTGTTCACATATTTAAATAGTACTAATAAATGCAATACTAATTTATCCGACTTATTTTTAATTTTTATTACTTTAGACTTTGTACTAGGATGGCGCCATACTTACGCGAGTGGGCCCGGATTACTAATAGATCGGTAGTATTTCGAAAAAAAAAGAACGAAGGTAGTACACCACAAAATGTTCAGTCTTCGGAGTTCAGAATTCCATTATTAGTGTGGAGAATGCACCGGACATCTAGCAAACATACACCACAAAATGTTCAGTCCTCAGAGGTCTGAATGGCATCTTATTGTGGAGACAAAGAGTCCGTTTCGGCAAGAAAAGAATGAAAAGAAACGGCTTACCTGACCATGCACGAGCTAGGCCACGTGACTAGGCTAGCTAGGACTTAGAAAAATCGAAGTGGTTTTACTCTTACTAGATCATGTAGGCGCGCGTTGCCGCGTCCGTCCATTAGAAAATTCATAGTTATGAAATGGCAAAATTCTACGTAGGTTTTCCTTTGTCAATATTCTTTCTCTCTCATTCAGGCTCTATAGAATTTTCTTAGACACATAATTTTCTTACACAAGATTCGTGGTGTTTTGTCTGTTGATAGGGGCCGTGCTACTAAAATATTTCATGATTTTCTAAATTGGAAGGTGAACATGAGGACATCAAATAAATTGAGAATAAATTTAAATAGCATGAAGGAAGTAATAGAAGCATGTCTCTTTATAGGAGGAGCCACATTCATAGAATGTAAGCAGCTGAGGTAGAACAAGCAGAACCTGCAGAGAAATATATTTCTAATTTAGAAAAGATGACAATTGTTTCTGAAGAAGATGGGTATTTCGTTTGCAAATAGAATCAACCTATCAGACCACCATTAGACCTGGAATCTGCTATCGAGTGGGAGTAGCACGGGCAGAAACTGAGGCAAGAGATTTTATAGGACATGTAGGCAGTGTAGTAACGTACCATCATCATCTGCCGCCGTCAATTTGTGCACCATGGCTGCCATTAGAGATTTGCAAGAACTGAAAAAATAACATGGTCATAAAGATCAATTAAGACCGACGCATCAGGTCGCCATGAATGGGGAGGCGAGGGCAGGATCTGTACTGCATCCGCAGGAGAGATAGATGGCCGCTCCAGATCCTGGCATGCGTTCGAACAGATCGAGAGGTGTGCATCTGGTCTCGGTCGGTCGAATCTCGATTGGAGTCTGCTGCATGCCCGCTCTAGATTTTCGCCTGCGGTCCAATCGATCGGGAGGTGTGTGTCTTGTCTAGGTGGTTGAATTTATATTGGAGTCTGCCGCCGCATCGTGTGTCCTCTTCAATTTTTTTCGGGTGGTTCTGTATGAGCAAGGAGACCCGGTTTCCATTGGAGACTGGTGCCGCATGTGTCCTCTTCAAAAAAAAATCCGGTGGTTCCGTACGAGGAGAACCGGTTGTCGAAAGATGGAGTAGAGCAGGTCGAAATAGATAGACGTTCCAGCCTAATTAAGCATAGAAAGGCATTTTAATGTCCAGAGAAGCGTCCATAAGGGATAATTTGGCCCACGCGGGAGCTGAGGATCATCCAACGGCCAGAATGACGTGGGGGCGCGATCGGACGGCCAAAACTGCCCAGATCGGGAGGTGTGCGTCTTGTCTGGATGGTTGAATTTACATTGGAGTCTGCCACCGCATCATGTGTCCTCTTCAATTTTTTTTCGGGTGGTTCCGTATGAGCAAGGAGACCCGGTTTCTATTGGAGTCTGTTGCCGCATGTGTCATCTTCAAAAAAAATCTGGTGGTTCCGTACAAGGAGAACCGGTTGTCGAAAGGTGGAGTAGAGCGAGCCGAAATAGATATACATTCTAGCCCAATTAAGCATAGAAAAGCTTTTTGACGGCCAGAGAAGCGGCCTTAAGGGATAATTTGGCCCACGCGGAAGCTGCGGATCATCCAACGGCCAGAATAACGTGGGGGGCGCGATCGGACGGTCAAAACTGCCTAGTTCGTGTGAGGCCTCCTTTTTGACTCGGTTTTAATATCCCTAATTAATTGTGTGTCATCATTTTCAATGCAATTTAGATTGGTTGTTCACATATTTAAGTAGCATTGATAAATGCAATACTAATTTATCCGACTTATTTCTAATTTGTCCTCAGAGGTCTGAATGGCATACTATTGTGGAGACAAATATTCCGTTTCGGCAAGGAAAGAATGAAAAGAGAAGGCTTACCTGACCAGCCAAGTTGCCGGTGGATAAAATGGCATCGAAACATGGGAGGGAACTTCATATATGCGGTAGCAGCACGTACGACTTGGGAAAAGGCACATGGAATCACGATGAGCCGGCACCTTCGTACATGTGACAAGGGCAGGCGCTACCCAAAATTTTGGTCAAATGATGGACCCGGTGGACGCCAAGCGGAAAGACGCCACGCGCGAGGAACTGATTAATTCCATGGCGTCAAAAGTGATGGGACGAGAAGTAGACATACTGGGCGACCTTAAAAGGAAATGAAGTCACGTCTTATTGAGAGTTTGGTTCTGATCGAAATGAAGTTTAACCATTGAACCCATATATATGTGTTCTTTCTCCTGGAGACTTGTGGAGAAATTGGCACGGGAGATAGGAAAATACTCTGGCCGGGCATGTAAAAATTGCTCAGATTTGAAAAAAAAACTATGCACGTACAACAGATCAGCAGGGTCAAGAAAAAAAAAGGAAAATAAGCACGTACAACAGATCAGCAGGGTCGGCGAGGTCATCTCACGCCCGCTTTAGGCGGTGCTCGGTGGTCGTGCCGCTTCAAGCGGCATGTAGCACCTCCCGAGCAATGAGTCCATCATTCCCACTCTAGGCGCCGTCCTGCTTTTTAATTAGAGAGGAGAAAGGGAAAAATCACTGAGGGAACTGGGGCTGCACTATGAGCACGCAAGGGAAGAAACTGCGTTGGCCCAGGTTCGGCCTCCGCGAGGTAACCGGGAAAAAGGGATTTTTTTTCCTTTTTTTGTTTAAAAATGCAAAACATTGTTTCGCAAATATTTAGAAATTCAAACTTGTTCAAAATATTTTGGAACTTTTTGTAAGGCCTTCCTGAAAGATACAAGATAAGTCTTCATATTTGTTTGGATAAATTATAGAGACTGTTACGATGTTACTTAATACTAGTACATTAGTAAAATCAGGCTAAAATTAAGGGTTTCAGTTCTAAAGTCCGTTTCTCTTTGAAATTTAAACATGATACATGTCTTGCTCAGGGTCAACAACTCACACTTTATTACAAGCTCAGGAAGCCTGGTCCCTAGAATCTGATAGCGCTATTGATGTGGCTGCGGCTAACAGGGCTAATGCTAATGCGTCCAGGTGTTGTCAAGTCTACAACGACATTCACTGTCTCAAAGCAGTGCTACATGGTTGCAAGGTAGTGAAGATAGGGAGAACATGTAATACTGTTGATCTCAAACTAGCAAAACTAGCCAAGCGTAGTGGCTCCATCCGCGTCTAGGTGCCACCGCTTCATGTTGATGTTTCTATTTTGTGTGAACAAGACCATGTACATGTTAGCTTTGCGACAATCAAATAACGAAGAACAAAAATAAAATCACAACAAAGGGAATACAGATTTAACGTGGAAAAACCTCTCCAACAAAGAGAGGAAAAAACCACGGACGCCCGCCAGCGAAATTTCACTATAACGGGGAGTGTTTACACAACGCCGGGATTTCACAGATGCAACTTATCCCATCCGGCGGCTTACAAGAGGTTTATATAACGGTGGAAACCTAGGTCTTCGACGATCCGCATCGGCCCAAGCCTTCGGCGACGGGCCTCGCTCCGCTCCATCAGAAGTTGGCCTTTACTTTGTAGAATTTGGATCAACATATAACGGTACCTATGCATGTGCCTGATGAATGAGGGTTTCCCCCCTAAAAACAATGGAAAACATTACATGTAGTATTAGAAGATAGAAAATGAATTAGAAGGGTATTGAACTCACCAACAAATATTAGAACCAGTATAATAGAATATTATATGCAATTTTAATCCATAGTCAGGTGGCAACATTAAAAGAAACTAGTTGGATAACGGTGCGCTGATACGGATCAAAAAATTTAGTAACATTTGGATTCTAATATTAACCACGCTTCATGTCATGTCATTGGTTTCATCTCATTCTCATTCGAGCACAGAAAAAAGGGGTATTCGTGAAAAGAGCAATATTTTGGTTACATTTTGATTTGAAAATCTTGGAAGTCACTGCTTGCGTCCATCAAGATATGAAAGTTTTATGAAATTTTAGTTACACGGACAAAGAGCAGAGACACTGTGAATGGACCGGTACCACATATTTAAATCTTCTATATAAAAGAAAGAAATATTGCAACTAATTTGACCGAATCCGGTAGTACCCAGGCCCCGGTAGTATCATCCTTTCTTCATCTATCGGCGTCATTAGGATTGGAAGATTGCCTTGCACGTACTTATGTGCACAAGACCATGTCCCTATGCCTATGAGTGATGAATGAGGGTTTCCCCCGAAAAAACAAAGGATATCAGCAACAAATATTAGAACCAGTATAACAGAATATTATATGCAATTTTAATTCGTAGTCAGGTGGCAACTTTAAAAGATATAAACCACATGATATCAGTCAACTACTTACACTGTGGAAAAGTAGCAATACAATTAATTAGCTACGGGCTACTTAAAAAAAGAGAGGCGATAGCTCTGAATTTTCATAGCATAAAATAGAATTAGCTGTTTTGAACATTCAAGAATAGAGAACTAGTACTGGATTCATGATTTATCATTTAATATGAATAATTAACATAAAAGAATTATTTTCACGCATGTGAGGCTGCATCGGTGGAAACACTCATAATGGGCCTTCCTCGGGGACCAAAATTTTCCTGCTTTGATTTTCCTACTGTGCAGGGAATCATTTTTTGTACGCGATCAAATGGACCATTTTCTTCCGGCCAGGAGTAAGAAATGCCTATGTGGACAAGCAAACACGCCTATACTACTCAATCCCCGAGAAAGGAAATTTCGTTGTGGGGAATTTGTTGATAGAGAGAGAGCATGCAGATAGTGGTAAAAAATCTTCTCGTTGGCCAAATCAAAAATAGTAAGCTACTACGTACCTCCACGGACGCAAAACGCTAAGACCAAGATGACGCTTAATTACCCTTGAGAGAACTCCCTGGACGTTTTAACTACTCATGTTAATTGCTCTGACTAATATCTCTCCCCATTTTTTAATTGTTCTTCGACGATAATTTTTTTGATGTGGGGCGGTGTTTCCTAGCTAATCACGTGTGTTGAAGTCGGGCATTCAATGGGAATGTGGCGCTCGAATTTAATTTGGCCAGTCATTGCTAGCGAGAAATTAAAGGAATGTGGCGCTCGAATTTTGGTTATTATAATAGCCTGGCCTAGGATATTCGAAATATCTTAAAATGCTTACGGGCACTAGGATTCCCAAACGTAGGAAGTATTGATTAGAGCAAGTACAATAGGTACAGTCAGCAACACTCCCGCAAAATAAATCTTGATTAGACTAGTCACAATTGGGAGTGCTACCTCTGTTTGGGATTATTAGTCCTAAGGACCAAGTTGCTAATACCAAGACATACCATAACTCTCTCTCGTTATTCTTTGCATGAGAGAAGTGAGAGAAAAAAAGAACATGCATTGAACGAGAGAGACTAATAAATAAGATAACCCTTATAATTTCAAACAATATAAAAAAGCTTTCCGAACCTATAATCCCAAACAGGGGTAGTATCATATAGTAGTATCATGCATATGATACTAGTATTAGATACCATCTTCACAATGCATAGTATCATGTAGTAGTACCATAGTATTAGTGTATTTATTGTTTTTAGAATCTCAATTTAAAATTGTGTACAAGATTTATTTGAGATTATCTTTTCTAATTCTACGTGCTATGATAGTGTATCTACTTATGATATCAACACACTCTCTTTCATCATCAATTGTAGTGACACATAAGCATTTTGCATGCATGTAATGCATGATACCAGCTATGATACTCCCATTGGGGCTAGTCTTAGAGAAAACGTAGGGAGTATTGATTAGATCAAGTACTCGTCAAATTTATGAGGGATGGAGCGTGAGGGGGGGGGGCATTGGCCCCCCTAATGGATTCCCGCAAACTTTGAGAAATTATTTGCTGCGAGAAAAAGAGATGCAATTGAGCAGTCCAGTCACACACCAGAGGCACCCCCAAGTCCTCGTAGTTTATTTGCAAACTCTCCCAAACAATCTCACGAAGTTTTCAAGCCAATAGGTACCAACACCTTACATGACACCATCGGCAGGGAACTAAATTTGGACAGCACACCAAACCTACCTTATTGGCATCTCAACTTTGGCCAAGTAACTACAGTTGTGCATGAAGTTCAGGAAAAACACCAGCCATATGAGGAAACACATGAAGAGGATGAACAAATGGAAACTCATGCTACGGGCAATATAATGAATAACAAACATAAACCACCTGACAACCACACTCAGGAACAAAGAAGAAGTGTTCCTGCTATCAGACCCGCTAAGATAAACATTCCTGAGTTTGGAGGAACATATATTGATTCCTGGATTCAAACCATTGAGATGTACTTTGATTCAGCAAGGACACCATTGGCTCAGAGAACTGAAGTAGCAGTTACATACCTAAAAGGGGATGTCATGCAATGGTGGAGGGGAACAAATTTCAGTTCTCATAACCTACCTACGCACGGAAAGTGGCGACTGGCTTGTAAGCACCTCTATAATCTTCCCTCTGTTGAATAATTCCAACTCTGAAATTGTGCTACTAGAGCTGTGTTTGAATATATCTTCAGTTAAGTTCTTGAAGGGTTTTAGGCATGTCAAGTACCTAAGATTGAAACACACAGTGGCCAGTGCTAGTGGTCAGGGCCTCGGTGGCAGCCCATAGTCGAGGCAGATGATCATTGCCGCCACTTCATATCAATCAATGGGACTAGTATTGAATCATCCTGAAAAAAGGTTAATTGTTACTGAATGATTTGTGTGTACCAAGGAAGTCATTAATAAACTTATTGATATCCTTTGTATTTGGGGATGAATAATTTTACATTTTAGGTTAGTTGTGTTTGTGCTTCACATTAGCATGGTACCTTATTATTTTCAGGATGAATAATACTAGTAATATGCCCATATTAACTTGGTGGAGTCATTTTGGCTTGGTGATTTGAGTGCTCCTACACTGTCGTCCTAGAATCGCCACAGGCGATAATAGGTTCGTATGAGCAAAATGGCACAGACCGGTGGCAGAACTGGACAACGATATGACTACAAAATATTCTAGTATGGTTGTATCAATGTGCGAATGTTACCTATTGATGAGGAGTAATTACATTTATTAATTAACATGAAAGACTATTATGGGAATTACTGGCATATCCTTTGGGCCAAATCTGCCCCATTTTTTACAAACCTAACAGCAGCATGCACATCTTCACTAAATCATCCAACTCTTCTAGACCGTCTGTAACAATCAGATTTATAATATGGGTGTCACATCTCATTTCTAGATAAATACCTTGAGCAATGCTAGTTTTTGATTTGTTCATCTTCTTTCGTATATAACTAATGCCGCCCTCATTGGAGCTAGCATTATAGAAGGTTATTGCCATAACCTTCTCTATGCCCCACTCCGTCAAGCATTACTCTAAGTTTTTTCCAATATCATCTCCCTTATGACCTTTTACCATTCAAAATATAATAATCCAATTTCCAATCACCATCAATAAAATCTGATGTGAGTGTCATATAACCATCTTGTTGTTGAGAAGTCCGGCAGTCAGTAGTGAGACAAACTCTTTCACAAGATTGTTTCATAAACAGTTTTAGCTTAGCTCTCTCTTGAAAGTAAATGCGCATTGCATCCCTTGTGGTCGTTCTTCTAGATGTCATAGAAAAACGCAGACAAGCTACTGCCATCAATTTTCTAAAACCTGACTTTTCAAAAGCTGCAAAGGGAACTTGTTTTCAATAACCGATTCTGCAATAGCTTTCCGTATCGTTTCAGGAACAGATTTATTTACTAATGGACTTTCCCCTTGGCTTACTTGCAAAGTACTTTGGTTCACATTTTGTTGTTATGGGGATTAACCTTGCAAGTGTTAAAATGACTTCTCAAAGCCGATGTACCATTCCGATTTGGGTCGGCCTTGATCTCACGGTTGCAATAGATGCATTTCCCTTCCTTCAGAATGCCACTGACCACCACTTCCATAAAATGAATCCACATCTTTGATCGTTTTGCCATCTGCCTCCTTCTCGGTTGATCATCATTCCCCTGCACTTCTTTCTGCCTTATACTCTGTTCATACTGCTCATTCCTTTTTTCTTCTTCCTCATAATCTCGCATCTCCTCTTCGGTCATCTCAACATCCGTATGTTCCATCTATAACAAATATAGGATCAGCGACACAAGTTTGATTCGTGGATAGATTTATGATGTAACTACAAATGGTAACAATAATTTGATTGATTCATGTACAGTATACATAACAAAATCGTCAAATTCAATACCAGTTTAAGCCATATAACTAAATTTATGTAACAGCCTAACGAATACTGCCATCAATTTTCTAAAATGCGGACAGTCTACAATCCAACATCGTCAAATTCGACATAAGTTTAAGCAATAAAATACAACTAAAATTATCTAACAGCCAAACTAACAAATACATGAATTTCATTGTTTCCTAGATGATACTTAATCATAAATTGGGAACTTTCATTGCTTGATTGTTCGGTGGAGGCTATAGAATATGCCATCGTCCTTGTGGATAGCTTGGCCGATACCAGGTCAACGGAGTATGGGCGGAGGGGAAGCTCTTGAGAGTCGACGATGAAGAACAAGGGCGATGGGGCGGAGAGTAATTTGCAACAGCGGTCGGCAGCAACACTGGCAATAGCAGACGGCAGGCGAAGGGGCTGGGACCGGTCGCCGGTCGGAGGTGCTGGACTGCTGGTTCTTGGCGGGTGGCGGCGCCCGTGCACACCTAGCAGATACAAAGATGAGAAATTGAGAATTAGGGTGGATCGGTGGAGACTGTCGTAGGTTTGTTTTCTAGTGCGTATCAATGTATGAAGTATATATTCCTTCCGGCCTTCCGATGCGGTATGTAAAACGGGCATGCGTGCTTAGCAATTTTCATAGCACCTTAATTGGGTTGGGCTCTCCACATTGCTGACTTCGGTTTAACAGGTTAGGATATTGAATCGATCGAATTGAGTTCGGTTAGTAATACTGGAAATGGAAACTGAATTTTATCGTAGGAATAGTAAACAACATGGAAATCAGTTTTTCAGTTTCGGTGCCAGTTCAGCCCTAATCCGAGATGCGCCGTTGTAGGCTATACCTAATAATAACGGAAGGAGTATTTCTCTCCGTTCCTAAACTTTTCTGAACAGTTTTACCCATGTAGTTTAGATATGCTAGCTCTGCTGGACATCTAGCAGTCTTATTGGGAGGCAGGTTAACAGCCTGGGCGACAACTCTTGTTTTCTCGGTCTCAATTATTCGATTATTGACAAGCTGATTAAGAAACACGGATGCAAGGCTATTGATAGCGCATTGTTCCTATCCATGAGGAAAAACTGTGTGTACACATCGTACCGGTGGTTTCGTGGAACAATACCGAGAGGTTAAGCGCTGCAACCTGCAGCCAAATGATGGTGAGCCTGTGGGAGTTGTCATCCTTCCCAAAGATTGTTGGGACAGTGTGCGACAGGTGGAAATTTCGTTTAGGCCTAGTTTAGGTGTGGTTGGATCGTTGTTATGTCCCTAGACAGAACCGTGTATCTTTGTGGTGTACTGTTTTTCCATCTTTTTTGCATCATGTTCAACAGTTGACTGTTAATACACAGGTTTTAATGACTATCTTTAATCAATTTATATGAGCCATGCCATGCTTTTTAATTAGTATTGCCTTTCACGTTATAATCCATGTAGCAGTGCTTATTTCATAGCATCATTTGTATACTAGTTATCATTACTGGTATTTGTTGGATAATTAGGCACAATTTCCGTGATTAATTCCAGAATATTAAACATGACAATACCAGCTACTCGCACATGTAACTCGAACATACTAGATGTACTAAACAACAAGATGAACGGAAACAGGCAGCAGCTAAACATGTACTCGCAGAACATGATTAATAACCAGACAGCAGCACGTCGCACGTACCGTTCGATTGCAGTAATCGCAGCAGTAGCCTTGGGGAAGATTGGTCGAAGCAGACGGCGGCGAAGACGACGATAGGCAACACCGCCCAACTTGGATGGACGACAAGCCGTGATGCAGAACTTGAGCAGTCGCGCGTCGCGCTTCCCAAAAACCTTATTCGCCCTCTCCCGTACAGGATCGCAAAGGCGAGTGGTTCCGGAGACCTGCTCTCCCGTCCGCCGGTGCACGCCGGCAAGCGGGATGAAGTAGACTACGGTGGCGGCGCAAGCAAAGAGGTTGGCAAACCCTAGATTGGTTTTCGGTGTGTCCGTGGTGGAAGCCGCAATATAGAGCGGCTCGGGAGTCTCGCATAGGGCACGTCGTGGACCAAGCCCACTTTGCGCACGTTCGGGTCGGTTACAGATAGCCCATGATCCGGGAGCGACCCGAATAGGCTAACTGTTGACACGTCTGTCAAAACCGCACAAGTTTTCCCAAGCAGCAAAAATAAAGCTCGGCTCGGCGAGATTCCCGCAACCCGCAACCCGCAACCCGCGGCGCGGCGCGTCGTGGCGAGACGAGCGCGCGGGCGGGCGGCGGCGTCGTCGTCGTCGGAGGAGCGCGCGTGTAGTTCTCCTCTTCTCACTCACTTTACTAAGTGATGAACCACTCCACCTTATAAGGTGGTGTAACTCTTCTCCAACTTTCCATGTGGGACTAAACTTTAGCTCCCACTCCACTCATATGTGAGCTGCCACCAAATTGGGCCAAAACACACATGGGCTTTGAGATTTAGGGAAAATCTGAAATCTATATGGGCTTATTTATTTAGACCATTATTTCTAACAATCCCCCACTAGCTCTCAAATGCCCATTTGAAGATTTGCCAATTCTTGCTACTTGTTTATATACCAGTGTTTCAGCAGAGTCTGTTAAGTTGAACTTCCGCCTAGAACCTTGAGCTACGTCTATCAGCAACTTGAACAATGGACGAACCTTGAATTGCAAGTTTGGTGCTTTTAGATTTCACACAAAGTCATAACTAGTACCTGGCTGCCAGTAGCCTACCCCGCGGGTGTAGCATATGCGTCATACTACTTGGTCTCTTTATGAGTTTACTAGAGATCACCCAAATCTCATAGATTGTGACGTTTAACAATCGGAACTCGTATAGGTGTGTTCTTTCAAAAATGCTCTGTAGGACAGCATCTTTGCTAATCATAGCCAACAGAAACACATTAAGGCATGTTGCCAACCTGCCTTACAGCTTTTGAGAGTTGTACATCTTCACATAGAGAGGGTTGTCTAATACTCTCCTCCATCACACCACTAGCTTGTTTTTCCCAGGTCCTAATTCACGGGATCTCCGATCAAAAAGGTTGGGTTACCACTACTATGTAACATCCATGGGTCTCAAACCCATCTCTCTCGATGCACTTTCTATCACGTTTCGTGATAGTTCCTTTGTAAAGGGATCTGCCAGGTTTTTGTCAGTTTGAATATATGTAACAGTAATTACTCCGGAGTTTCTCAATTTCCTGAAAGAGTTCAAACATCTCTTGACGTGTCTTGATGACTTCACGTTATCCTTAGAATTGTTCACTTTGACAATAACAGTTTGATTATCACAATTCAAGAGGATGGCCGGTATAGGTTTCTCAACCACCGGCAAGTCCATCAAGAGTTCACGTAGCCATTCTGACTCTACGGTGGCTGTGTCTAAAGCAGCAAGTTCTTCTTCCATAGTCGACCTTGTCAATATGGTTTGTTTGCAAGATCTCCATGATACCGCGCCACCTCCAAAGGTAAATATATACCCGCTAGTGGCGTAGAGTTCATCTACATCCGAGATCCAGTTCGCATCACTATAACCTTCGAGCACCGCTGGATGCCCCGAATAGTGTATCCCATAACTCATTGTACCACATAGATAGCGCATGACCCTTTCAAGTGCACACCAATGTTCAGTACCCGGGTTAGACATGAACCTACTCAACTTGCTCACAGCAAAAGAGATGTCGGGTCTTGTCACGCTAGCTAAGTACATGAGTGAGCAGACGATTTGAGAGTATCTCAATTGTTCTTTCAACTCTTTCTTGTTTTTCCGTAATTTCACACTGGGATCATAAGGTGTTGTGGAAGACTTGTCATCAACGAAACCGAAACGGCTCAAGATCTTCTCAACATAGTGTGATTGCGTCAAACTAATCCCACTCTCGTGCTTAATCAGCTTGATATTCAGAATAACATCAGCTTCTCCCAGATCTTTCATATCAAAGCTCTTTGACAGAAAGGACTTAACTTCATTTATCACATTCATGTTTGTACCAAAGATAAGGATATCATCCACGTACAAACATAATATAACACCTTCGCCCCCACCATGGCGATAGTAGACGCACTTGTCAGCCTCATTAATGACAAAGCCAATAGAAGTTAATGTTCTGTCAAACTTCTCATGCCATTGCTTAGGTGCTTGCTTTAGGCCATATAAAGATTTTAACAACTTGCACACCTTTCTCTCTTCACCTTTTACCACAAACCCATCAGGATGATCCATATAGATCTCCTCTTCCAACTCTCCATTGAGGAAAGCTGTCTTAACGTCCATTTGATGAACGATAAGACCATAAGAGGCAGCCAGGGATAGTAGTACTCGAATGGTGGTCAGTCTAGCAACAGGTGAATAGGTGTCAAAGTAATCTTCACCTTCTCTCTGGGTGTAGCCTTTTGCTACAAGCCGAGCCTTGTACTTTTCAATAGTACCATCAGGCCTTAGCTTCTTCTTGAACACCCACTTGCAACCCACAGGCTTACAGCCATGGGGTCGTTCTGATAGTTCCCAAGTTCCATTAGAAAGAATCGAGTCCATCTCATTATGAACAGCTTCTTTCCAATCATCTGCATCAGGAGATGCATATGCCTCTGCAATGGAAGTGGGAGTATCATCCACAAGGTACACAATGAAATCATCTCCAAAGGATTTTGCAACCCTCTGTCTCTTACTCCGTGTAGGAGCTTCATTGTCATCCTTCTCTAGGACTTCTTCCTCACGTGGTTGCTCAAAATTCTCACTAGATGCACTAGTTTCAGGAAGTATTTCAGAAGAAATTCTAGTAGTGCTATGCATATCTTTCATAGGAAACATATTCTCAAAGAATGTTGCATCACGAGATTCCATTATAGTATCAACATGCATATCAGGAACCTCAGATTTAACTACTAAAAATCTATAGCCTACACTCCGCGGAGCATATCCTAGAAAGATGCAATCCACTGTCTTTGGTCCAAGTTTGCGTTTCTTAGGAATCGGTATGTTGACCTTAGCCAAACACCCCCAAGTGCGCAAGTAAGAAAGTGATGGTTTTCTCCCAGCCCACTCCTCATAAGGGGTTTTATCTTTATTCTTGTTAGGAACTCTATTTAGGACATGACACACTGTCAACAAGGCCTCCCCCACCATGCCTTAGATAAACCAGCGGTGGTTAACATGGAATTCACCAAGTCAGTCAGCGTGCAGCTTTTCCTCTCAGCAACCCCGTTTGATTGAGGCAAGTAGGGAGGCGTCCTTTCATGAATAATGCCATGTTCCTCACAGAATTCATCGAAGATTTTGGGAAAATATTCACCACCACGATCCGACCTAAGACGTTTGATCTTTCTCTCTAGTTTATTTTCAACTTCGGCTTTATAAATTTTAAAGTAGTCTAAAGCTTCATCTTTTGTGCGCAACAAATAAACATAGCAGTATCTAGTCGCATCATCAATCAAAGTCATGAAATATCTCTTTTCACCTTTTGTCAACACACCATTCATCTCACAAAGATCAGAATGTATGAGCTCCAGAGGTGCCAAGTTTCTCTCCGCGGCTGCCTTGTGAGGCTTTCGAGGTTGCTCTGATTGCACACAACTATGGCACTTGGAACCTTTGGCAATAGTGAAATTCGGAATTAAACTCATATTGGACAACTTGGACATCAAACCAAAATTAATGTGACATAAATGAGAATGCCAAACACTGGTATCATCATTAACACCGCCACAAATATGGTTTACGGACTTATTACAAAAATCTGAAAGTGAAAAGCGGAACAACCCTCCGCACTCATATCCTTTACCAATAAATTGTCCATGTCTCGACACAATGACTTTATTAGACTCAAAAACAACCATAAACCCATCTTTGCATAGAAGGGAGCCGCTAACGAGATTCTTGTTCATGGAAGGGACATGCTGCACGTTCTTCAGCTGCACGATCTTTCCCGAAGTGAACTTTAGATCCACCGTGCCAACACCATGAACAGAAGCATGTGACCCATTCCCCATTAGGACGGATGAATCCCGAGCGACCTGATAAGAAGTGAACATAGAGATGTCAGCACACACATGAATATTAGCACCCGTATCAATCCACCAACATGGTGATTGAAAAACTGAAAGAACAGTAAATAGATTACCATACCCATCAGCATTGCTAGCAGTCACGATGTTGATAGTCTTCCCCTTTTTTCCTTTACGATCTGCACATTCTGGGCAGTCCTTGGAAAAATGCCCGAGCTCTCCACAGGTAAAGCAACCTAGCTCGGCCTTGTTCGGCTTCTTCTTCTTCTTGAAGGTTGTAGTCTTTTCAGGCTTGTTGAAGGAGGGCTTATAGTTCCCTTTGTTCTTGCCGAAGGTCCTCTTCTACACCATGTTGGCGCTAGACTGACCCTCGCCTCCTTTCTCAGCAGTGTCCTTAGCCCGAGCCTTCTCCTCAACATCAAGAGACGCTATCAGGTTTTCAACCGATATCTCTTGTCTCTTATGCTTGAGAGTTGTGGAAAAATTCCTCCATGAAGAAGGCAACTTTGCAATGATGCACCCAGCCACAAACTTGTCAGGTAAGTTACACTTAAGGATTTCAAGCTCCTTGGCAAAGCACTGTATCTCATGAGCTTGTTCGACTACAGAACGATTGTTAACCATCTTCTAATCATGAAAGTTCTCGATGATGTACAGTTCACTGCCAGCATCTGTTACACCGAACTTAGCGTTCAGTGCCTCCCAGAGCTCTTTGCCATCTTTGAAGTGCATGTACACATCAAACAGCTTGTTGTCAAGAACACTCAGAACGCATCCCACAAAGGCAAGATTGGTTTCCTTGAACTTGTTCTGATCTTCTTCAGATATAGTTCCTTCAGATAAACCCTCACTAGCCTCGAATACTTTCAGATTTTGCAGCCACATAGTGGTCTTATACTGCCACCTCTTAAAGTGAACACCGGTAAACTTTTCCGGCTTCATCGCATCGGCCAAGTGTCCCTGATGGGTTCGTAGCATGGAAAACAAAAAATTTCTACTGCAAGAACGAACAAAACCCAGATCTAATCTAGATAAAAGCCAAGATCTAATCTACTAGACATGTGCAACGAGATAGATCTGTACTAACCCTTGTAGATCCGAAAGCCTTGTACGAGATCGGATCTCGTGGTTGATGTAGACGATCACTTGCCGATCTCAAGATCGAGTAGACGATCCTTCCGGTGCTGCGTTCCGGCAGCGCTTCCGCAATCGGTCACACGTGCGGAGTCGATGTAGACCTTCCTCTCCCCGTTCCAGCGAGCAGCGGAGGTAGTAGATCTCTCCACGAGATCCCAGCAGCACGATGGCGTGGTGGTGGTAGTGGAGGGGAATTTCTGCAGGGCTTCGCCTAAGCCAGAGCAGAGGGAAGGAGGAGGAGGATGGCGGCTAGGGTAGGGAGTGGAGGGGCAAGGGGGGTGGCGCTTCCACCCCTCTATATATAGAGGGAGGGGTGTGGCCTAGGGTTCCCACCCCTAGGCCCACCTCTTAGGGCCGGCGCACAAGGGGGGCTTGGGGGGAGTTTCCTTCCCCCCAAGTTTCCCCTTTTTCTTTCTTGGTTTTCAAGTAAACTCCATAGAAATTTCTAGAACCTTCTGGAACATTCCGAAACCTTCTAGAACCCCCATATAAACACTCCGGGACATTTCCGAACCTAGAAAATGATCTCCATTATATGAATCTTATTCTCCGGACAATTCCGGATCTCCTCGTGATGTCTCAGATCCAATCCGAGACTCCGAACAACATTCGGTCTCCGCATATTCCATATCTACCTAAACAGCATCGAACCTTAAGTGTGTCATCCTACGGTTCGTGAATATGTAGACATGACAGAGACACATCTCCTATCAATAACCATCAGCGGGACCTGGAGATCCATAATGGCTCCCACATACTCAACGATGACTTCGTGATCGATTAAACCATTTACATACGAAACCAATTCCCTTTGTCACGCGATACTATACTTATCCGAGGTTTGATCATCGGCATCTCCATACCTAGTTCTACCTCGTTACTGATAAGTACTCTTTACTCGTTCCGTGATATGTCATCCTGTTGGAGATATGCCCAAGAGGCAATAATAAAAGTGGTTATTATTATATCTTTGTGTTTATGATGAATGTTTACATCCCATGCTATAATTGTATTATTAGGAAACACTAATACATGTGTGTTTTGTAAACATAAGAGAGTCCCTAGTAAGCCTCTTGTTGAACTAGCTTGTTGATTAATTGATGATTATGGTTTCCTGATCATGGACATTAGGATGTGATTAATAACAAGGTCATATCATTAGGAGAATGATGTGATGGACACACACACCCATAGTAAGCGTAGCATAAAGATCAAGTCATTAAGTTCGTATTGCTGTAAGCTTTCAAACACATAGTAACCTATTCCTTCGACCATGAGGTTATGTTAATCACCATCACTGGATGAATACTTTGATGACATCAAAAGCCGCTTCGTAACTGGGTGGTTATAAAAGTGTCATTGGGTATTCTGAAAGTATGTGTTGAAGCTCATGAACCAAGATTGGGATTTGTCCATCCATATGACGGATAGATATGCTCTGGGCCCTCTCGGTGGAATGTCATCTAGTTAGCTTGCAAGCATGTGACTAGGTCACAAGGGATGACATATCACGGAACGAGTAAAGAGTACTTATCAGTAACGAGGTAGAACTAGGTATGGAGATACCGACGATCAAACCTCGGATAAGTATAATATCGTGAGACAAAGGGAATTAGTTTCGTATGTAAATGGTTCAATCGATCGCGAAGTCATCGTTGAGTATGTGGGAGCCATTATGGATCTCCAGGTCCCGCTGATGGTTATTGATAGGAGATGTGTCTCTATCATGTCTACATATTCACGAACCGTAGGGTGACACACTTAAGGTTCGAAGTTGTTTTAAGTAGATATGGAATGTGCGTTGGAGACCGAATGTTGTTCGGAGTCTCGGAATGGATCCGGGACATCACGAGGAGATCCGGAATGGTCCGGAGAATAAGATTCATATATAGGAGATCATTTTATGAGACTGGAAATGTTCCGGAGTGTTTGTATGAGGATTCTAGAAGGTTTCGGAATGTTCCGGAAGGTTCTAGAAGATATCTTGGAGTTTGCTTGAAAATCAAGATAGGGATCAAGGAGTCCTGTTGGGTCAAGATAAGGAGTCGTGGGGGAGGAGGATTCCTCCCCACCTCCCCAACCCCCCGGCCCCATAGGAGGGGACTCCTACAAGGACTCCCCTTCCCTGGCGCGCCCTCCCCTCTTTAAATAGAGGGGCACGGACGCCCCCTCCTCTCACGCTCTCATAACGTCCAATCTCTGCCGCCTCTCTCCTCCACCATATTCTGCACAGGCATAGGCGAAGCCCTGCAGAATTCTCTACTCCACCACCACCACCACGCCGTCGTGCTGCTGGGATTCTGTGGAGAAGATCTACTACCTCCGCTGCTCGCTGGAACGGGGAGAGGAAGGTCTGCTTCGACTCCGCACGTGTGACCGACTGCGGAAGCGCTGCCGAATCGTGGCACCGGAAGGATCGTCAACTTGACCAAGGGCGGAAGCGCTGCTGGAACGCGACGCCGGAAGGATCGTCTACTTGACCGAAGGCGGAAGCGCTGCTGGAAGGCGACGCCGGAAGGATCGTCCACACGATCTTGAGATCGGCAAGTGATCGACTACATCAACCACGAGATCTAATCTCGTTAACGCTTTCGGATCTACGAGGGTTAGTTCCCATCTATCTCGTTGCTCATGTCTAATAGATTAGATCTTGGCTTTTATCTAGATTAGATCTAGGTTTTGTTCGTTCTTGCGGTAGAAATTTTTTGTTTTCCATGCTACGAACCCATCAGTGGTATCAGAGCCGTATCTATGCATAGATCTGTTGCACGAGTAGAACACAATGTTTTGTGGGCGTTGATGCTTTTTTTGTCGGTGTCTTAGCGTGTACTTTGCATCTTGCGGCATGGTGGGATGAAGCGGCTCGGGCTAACATTACATGTCATCGCACGTGAGACTTGCTCCACGCTTGACGTGCAACTTGCTTTGCACAAGTGGCTTTGCAGGTGTCTGTCTCTCCCACCATAGTTAAGATTCAATTTACAATGAGCATCTTGACAACACTTGTATCAACGTTGTGGTCCTTGTTCGTAGGTAAGATCGGTCTTATGCGAAAGCCCCAAACAACGTAAAACATGCAAAGAAAATTAGAGGCGTCTAACTTGTTTTTGCAGGGGTTTTGTGATGTGATATGGCCAACATGTGATTGTGATTGTATTTGATGTATGCAATGATCCTTGTTGTAATATGGCAACCGGCAGGAGCCTAATGGTTGTCTTTAAATTCTGTTAAGACCTGCGTCTCTATTGATCTTGTAATAGCTTTATTCCAAGTAGTTGTAATAGTTGCTGGTGATGATGGACAACCATGAGGCGGCGCCACTGACCTTGACGCAATGCTGGTGATGATGGAGATCATGTTCGTGCTTTGGAGATGGAGATCAAAGGCGCAAGAAGAAAAGGCCATATCATATCACACTAATTATGAATTGCCTGTGATGTTAATCCTTTATGCATCTTGTATTTCTTAGATCGCGACGGTAGCATTATAAGATGATCCCTCTCACTAAATATCAAGTAATAAAGTGTTCACCCTTAGTTGGCACCGTTGCTAAGACTCGTCGTTTCGAAGCATCTCGTGATGATCGGATGTGATAGATTCTACGTGTGCATACAACGGGTGCAAGCTAGATTTACACATGCGGAAACTAAGGTTATCTTGACGAGCCTAGCATGTACAAACATGGTCTCGGAACACGGAATACCGAAAGGTAGAGCATGAGTCATATAATTGATATGATGAACATGAAGATTGTTCGCCAATGAAACTACATCTTCTCTCGTGAAGATCGGACTTGGTGTAGTGGACTTGGTTCGTGTAATCACTAAGACAATGTGAGGGATGTTGTTTTGAGTGGGAGTTCACCTAGTTAGTTTAATAATTAAATTTGAACTCAATTTGTCATAAACTTAGTCTAAACTACTTGCAAATTGTTGTAGATTATGGCGACCCCCTCCATCAATTTCAATGCGTTCCTAGAGAAAGAAAAGCTTAAAAATAATGGAAGCAATTTCACGGACTGGTTCCATGGACTGAAGATCGTCCTCAGGGCTGGTCAGTTGACCTATGTGCTCGATGCACCGCTAGGTGACCCACCTGCAGATAATGCCACCGATGACGAAAAGAATGTTTTCGCCACTCGGAAGAATCATTAATCCACAGTTCAGTGTGCCATCCTGTACGGTTTAGAAGCGGAGCTCCAACAGCGTTTTGAGCACCACGACCCGTTCGAGATCATTAAGGAGCTCAGGCTAATTTTTGAGACTCGCGCGGCAATGGAGAGCTATGAGGCCTCCGAGAAATTCTTTAACTGTAAGATGGAAGAAGGAAGATCCGTTAGCGAGCACGTGCTCACCATGTCTGGGTACGTTAAGAAGCTCCAAGAGTTGGGAATATCGATTCCTAATGAATTGGGGATTCACCGTCTCCTTCAATCACTGCCACCAAGTTATAAGAACTTTGTGATGAACTACAACATGCACTGCATGAACAAGACGTTGCCTGAACTGTCGTCCATGCTGAAAACTGCTGAAGTGGAGATCAAGAAGGAGCAACAAGTGTTGATGGTCAATAAGACCACTTCAAGAAACAGGGCAAGCCTAAGAACAAGGGCAACTTCAAGAAGGACGGCAAGAAAGCTGCCGCACCTGCTAAGAAGCCTAAGGCTGGTCCTAAACCTGAAACCGAGTGCTTCTACTGCAAGGGAGCTGGTCACTGGAAGCGTAACTGCCCCAAGTACCTGGCGGATCTGAAGAACGGCAACATCAAGAAGAAAGGTATATTTGATATATATGTTATAGATGTGTATCTTACTAGTAATCGTAGTAGTGCCTGGGTATTTGATACTGGTTCGGTTGCTCATATATGTAACTCGAAACAGGAACTGCGGAATAAACGAAGACTGGCAATAGATGAGGTGACGATGCGCGTTGGAAATGGCTCCAAGGTTGATGTGATCGCCGTCGGCACGCTCCCTCTACATCTACCTTCGGGATTAGTTTTAAATTTAAATAATTGTTATTTGGTGCCTGCGTTAAGCATGAACATTATATCTGGATCCTGTTTATTGCGAGACGGTTACTCTTTTAAGTCTGAGAATAAAGGTTGTTCGATTTATATGAGTAATATCTTTTATGGTAATGCACCTGAGATGAATGGTTTATTCTTACTGAATCTCGATAGTAGTGATACACATGTTCACAACATAGATGCCAAACGAATTAAATTGAATGATAATTCTACATACATGTGGCACTGTCGTCTTGGTCACATTGGAGTAAAGCGTATGAAGAAACTCCATTCAGATGGACTTCTTGAATCACTTGAAAGATGCGAAGCATGTCTAATGGGAAAAATGACTAAGACTCCATTCTCTGGTACAATGGAGCGAGCTACAGACTTACTGGAAATAATACATACCGATGTGTGCGGTCCAATGAGTGTAGCATCGCGTGGTGGATATCTTTATGTTCTCACTTTCACGGATGACTTGAGTAGATATGGGTATGTCTACTTCATGAAACATAAGTCCGAAACTTTCGAGAAGTTTAAGGAATTTCAAAGTGAAGTGGAGAATCATCGTAACAAGAAGATTAAGTTTCTGCGTTCTGATCGCGGGGGTGAATATCTAAGTTACGAGTTTGGCATGCATTTAAAGAAATGTGGAATACTTTCACAGTTGACACCGCCGGGAACACCACAGCGTAATGGTGTGTCCGAACGTCGTAATCGAACTCTCTTAGATATGGTTCGGTCTATGATGTCTCTTACAGATTTACCGTTATCCTTTTGGGGCTATGCATTAGAGACAGCCGCATTCACTTTAAATAGGGCACCATCTAAATCCGTTGAAACGACACCGTACGAATTGTGGTTTGGTAAGAAACCTAAGTTGTCGTTCCTTAAAGTTTGGGGTTGCGAAGCATACGTAAAGAAGTTACAACCTGATAAGCTAGAACCCAAAGCGGAAAAATGCGTCTTCATAGGATACCCTAAAGAAACAATTGGGTATACCTTCTATCATAGATCCGAAGGCAAAGTTTTTGTTGCAAAGAATGGATCCTTTCTTGAGAAGGAGTTTCTCTCGAAAGAGGTGACTGGAAGGAAAGTAGAACTTGATGAGGTTACTGAACCTTCTCTCGGATTTGAGAGTAGCGCAGCACCGGAAGATGTTTTTGTGCCGCCTGCACCAATTGGAGAGGAAGCTAATGATAATGATCATGAAACTTCGAACGAAGTTACTACTGAACCTCGCAGGTCAACAAGGGCTCGTACCACTCCTGATTGGTATGACTCTGCCTTGAACGTCATGTTGGTGGACAACGATGATGACCCTGCGACGTATGAAGAAGCTATGGTGAGCCCAGATTCCGACAAATGGCTAGAAGCCATGAAATCCGAAATGGGATCCATGTACGAAAACCAAGTGTGGACTTTGGTGGACTTACCGGATGGCCGTAAGGCTGTCGAGAACAAATGGATTTTCAAGAGAAAAACAGATGCTGATGGTAATGTTACCGTCTATAAAGCTCGACTTGTCGCGAAAGGGTTCCGACAAATTCAAGGAGTTGACTATGATGAGACATTCTCACCAGTAGCGAAGCTGAAATCTGTGAGGATTTTGTTAGCGATTGCTGCACATTTCGATTATGAGATTTGGCAGATGGATGTCAAAACGGCGTTCCTTAATGGTGACATTGAGGAAGAGTTGTATATGGTACAACCCAAGGGTTTTGTCGATCCTAAAGATGCTAACAAGGTATGCAAACTTCAGCGCTCCATTTATGGACTGAAGCAAGCATCCCGTAGTTGGAATCAACGTTTTGATAAAGTAATCAAAAACTTTGGATTTATACAAACTTATGGAGAAGCTTGTATTTACAAGAAAGTGAGTGGGAGCTCTGTAGCATTCCTAGTACTGTATGTAGATGACATATTGTTGATTGGGAATGATATAGAACTTCTTCATAGCGTCAAAACCTATTTGAATAATAGTTTTTCAATGAAGGATCTTGGCGAAGCGGCATACATTCTAGGCATCAAGATTTATAGAGATAGATAAAGACGCCTAATAGGGCTTTCACAAAGTACATACTTGGACAAAGTTCTAAAGAAATTTAGAATGGAAGATAGCAAGAAAGGGTTCGTGCCCATGTTGTCAGGTAAGACCTTGAGTAAAACTCAAAGTCCAGCTATGGCAGAAGATAGAGAGAAAATGAATAAAATTCCCTATGCCTCGGCCATAGGTTCTATCATGTATGCCATGCTGTGTACAAGACCGGATATAGCACATGCTGTTAGTTTGACTAGCAGATATCAAAGTGATCCTGGAGAGGAACACTGGACAGCGGTCAAGAATATCCTAAAGTACCTGAATAGGACTAAGGATATGGTTCTTTCTTATGGAGGTGATGAACAGCTTGTTGTAAACGGTTACACCGATGCTAGTTGGAACACCGATCCGGATGACTCAAAGTCACAGTCCTGTTACGTATTTATTTTGAATGGTGCTGCAGTGAGCTGGAGGAGTGCGAAGCAAAGCGTTGTGGCGAAATCTTCAACTGAATCGGAATACATAGCTGCTTCGGAGGCTGCACAAGAAGCCATTTGGATGAAGGAATTCATTACTGAACTCGGCGTGGTTCCCAGTGCGTTGGACCCGATGGCCATCTACTGTGACAACACAGGTACCATAGCTAATGCGCAGGAGCCAAGGTCACATAGCAAGCTGAAGCACATCAAGCTACGTTTCCACGCTATTCGCGAGTATGTCCGAGATGGTGACATAAAGATTTGCAAAGTACACACTGATCTGAATGTGGCAGATCCGTTGACTAAACCTCTCCCTAGGGCAAAGCATGACCAACACCAGAACGCCATGGGTGTTCGGTATATTACCATGTAATCCAGATTATTGACTCTAGTGCAAGTGGGAGACTGTTGGAGATATGCCCAAGAGGCAATAATAAAAGTGGTTATTATTATATCTTTGTGTTTATGATGAATGTTTACATCCCATGCTATAATTGTATTATTAGGAAACACTAATACATGTGTGTTTTGTAAACATAAGAGAGTCCCTAGTAAGCCTCTTGTTGAACTAGCTTGTTGATTAATTGATGATCATGGTTTCCTGATCATGGACATTAGGATGTGATTAATAACAAGGTCATATCATTAGGAGAATCACATCATTCTCCTAATGATATGACCTTGTTATTAATCACATCCTAATGTCCATGATCAGGAAACCATGATCATCAATTAATCAACAAGCTAGTTCAACAAGAGGCTTACTAGGGACTCTCTTATGTTTACAAAACACACATGTATTAGTGATTCCTAATAATACAATTATACCATGGGATGTAAACATTCATCATAAACACAAAGATATAATAATAACCACTTTTATTATTGCCTCTTGGGCATATCTCCAACAGTCTCCCACTTGCACTAGAGTCAATAATCTAGATTACATGGTAATATACCAAACACCCATGGTGTTCTGGTGTTGGTCATGCTTTGCCCTAGGGAGTGGTTTAGTCAACGGATCTGCCACATTCAGATCAGTGTGTACTTTGCAAATGTCTATGTCACCATCTCGGACATACTCGCGAATAGCGTGGAAACGTAGCTTGATGTGCTTCAGCTTGCTATGTGACCTTGGCTCCTGTGCATTAGCTATGGCACCTGTGTTGTCACAGTAGATGGCCATCGGGTCCAACGCACTGGGAACCACGCCAAGTTCAGTAATGAATTCCTTCATCCATACGGCTTCTTGTGCAGCCTCCGAAGCAACTATGTATTCCGATTCAGTTGAAGATTTCGCCACAACGCTTTGCTTCGCACTCCTCCAGCTTACTGCAGCACCATTCAAAATAAATACGTATCCCGACTATGACTTTGAGTAATCCGGATCGGTGTTCCAACTAGCATCGGTGTAACCGTTTACAACAAGCTGTTCATCACCTCCATAAGAAAGAACCATATCCTTAGTCCTATTTAGGTACTTTAGGATATTCTTAACCGCTGTCCAGTGCTCCATTCCAGGATCACTTTGATATCTGCTAGTCAAACTAACAGCATGTGCTATATCTGGTCTTGTACACAGCATGGCATACATGATAGAACCTATGGCCGAGGCATAGGGAATATTATTCATTTTCACTCTATCTTCTGCCGTAGCTGGACTTTGAGTCTTACTCAAGGTCTTACCTGACAACATGGGCACGAACCCTTTCTTGCTCTCTTCCATTCTAAACTTCTTTAGAACTTTGTCTAAGTATGTACTTTGTGAAAGCGCTATTAGGCGTCGTGATCTATCTCTATAAATCTTGATGCCTAGAATATATGCCGCTTCGCCAAGATCCTTCATTGAAAAACTATTATTCAAAAAGGTTTTGACGCTATTAAGAAGTTCTATATCATTCCCAATCAACAATATGTCATCTACATATAGTACTAGGAATGCTACAGAGCTCCCACTCACTTTCTTGTAAATACAAGCTTCTCCATAAGTTTGTATAAACCCAATTTTTTTGATTACTTTATCAAAACATTGATTCCAACTCCGGGATGCTTGCTTCAGTCCATAAATGGAGCGCTGAAGCTTGCATACCTTGCCAGCATCTTTAGGATCGACAAAACCCTTGGGTTGTACCATATACAACTCTTCCTCAATGTCACCATTAAGGAACGCCGTTTTGACATCCATCTGCCAAATCTCATAATCGAAATGTGCAGCAATCGCTAACAAAATCCTCACAGACTTTAGCTTCGCTACTGGTGAAAAAGTCTCATCATAGTCAACTCCTTGAATTTTTCGGAACCCTTTCGCGACAAGTCGAGCTTTATAGACGGTTACATTACCATCAGCATCTGTTTTTCTCTTGAAAATCCATTTATTCTCGACAGCCTTACGGCCATCCGGTAAGTCCACCAAAGTCTACACTTGGTTTTCGTACATGGATCCCATTTCGGATTTCATGGCTTCTAGCCATTTGTCAGAATCTGGGCTCAGCATAGCTTCTTCATACGTCGCAGGGTCATCAGCGTTGTCCACCAACGTGACGTTCAAGGCAGAGTCATACCAATCAGGAGTGGTACGAACCCTCGTTGACCTGCGAGGTTCAGCAGTAACTTCGTTTGAAGTTTCATGATCATTATCATTAGCTTCCTCTCCAATTGGTGCAGGCGGCACCAAAACATCTTCCGGTGCTGCGCTACTCTTAAATCCGAGAGAAGGTTCAATAACCTCATCGAGTTCTACTTTCCTTCCAGTCACCTCTTTCGAGAGAAACTCCTTCTCAAGAAAGGATCCATTCTTGGCAACAAAAACTTTGCCTTCGGATCTATGATAGAAGGTATACCCAATTGTTTCTTTAGGGTATCCTATGAAGACGCATTTCTCCGCTTTGGGTTCTAGCTTATCAGGTTGTAACTTCTTTACATATGCTTCGCAACCCCAAACTTTAAGGAACGACAACTTAGGTTTCTTACCAAACCACAATTCGTACGGTGTCGTTTCAACGGATTTAGATGGTGCCCTATTTAAAGTGAATGCGGCTGTGTCTAATGCATAGCCCCAAAACGATAGCGGTAAATCTGTAAGAGACATCATAGACCGAACCATATCTAAGAGAGTTCGATTACGACGTTCGGACACACCATTACGCTGTGGTGTTCCCGTCGGTGTCAACTGCGAAAGTATTCCACATTTCTTTAAATGCATGCCAAACTCATAACTCAGATATTCACCTCCGCGGTCAGAACGCAGAAACTTAATCTTCTTGTTACCATGATTTTCCACTTCACTTTGAAATTCCTTAAACTTCTCGAAAGTTTCGGACTTATGTTTCATAAAGTAGACATACCCATATCTACTTAAGTCATCCGTGAAAGTGAGAACATAACGATATCCACCACGCGATGCTACACTCATTGGACCGCACACATCGGTATGTATTATTTCCAATAAGTCTGTAGCTCGCTCCATTATTCCAGAGAATGGATTCTTAGTCATTTTTCCTATTAGACATGCTTCACATCTTTCAAGTGATTCAAAATCAAGTGATTCAAGAAGTCCATCAGAATGGAGTTTCTTCATACGCTTCACTCCAATGTGACCAAGACGATAGTGCCACATGTATGTAGAATTATCATTCAATTTTATTCGTTTAGCATCTATGTTGTGAACATGTGTATCACTACTATCGAGATTCAGTAAGAATAAACCATTCATCTCAGGTGCATTACCATAAAAGATATTACTCATGTAAATCGAACAACCTTTATTCTCGGACTTAAAAGAGTAACCGTCTCGCAATAAACAAGATCCAGATATAATGTTCATGCTTAAAGCAGGCACCAAATAACAATTATTCAAATTTAAAACTAATCCCGAAGGTAGATGTAGAGGGAGCGTGCCGACGGCGATCACATCAACCTTGGAGCCATTTCCAACGCGCATCGTCACCTCGTCTCTCGCCAGTCTTCGTTTATTCCGCAGCTCCTATTTCGAGTTACAAATATGAGCAACCGAACCAGTATCAAATACCCAGGCACTACTACGATTACTAGTAAGATACACATCAATAACACATATATCAAATATACCTTTCTTCTTGATGTTGCCATTCTTCAGATCCGCCAGGTCCTTGGGGCAGTTACGCTTCCAGTGACCAGCACCCTTGCAGTAGAAGCACTCAGTTTCAGGCTTGGGACCAGCCTTGGGCTTCTTTGCAGGTGCGGCAGCTTTCTTGCCGTCCTTCTTGAAGTTGCCCTTGTTCTTAGGCTTGCCCTGTCTTTTGAAATTGGTGGTCTTATTGACCATCAACACTTGGTGCTCCTTCTTGATCTCCACTTCAGCAGTTTTCAGCATGGACGATAGTTAAGGTAACGTCTTGTTCATGCAGTGCATATTGTAGTTCATCACAAAGTCCTTATAACTCGGTGGCAGTGATTGGAGGAGACGGTGAATCCCTAACTCATTAGGAATCGATATCCCCAAATCTTGGAGCTTGTTTGCGTGCCTAGACATGGTGAGCACGTGCTCGCTAACGGAGCTTCCCTCTTCCATCTTACAGTTAAAGAACTTTTCGGAGGCCTCATAGCTCTCCATGGCCGCGCGAGTCTCAAAAATTAGCCTGAGCTCCTTAATGATCTCGAACGGGTCGTGGTGCTCAAAACGCTTTTGGAGCTCCGCTTCTAAACCGTACAGGATGGCACACTGAACTGTGGAGTAGTGATTTTTATGAGTGGCGTAAACATTCTTTACGTCATCGGTAGCATCATCTGCAGGTGGGTCACCTAGCGGTGCTTCGAGCACATAGGTCAACTGACCAGCCCTGAGGACGATCTTCAGTCCACGGAACCAGTCCATGAAATTGCTTCCATAGTTCTTAAGTTTTTCTTTCTCTAGGAATGCATTGAAATTGATGGAGGGGTCGCCATAATCTACAACAAATTTGCAAGTAGTTTAGACTAAGTTTATGATTAATTGAGTTCAAATTTAATACTTAAGTTAACTAGGTGAACTCCCACTCAAAACAACATCCCTCACATTGTCTTACTGATTACACGAACCAAGTCCACTACACCAAGTCCGATCTTCACGAGAGAAGATGTAGTTTCATCAGCGAACAATCTCCATGTTCATCATATCATTTATATGACTAATGCTCTACCTTTCGGTATTCCGTGTTCCGAGACCATGTCTGTACATGCTAGGCTCGTCAAGATAACCTTAGTTTCCGCATGTGCAAATCTGGCTTGCACCCGTTGTATGCACACGTAGAATCTATCACATCCGATCATCACGAGATGCTTCGAAACGACGAGTCTTAGCAACGGTGCCAACTAAGGGTGAACACTATACTTGATATTTAGTGAGAGGGATCATCTTATAATGCTACCGTCGCGATCTAAGCAATACAAGATGCATAAAGGATTAACATCACAGGCAATTCATAATTAGTGTGATATGATATGGCCCTTTCTTCTTGCGCCTTTGATCTCCATCTCCAAAGCACGAACATGATCTCCATCATCACCAGCATTGCGTCAAGGTCAGTGGCGCCGCTTCATGGTTGCCCATCATCACTAGCAACTATTACAACTACTTGGAATAAAGCTATTACAAGATGAATAGACACGCAGGTCTTAACAGAATTAAAGACAACCATTAGGCTCCTGCCGGTTGTCATATTACAACAAGGATCATTGCATACATCAAATATAATCACAATCACATGATGGCCATATCACATCACAAAACCCCTGCAAAAACAAGTTAGACGCCTCTAATTTTCTTTGCATGTTTTACGTGGCTTGGGGCTTTCGAACAATAACGGATCTTACCTACGAAACTGAACCACAACATTGATACAAGTGCTATCGAGTGCAAAGTGTAAATTGGATCTATACTATGATGGGAGAGACAGACACCCACAAAGCCACTTGTGCAAAGCAAGTTACACGTCAAGTGTGGAGCAAGTCTCATGTGCGATGACATGTAAGGTTAGCCCGAGCCGCTTCATCCCACCATGCCGCAAGATGCAAAGTACACAAAGCAAAAGATGGCACGAGCACCAACGCCCACAACACCATTGTTTTCTACTCGTGCAACAGATCTACGCATAGACACGGCTCTGATACCACTGATGGGTTCGTAGCATGGAAAACAAAAAATTTCTACCGCAAGAACGAACAAAACCCAGATCTAATCTAGATAAAAGCCAAGATCTAATCTATTAGACATGTGCAACGAGATAGATCTGTACTAACCCTTGTAGATCCGAAAGCGTTACGAGATTAGATCTCGTGGTTGATGTAGTCGATCACTTGCCAATCTCAAGATCGTGTGGACGATCCTTCCGGCGCTGCGTTCCGGCAGCGCTTCCGCAGTCGGTCACACGTACAGAGTCGAAGCAGACCTTCCTCTCCTCGTTCCAACGAGCAGCGGAGGTAGTAGATCTTCTCCACGGAATCACAGCAGCACGACGGCGTGGTGGTGGTGGTGGAGTAGAGAATTCTGCAGGGCTTCGCCTATGCCTGTGCAGAAGAAAGGAGGAGGAGAGAGGCGGCGGAGATTTGGAGTTGTGGAGGAGGGCTTGGAGGTGGCGCCCCCACCCCTCTATTTAAAGGGGGGAGGCGCCATGGGTGGGGGAGTCCTACAAGGACTCCCCTCCCTCGTATGGCCGGCGGATTGGGGAGGGGGGGGAGGAGTCCTCCTCCCCCACGACTCCTTGTCTTGCCCCACCAGGACTCCTTGATCCCTTTCTTGGTTTTCAAGCAAACTCCAAGAAATCTTCCAGAACCTTCCGGAACATTCCGAAACCTTCTAGAATCCTCATACTGTTGGAGATATGCCCAAGAGGCAATAATAAAAGTGGTTATTATTATATCTTTGTGTTTATGATGAATGTTTACATCCCATGCTATAATTGTATTATTAGGAAACACTGATACATGTGTGTTTTGTAAACATATAAGAGTCCCTAGTAAACCTCTTGTTGAACTAGCTTGTTGATTAATTGATGATCATGGTTTCCTGATCATGGACATTAGGATGTGATTAATAACAAGGTCATATCATTAGGAGAATGATGTGATGGACACACACCCATAGTAAGCGTAGCATAAGATCAAGTCATTAAGTTCGTATTGCTGTAAGCTTTCAATCACATAGTAACCTATTCCTTCGACCATGAGGTTATGTTAATCACCATCACCGGATCAATACTTTGATGACATCAAACGCCGCTTCGTAACTGGGTGGTTATAAAAGTGTCATTGGGTATTCTGAAAGTATATGTTGAAGTGCATGAACCAAGATTGGGATTTGTCCATCCATATGACGGATAGATATGCTCTGGGCCCTCTCGGTGGAATGTCATCTAGTTAGCTTGCAAGCATGTGACTAGGTCACAAGGGATGACATATCACGGAACGAGTAAAGAGTACTTATCAGTAACGAGGTAGAACTAGGTATGGAGATACCGACGATCAAACCTCGGATAAGTATAGTATTGTGAGACAAAGGGAATTAGTTTCGTATGTAAGTGGTTCAATCGATCGCGAAGTCATCGTTGAGTATGTGGGAGCCATTATCGATCTCCAGGTCCCGCTGATGGTTATTGATAGGAGATGTGTTTCTATCATGTCTACATATTCACGAACCGTAGGGTGACACACTTAAGGTTCGAAGTTGTTTTAAGTAGATATGGAATGTGCGTTGGAGACCGAATGTTGTTCGGAGTCTCGGAATGGATCCGGGACATCACGAGGAGATCCGGAATGGTCCGGAGAATAAGATTCATATATAGGAGATCATTTTATGAGATAGGAAATGTTCCGGAGTGTTTGTATGAGGATTCTAGAAGGTTTCGGAATGTTCCAGAAGGTTCTAGAAGATATCTTGGAGTTTGCTTGAAAATCAAGATAGGGATCAAGGAGTCCTGGTGGGTCAAGATACGGATTCGTGGGGGAGGAGGACTCCTCCCCCCACCTCCAATCCGCCGGCCTAGGGAGGAGAGGAGTCCTACAAGGACTCCCCTCCCCATGGCGCCATCCCCTCTTTAAATAAAGGGGCAGGGGGCGCCCCCTCCCCACACGCTCTCATAACGTCCAATCTCTGCCGCCTCTCTCCTCCACCATATTCTGCACAGGCATAGGCAAAGCCCTGCAGAATTCTCTACTCCACCACTACCACCACGCCGTCGTGCTGCTGGGATTCCGTGGAGAAGATCTACTACCTCCGCTGCTCGCTGGAACGGGGAGAGGAAGGTTTGCTTCGACTCCGCACGTGTGACCGACTGCGGAAGCGCTGCCGAATCGTGGCGCCGGAAGGATCGTCAACTTGACCAAGAGTGGAAGCGCTGCTGGAACGCAACGCCGGAAGGATCGTCTACTTGACCACGGGCGGAAGCGCTGCTGGAACGCGACGCCGGAAGGATCGTCCACACGATCTTGAGATCGGCAAGTGATCGACTACATCAACCACGAGATCTAATCTCGTTAACGCTTTCGGATCTACGAGGGTTAGTTCCCATCTATCTCGTTCTCATATCTAATAGATTAGATCTTGGCTTTTATCTAGATTAGATCTAGGTTTTGTTCGTTCTTGCGGTAGAATTTTTTTGTTTTCCATGCTACGAACCCATCACATACAAATACTCCGGAACATTTCCTAACTCAGAAAATGATCCCCAATATATGAATCTTATTCTCCGGACAATTCCGGATCTCCTCGTGATGTCCCGGATCCAATCCGAGACTCCGAACAACATTCGGTCTCCAACGCACATTCCATATCTACTTAAAACAACTTCGAACCTTAAGTGTGTCACCCTACGGTTCGTGAATATGTAGACATGACAGAGACACATCTCCTATGAATAACCATCAGCGGGACCTGGAGATCCATAATGGCTCCCACATACTCAACGATGACTTCGTGATCAATTGAACCATTTACATACGAAACCAATTCCCTTTGTCACGCGATACTATACTTATCCGAGGTTTGATCATCGGCATCTCCATACCTAGTTCTACCTCGTTACTGATAAGTACTCTTTACTCGTTCCGTGATATGTCATCCCTTGTGACCCAGTCACATGCTTGCAAGCTAACTAGATGACATTCCACCGAGAGGGTCCAGAGCATATCTATCCGTCATATGGATGGACAAATCCCAATCTTGGTCCATGCGCTTCAACACATACTTTCAGAATACCCAATGACACCTTTATGACCACCCAGTTACGAAGCGGCGTTTGATGTCATCAAAGTACCCATCCGGTGATGGTGATTAACACAACCTCATGGTCGAAGGATTAGGTTACTATGCATTTAAAAGCTTATAGCAATACGAACTTAATGACTTGATCTTATGCTACGCTTACTATGGGTGTATGTCCATTACATCATTCTCCTAATGATATAACCTTGTTATTAATCACATCCTAATGTCCATGATCAGGAAACCATGATCATCAATTAATCAACAAGCTAGTTCAACAAGAGGCTTACTAGGGACTCTCTTATGTTTACAAAACACACAAGTATTAGTGTTTCCTAATAATACAATTATAGCATGGGATGTAAACATTCATCATAAACACAAAGATATAATAATAACCACTTTTATTATTGCCTCTTGGGAATATCTCCATCATAAACATCATCATCAGATGAGACATCGATGACGACATCATCCTTCATAGCCTAAATTAGACATTACACTAATTAGAATGTTTAGTTTTTATGCCATATACAGTAGTAGTGCCAGTAGCATCAATTTTAGAACATGCTCATGTATCTCCCTAGCCTTTATCGTACCTAACCCAAAGAGTAAATATAAGAATTAAGTTAGAATACAATTATAATTAGTGAATTATTACGAGAATAAAATTCAGTGAGTAAACTAAAGGGCGCTTCCAATGAACTAGATTGAGCCTTTGCCGTAAGCAGAAACGTCCAAGCGCGGAGCACTAGGTTGTGAGTACATACGTGTTTCCATAGAACAAGGAGGTGACGCATCGAACTAGAACTAATTAAACAGAAACATTGACACGGTGTCCTAGAAGAAGGAGGCGATGCGTGGAACTAGAACGAGGAGGCGACCACATCGCCGGCCGGTTAATGAAGAGTTGACGTGGTGAAAGTGCGCTAGGTTGAGGAGCACTTAAACGTCAATTTGCAGCCTCCGCTGCCACCGTCGTTGCCGGGATTTTGTCATCCACGAGGAGGGGAGAGGGTTTTCTCTAGCGCGGATTTGGGAGAAGTGGTGTGGGATTTGGGTGTGGCATGGAGAGGAGATGGTTTTTTTCTAACTGCTATGACATGTGGGACCCATGCGTGAACGGTTTTGGTTCACACTGGCATCGTCTGGTAGGCTAACGAATGGGTCCCACGCGAACTGAATAACAACACAATTTTTCTACCAGAAAAAGAGCTTTTGTTTAGCCAAGTTTGACAGACAGAATAACAACACAATGTTTTGGCTAATTTTCCCAATGAATAACTATTAATTCCATGAACTAAAGGACAATCATATTGATCAGTTCAAAGGCATGCCCACAACCATTAGTTCAACACAAAGCATGCACACAACCATTAGTTCAAGCATGCACCACAAAGCATGCACACACGATCAACAGTTCAACACACGCATGCACCCATCCATCGGTTCAAGCATGCAACACAAATCATCCAACACTCCACCACCATAAGATGGAACTACTCTTCATCTGTATCATCTTGTACTTCATCTTCTTTGTCACTACAATACTCCTGAATGGTGTCGTCTACTTCAGGCTCAGTGTCAACTTCCTCCTCTTCAATAGCTTTCCTTTTGCCTCTAATACGATCGAACACTGATGCATCTATGATACAGCCTCCGTTGACAGAGGGTCGACGTTTCCTGAAAGGGAGAGCTTCAGATACAGTCTCATTGTCAGAGCCTACAAACTGTTGGTATGCTACATCAGTATGCACCACATCCTCCTCCCTACTCCCCTTTGGCAACATCAAACTTATGTCTTTCAACTATTTGTTGAACCACCCGCCAGTTGTTTCCCTTGGTTGTGTCTGGCACGTAGAACACTTTTGTAGCCTGGGTTGCCAAGATGTAACTGTCATCTTTGTACCAAAAATTGGTAATGTTGACACTCCAGAAGAGTTTATCAGACACAATCTCAGTATCCTCGTGGCCCTCAAGTTGATACCAATCACAGTGGAATAACACAACTGATCATTGATGTTCCAAATTAGAGTTAAGTTACAGCACCTTGATATCATTGAGGACACCATAAAAATGAATATCCTTCTCTACGTGACAACCTTCAGTCATTACTCCACTGTTTTGTGTTTTCTTGCCCTTCTCACGACCAGTGGTGAGGAACCGAACACCATCCACAATACAAGTTGAATATGTTCTTACTCGGATGTCTGGGCCACACGCCAATGCAAAAAGCTTTTCATCCACAGCTTCTGGATTCTCCTGTCGCGTTTTCATGATCTGTATGTATCGCAACAGAAATACAATATGGTCAAATCATGCATTGAAATGGTATATATGAAGGACCGAGATAAATGCAAAAGGAAACTAACACGATCCTTGAACCATCTGTGAAATCCCTACTCAAGCCTACATTGGGCATCCCATTGTTCACCAGCTGTTTTCGGCAAAGACTACAATCATGAGAGTAACTCAGAATTAAAATCTTTGACCCTCATCCATGACGATATCCGACCGTCATGAACCACCCAGATTCTTGTAATGTCTTCTAACACATGAGCAGGCTTATTACACATACGAGGGCAAAACTGAACACTAAATTCTATAAATCCGGTAGCTATATGAAACCTGATGTCCAAAAACAATTAGTGAAAAGGGAAAGTACGTCGTGTCTTATAATACCACGAAACATGCCTTATCTGGACAGTAGTTGATCGAGGCTCATTAGAAAATAGGCCATTTGCCCCCACCCTGCTCCGAAACCTCGCTAATTTATCCTTTAGGGGTCAGTTCGGCTGTGGGCCGCCAACCCTCAACACATTATTACTTTTTTAAGCATGAAGCACATTGGAGTTTTGCTATGGATCCCACGATAATAATCCCATCGCTTCAATAGTTCACAATAATAAGCCCATTTGGCCCCAAATTATTTTTTATATCGCCCAAGATATTCTTAATTTAACATTTTCCGATGAAGTATAGGCCTGTCTTTGCATGCCCAAGTTTTATACAGATCGTTCAGATCGCTACCTTTTCATTTTAAGAGATATCAATATTTTGAAGCGTAATCTTTTAAAGTAGTAATATATAAGGTCCTGTCGCAGTGGCTACACGTAGTTGGCATGTGTTGTACTCTCGAGTCCGAAGCCTAGGTACATTGCAGTCATACTTTTACATTTTTTGTTGTACCAATATTTCTGTACCGAGGTGGATGTTAATTTAGCGGGTGAAAAAAATTCCATCGTAAACACATTTCATTTATAGAAAGGATGATATGTGAGAACTAGCAACGAGACCTTATAGGGGTGCTACATCGAAAAACGTTGCCAAGTTCGAAACAACCCGTTTCAAACAGGAAGGGCGATAGAAGAAAAAAAGTGCACCATGCACTCGTTTCAAGAGGATGATATGTGGGACCCATCACCCGAAATAAACAGTTGATGCAGTGAGCAACGCTATAAAGTTCGAAACACATAAGCGCGAGCGAAGAAAAAAGTCCACCATGCACGCATTTTTCCTAATGAGAGGATGACATGTGGGACCTAGCAGCTTGAATAAACCATCCCTCCACTTGTTCGCCTCGGCCACATTCAACACATGGACAACACATGAGAGGATGACATGTGGCACCTAGCAGCCTTGACCACATTCAACACATGGACAACACATAAAACCATCCCTCCACTTGTTCTCCTAGGCCACCGTACATCCATGGATGACTCATCTGCATCATACAACAATATATATCAAATGCAACCACGATGCTAAAATTAGTACCACGCGGTCTAAACGGGAAAATAGTTGCTAACCTTTTAGGACACCTGGAAACATAGAGGAGAAAGCTTAAGTGTGGCTTGGGCACCTCATATTATGTTTTGTCTTGTGTGAACTCAATTGGCATCGTTCTAACAGCCATTTCACCGAACACCTATAGTGCATATGAAGGAAAAAAACTAGCACAAAGCTATACTACCTCCCACAAAAAACAGGAGCGAGGGGAGGGGCCGCATATATATAGGGCCAGCCCATGTGTCTCGGTTTGAGATAAAAACCGGGACTAATGATCAGACCCATTAGTCCCGGTTAGTATATCAAATCGGGACAAATTGACCCAATCGGACCGAGACTAATGGTGCCGTACGTAGTGGGAGGCTTCGGGAAGTTGGGGTCCGGACCATTACTCCTGGCCCAGCCACGGCCGGGACTAATGGCCTGGACAAAAGGGCTTTTTTCTACTAGTGGTGTATAGGGATGCTTGTATATTCTCAGGACTTGGTCCATATTACAGCCTTTTGTTAATCCTGCCGGCCTACTACGCTGGAAAATTTAAATTACTTTAGTTCAATAAATTATTAAATAATGTATACAAAAATCTATAGATAGTGATATAGGCCATGTTTTGAACACAAATATGGCCGGTGCGTTGCTTCCACATAGTGTACTCAGAATTGAAAGAAAGAAAACAATCAGACCGGAAGAAATTCACACCAACAATTTAGACCTAGCAAAAAACATTTAGAAACACGAGGAACAAATCACGATCACTACTGGAACACATATTAGACTAAGTGGAGCAAAACTTAGTACTCATGGAACAAAATACACTAGAACAAAATTAGGAATTCGAGAGGAACAAAATTTTAGACCAAGTGAAAAAAGTTTAGAAACATGACGAACAAATCACGATTACTATTGCAACATAATATTTTAACCAGTGGAGCAAATTCATCCGTAGCAAACCAAATTACAGGTGGAACAAAATTACGAGTACATGAGAAATAAGGATTTAGACAGAAACAAAAAATACTTTAGAAACATGAGGAACAACTCTACTAGAACAAAAATATTTTACCAAGTGAAACAAAGGTTGGCTCTCATAGAACAAACATTTAGAAAAACATAAAATTCTCCAGAAACATGAGGAAACGAATAATGATTGCCACTTGAACATAATATTGGACTAAACGGAACATAATATAGCCCTCGCAAAAAAATTACAGATGGAAAATAAAAATCATAGGGGAACAAAATTTAGAATAGCAGAAATACTTTCAGAACTCATGGAGCAAGTTATTAATACTGACGGGACACAACTTCTATCTAACGGGTAAAAGCTTAGGTCTCATAAAACAAATTGCAATGGCACAATATCACGATTATACGAGGAACAAAATTTGCACATGGTAGAAAATACTTTAGAGAAATGACGAACAATTAACCATTATTAAAGGAACACAAACATTATACTAAGTGGAACAAAATTTAACCCTCGGGAGACAAATTACAATGGAACAACAAAATTAGAAAAACTTTAAGAAACATACTAAATAAAAAATAATGATTACTTGTAAAACACAATACAAGACTATAACAAAATCACGAGTCAAGATGAATAAAATATTAGACGATATGGAAAAATATTTAGAAACATGAGGAACAAAGTCATGAGATTAAAACATAAAAAATATAAATCTAATTTTACTAGGAAAAGGTAAAATAAAAAATAAAAATAAAAAGGCGTGAAGGAAATATACTAAAGAAAAACAAAAAGGGAAAAAGGAAAATGAAACAGAAAAATGATGAAATAACATTAAATATTCCCTCCTTCCCAAATTAGCTGACTCAAATTTGTTAAGATAAGAATGTATCTAATACTAAATCATGTCTAGATACAACTGAATCTAGAAAATCTAAGTCAACTAATTTGGGTCGGAGGGAGCAGTAAAATTTGGAGAAAACTCGAATGAAACGTACCAAAGGAAAACATAGAAGAAAACGAAGGAAAACGATGATAAGCTGGTCACATTTGTTAGTTGTCGGGTGCATGCTCGTACATTCTAGTTACAACTCTGGCTACCACGTGTGGATCGCGCAAGCATGGGAACTGGAACCACCGCCATCCTATGTACACGTGCTAAACGGGCCGAGCCCAGGAAAAAGTCGTTTAGCGCGAAACGACCACCCCAGCACCGAGCATTCTCCGGAGTCATTGGGCTCTTGAAAACACCACCCTCCATCAACGAGCTATCTTCTTAGGTGCTGGCCCAAGATCAGCGCCAAGGGCTCAGTGGATTGGAACTTCACATGATGGTGGTATGGAGTCTTCTCCTAATGCTGCTACACGATCTCGTCAAGTTGGAGGCAACAGGATGCCTAGCGTGGTGATCGTCAAGGAGATCGCTCACAGCAGTCGCGCCAAGCTGATGTTCGCTCGCAGCCCCGTCCCAGTGACACAGGTGGCGGACAGGGCAGCCCTACAGGAGGAGATTGAGGATGTTGACATGGGCTACGTCGCATGTCCCCATGGGTGAATATTACATATCAGATCTACAATCGCGAGGGGCATGCCAGAACGTTCCCGGTCTATTGCAACAGAATCATTTGTCACAATAAGTACCAAATTATCGCAACAAAATCCGTGAGATAAATTCACAAATGAATCCTGTGCTTTGCAGACTGGGCTCTACTACTTTGGGGTTTAGGATTGAAAACCTGCGCCTTGGCCACTGTGGCTTCTTTATCAATTAAACCGATAATGTTGTTGCTGCCTTTCGTTAAAAACAATCATGGTAGTTTCGTGAAAATCATATGCCGTATGTGAAAGTTAGTGCCGTTTTACCGAGATCACACTTTTTATTGAACAATGACAGTTCTCTATGCGCACGCTTGCCGATGCTATTTCTAAAGTCCCGCCCATCTTTACATTGCACCATTTCAATGATCTGCTACTTTCCAGCCAAAATCTCAGAAGCTCCCGCAACAGTCTCAGCGTCTCCACTCCTTTCAGACCCATTCCCAGCTTGGGCTATAGCACATGTACTTTCGTCACGGGCCATGCATGCCCAAGTCTAGTTTTCCCGCCAGAACTTGCACCGGTCACTGTTTATGTTTACCTTATAACTCTTTGTCGGTTATCACTTGCTAGTTTACAGGCCACCACGAAACGTACATATACTCACCAATGCTGCGAGTCCTAACTACATTCCAGAGCGAGCGAATTGAGCTAGCTAGCATGGCCAAATTCATACACATGCATGCGTTAAAGTACGTATATTGCTAGCTAGCTACAACATGCCTCGGAGACGACGCACACCGACCCACCCACTCCATCTTTTGCCAACAAAACGGAATCGCCTGGTACCGAGCTTCTTCGCCACATCAGAGATGGAGGCCGCCGGGACTTCAGCCGGAGGCGCTGGATTAGATCTAGATACTATCATGCGTGCTTCGGCTAATGATCCCATGGTAAGTGATTCAAAGTTGGAGGCAGCCGGAAGTTCAGCTAGAGGCGCTCGATTAGATCTGGATACTATTATGGGTGAAGCTTGGGCTAATGATCTCATGGTAAGTGATTCAACAGGCTGAAATTATGAAGATCCTAGCATGTTGACGATTAGAGCAACATTCAATCATCAGGCTGAAATTATGAAGATCCTCATTTCTGGTCTCTCCGAGGAGGAGTGTAAAGAACAAGAAAATCATGTCAAGCTAGAGAGCTTACCGGAAGCTGTGAAAAAGAGGAATGCTGAAATCGCCAAGGATGGTCGATATATTCCGCCTCCTGACTTCGAGTCTCTGACTCTGTCTGAGAAGGTCTACGAGTCGATTATCTCCGGCTTCGAGCGATTGCACGTCGAACATGTGGTAAGTTTTTCTGACTTGTAAATATTGATTATCATATCCTCTAGCCCCCCAAGTGTCGAATCGGAAGTAGCTTGTCGGATTCCATCACAATGCTTAGATAAGATGTAGAACGAAGTAGTATAGCCCCTGAGGCTCGTGCCAGACTATACTTAGTGAAAAACAGCTCGAGTCTCTAGAGCTTCCTTATCATCAAAAGTATCTTGATATAGAAAGGTACTGATGTAAACCAGCATTTTTTGCAAAAGGTCTGCAACAAGAGACACAAAGTGAAAGCCGTGAAGAAAGAAAAAGGCAAATTGCTGCTTGCCAAGAAGGACGCCAAAGGTATTACATTCCCTTTTTGTTTCTGACTAAGCTTTTGATTTTCCGACTTCACCTTTACTTGTTGTCTTGATGCTTTCATGTGTGGAGACATCGCTAGGTTACTAGGTGTACTTATCGGAAGAGACTTACGGAATAAAGTTACAACGCAGGCTCATGCGGTTGCTTTGACTAGTCTATTAGAACAATGTTGAGCATGCATGCCCGACGGACATTTGTACACGAGCATATGCGTGCACTTACGGATTCCACGGATAGGTAGCTTGACCAAACTCATACACGAGCATATGCGTGTACTTACTATATATACATCTTGCTACAACAGGCTTTTGGAGACGCGCACCGAACCGACTCAATCTTAATTTCCCCCAAAAAAATTGATTCACTTGAGGAACCAAAAAAATGCAGTGCTTAATTGATTAACAGGAATTATTGTTCAGACTAGTCCTTTGTTGATGTCATATGCATGGATCTGATCAGATGTAAACGCTACAACTCAGCCATCGGGCACCTCCCTAGAAGCAATCGGCGGAGTAAACGTCAAGACTGGGAACCACACTATCAAAGAGGATGAAGCTATCGCCCAGCATGTTACAAGATAACGAGTACGTGCATGCGTTGTCGGCTCGAAGCACGTTGGGAATACATACACCACTCTAGGTAGACTTCGCGTGCCACCACAAACGGAGGCCACCATAGGTAGAGACGCACCTTCTATATGATGCATCTTTTCTTACCAAATCTTTCAAAATGTTTTATATGCATATGCTAAATGAAAAGTCCAAACTATGTGACTCATAGAAACTATTAGGCAAGTGAGTTAGTTGAGGGGTTTTTCAGGCCTCGTGTGGTTGTACGCTCTTCTTGATTATGAAGGCAAGAACTCGAGACCTAGTGTTCACAAAATGTAGAAATTATAATACTCACGGAATATATTTCAGAACTAGCTACTCGGAATAGTCTCTCACCGGACTAACAAAAAGAATATGAAACACTGATACCCACATTGTTAATCTGAAGACTAGAACCAAATATCTGAATATGTTGCCCGGACTATCCCACGAGCTAATTTTACTCACCCAACATATTTAGAACTAACAGATCAAAATAGTCTCTCATAAGACAAACAAAAAGAATCATCGGACTAGCTCAACAAGCAAACGGTTATCACCGAACTTTATAGTTTGGAACTAGCTACTTGTAAATACTTTGTCACTGAGTTAGTTTTGAAAATAAGAAGTGCGACAATGGTGAACAAGAAATATGAAAACAAAATGGATTTTTTTTGAATTGAATAATACACAAACCAATCATATTTATGAGGAATGAGGGACGATGGGGGGCAATGCCCCCCTCCTTAGGAAAAATTACACTTCAAAGAGGGAGAATTTATTAATTATATAGGAACAGGAGAGGGCACATATCAGGATTTAACTATAATTATTTTCCGAGTCAATTTTTCGTGAGTTTACTTCTGTCAAACTATTTGCCATGAGGTTTTGTACTTTGCCATGTGTCTAGGGACCGCGACAAACAGTCGGTTTTTGTAGTGCATGCTACTCGGGGGTTACTCCCATAGGAAGCGCGGGTCGTGCACCTATAGAAAACAAAAATTCACAATATTGTCTGTTGTGTCATCTGCATCCACAACATCGACCCCTTACTTTCCAGTAAAAATTGTGGATTTGCTAAAGCTATGCACCTTATACTAATGTCGGGTTCGGTGGTAACATCCCCTTGACTGTCCAGATTGCATTAGCCATGAAAAACAGCTGGATATTGTGCCCCTGGCAGAAAGATAATACCTACGGATCCCATGTGCTAGCCTGGCAATCGCATCCGTTGTTCTCTACCAGATAAATACTATGTCTACAACGTAGGCCTGATTGCCGTTGGCGTAGGCTACACCGACGGCTATCGTCGACATCTGGTCATCATCGTTTTGTTCCATAGGCATAGACTATATGGCCATCGGCGTAAGAAAAATTGTCGGTGTAGCGCCTGTGGGGCCCACATCGGTGGTTGATGGCCGTTTGGTATGGCGGTAGCTACGCCGATGACTTTTGCCTAGTTTTTTCAATGTTTTTAATTTTTTGAATTTTTTTGAATTGTTTGACTCGTTAAACTCACGAGCGTTTTTTTTTGAATTGTTTGACTCGTTAATCACACAAGCGTCTTTTTAAAATCTAAATACGATTAATCTTCATTCAAACTTCCTAATCGGTCACATGTCCTCACACTACTCCATCCGTAACTTCTCAGTTCCTTCCGGATGAGATTCAGATAAGTAAAATAGATCTTATTGATAATACTGTCATATCAATCATATTAACCCTTGGACCATGGTGTTACACGCCTTTATTTTTAAATTTCATACAATTATTTAAGAAAATAAAATGAATAAGTAATAATAATCTTGAATTCAAATAGCAATAAAATGATTTTTTTGCCTTTTCTATTTAAAATGGAATGATTCATATCTTTAAATGTGCTAATCGACTTTGAGAAATAATATGTCCAAATCGATTAGAAAAATGATAAAAATCCAAACATGACATCCCTAACATGTTTTTAATCATTCATCATGTATTTTTAAATAAAATTCATTAATAATTATCAAATCTATAAAAAAATATCAAAAATTTCCTTTTGAATTTGAGGATTCTAAAAAATCCGTAGCTCGGGGCTGAGCCTCGCTAAACTTGCCATGGATCTTTGATAAAATAGCATATTGTGAACCTTAAAATTATTTTTCTAAAAAATCATGAGTTTTAGATCATGTACCTATAGTTCAAATTTGACCTACTTCATGCCGATTCGGCAGGAATTTTTATTTTTCACGAAAGATGGGAGGAAAGGTTTAAGATACCCTGGTTTGGACATTGTGAATGAAAGGTGGCCTAGTATTTTTTTTTTTAAAATGGGGTGGTTCAATATACCAAGTTTGAATTCTTTCCCTTGTAACTATGTCACATAATATGACACCACACAAATGTTTTACATTTTTTTGATTGTTTTTTAATTTCTTATGCGCGTTTCGAACTATCGTCAAAATGACAGGCATGGAGATTCTTAGCTCAGGCCCGAGCCTCAGTAAACTTGCAGTGGATCTCTGATGAAATAGCATATTGCAAACATAAAAAATATTTTTTTAAAAATAATGAGCATCAGATCATGTACCTATAGTTACAATCTGACCTACTTCCTTCCGATTCAGCAGGAATTTGTTCTTTTCACAAAGAGTGGTAGGAAAGCTATAAGATACCTAGGTTGGGATATTGTCCAATCAAGGTGGCCTAGAATTTTTTTAAATGGGGTGGTACCATTTTGAAAATTTTATTTGGTGGTTGCCTCATAGGGCACCTAATTTTTGACACTTAGAAAATAGAAAATGGCTTTTTGGTGCGACAAAAAGAAAAACTTTCTCCGGTAACATTGTTCGTCATCCCATGATGTATATGGGCACATTATCACAAACTATGTTGTGATTCTAAAAATAACATTGATCGTTTGGCCTAAAATCCATGAAACCTCAAACATGATAGCTCGTAGCATTCTGAAAATTTAATTTGGTGGCTTCTTCTCACAAAACACCCTGTTTTTCGCAGTCGGAAAATGGAAAATACTTTTTTGTGTGCAAAAAATTACTCCAATAACATTGTTCGCCATTCCAAGATACACAATATGAACACATTATCACAAACTATTCCATAAATTTAGCCATAACATTGGTCGTTTGTCTTGAAAGCCATGAAACTTCATACATGATAGCTCATATATAAGAATATTGTTTCAAGATATTCGTGATATTCAAAGTTTGTTAATTTTCATGGATATTATATCATATAAAATGACACCACACGAAAGTTTTATATTGGTTTGATCGTTTTTGAATTTCTTATGACTGTTTCAAAACATGGTCTAAACGGCAGGCATGAGCATCCTTGTCTAGGGGTGGAACCTTGTAAAACTATCAGTGGCTCTCTAATGAAACAATATATTGTGAATCTAAAAATTATTTTTGGAAAAAAGTGAGTATTAGATCATATACCCTTGTTCAAATCGGACCTACTTCCTACCGATTCTGCATATATTTTTCTTTTCCACTAGGACTGGACTGAAAGGTTTAAGATACCCGTGTTGGGACTTTGTCCATGGTAAGTGGTCTTGTATTTTTGAAAAAAGGGGTGGTAGTATTTTGAAACTGTCATTTTGTGGTTGCTTCACAAAACATCCCTTTTTTGCACTCGAGAAATAAATTTTTTTGTGCGATGAAAAATAATACTTCCTCGGTCAACATTATTCGCTATTCAAAGATGCACTTGTGTGCATAATACAGACACATTATCAGAACCTATTCCATGAATTTGGCTATAACATTGAACATTTAGCCTGAAAGCCATGAAACTTCGTACATGATACCTCATTTCTGAGAACACTTTTCCAAAATATTCATGCTATTCGAAGTTTATTATTTTTATGTATACTATATCATATAAAATGACACCACGCGAAAGTTTTACATTGGTTTTATCTTTTTGAATTTCTTATACCCGTTTTAAAACATGGTCGAAATTGTGAGCGTGACCGTTCTCATCTAGAGGTGGAACCTTGCAAAACTAGATGAGGACGGTCATCTAGACAGAACGTGGAACATTGTACGTGGGCCCAGCTCGGTCTTTTACTACAACAACTAGACAGAACTACGAGCTTAGTAGCAACCTGACCTAGGGGGCTGAATAAAGCATGCATGGTACTGGATTAACGTGTCGTTTTGTCAACCAGAACTGGCATCGTTCGATGACCCGACTCCATGCCATGTTAGCTAGCTAGGTACTGTATGAATTACCAGTACGTGGATCCTGCTGGGGATCACATGTATTTGATACGGCAGAGGACTATACGAGACGAGTAGCATGGAAGATGGAAGATGGTCCTGCACGTATACTTATCAATGCATGGAAGATGGAACTACATATCCTTTTGCTCAAACAGTGTCATCGATCGATGACCAGACCCCAGACCCGTGCACTCACAAAATCCACAACCCAAACAGCACTTATACTTCAACGTGCTAGCTGTCACACATTTCTTTTCCAAAATATGGTACTGCATAAAAATAATCTTTGCCATTTTTTCCCACAACGAAGCAATGGTGGAGACCCGGTTATATGGGAAGTTCATCTCATGGAAGACTTGGCTGGCAGTGCTGACCCGGATGGTGTGCTAATAATTAAATGTTTGATTTTTTCGTGATGGAGAAAAATATGAAATAAATGGTGGTACATATAGAATAAATGAAAGAAGTTTCTATTCTCTCGTCTAAGCTAGCAGCAAGTCAAGTAATCTGAGAATGCTGCCCCCAATCCGTAGCTGAGGACGAAGGAGACCGAAACCAACTATCTGTTCAAGTTTTCCCAGAGCTATAGTCCTTCTAATTAAGGAGCCTTTGCTGCAGCCGTAAGAAAATTCACTAGATTTAAACATGTTGGTGTCATCGTAGAATACCCTAGCACTTCCATGTTTTTTGGCAAAGATTTAGAAAAAGAGCGCTCGATTTCTTTACGCCCGCCATTGGTACCACTACACCGCATCACAATGTTTACTTATGACGTCAACCAACAGTTGGTCGGAAATTTTAATCAAATAATTCCTTGGTAAAACATACATACACCAGCTGATTGTCGGTCGGGAATTATGAAATTATTTGCCAAGTATTGGTCAAGAACACATCCATACCCATCCAATGGTTGATCGACAAATAATGCCGACAAACAACGGGTTGCTAACTAGGACGGCAATATGCACGCGTGCGAAACTTTGAAGCACCAAATTTTATCCCTGCCCGTGAACCTAAGGATCCACTCAATGGAGATGGTATATATAAGGTAGCTAACTCGATGGATTTCTTGCACGAATCCCTCGGCTTCTATAGCCGCATGGAGTGCTTGATAACCTTCGGCAGGGGTTCCTGGTTCTAGGCGTGGATGTGTTGTAGCCAAGCCGTCATGGCCTCTCCAAGCTACACCAGCGCGGGCTCTCTAACTCGGCCTCCTAGATCTCAAATGCCATAGAAGCAGCGGTAATATGAGACGAATGGCGTCTTCGTTCCTCAAGGACGCGGTCCTTAGGGCAAGGTGGTCGGTCGTACTACGGACTCCGACTTTCGGAGGCCCGTAGTGCTAGTGAGGTGCTCCTGAGCGGTGGTGGTTGAAGGAGATAGCGCACTGAGAAGGCCATGGGTTAGATCCATGCTGTATGCCATGAGCAGCAGGCATTGCTCCATGACGGTCTGTCCCTCTATCTCTCTCTAGCCTGTCATATTTTCCTGGCCTGCCACAATTTATCGTGACATATTTACTAGGCCTGCACCATTTTATCCTAGCGAACCTATGGTTTGTGATGGTTTACTTCACTTTAACATGCTCATTTATAACGGTCTACGCCACCTTACCATGTCTTGGAGGCCTATACCGATTTACCATGGCCTGCCGCTAATATGTCGGTCTACCCCGTTTTACAACTACTCTCATGTCCAACCATGCATGTGGCAAATTTTATCTTGTCAACTTCCACTTCACCACTTCCTTATTTGAAGAAATCATATCCGATGCCTGTGGAAACTCTTTCATTTCAAAACCCCAATTGACCAGATTTTACCATCTTCTACCTCATTTAGCCGTGGTTTGGACACATAAAATAGTCTTTCTCACATTTACCATGGTCTATGTCACCTTATTACCATGGTCTATGTAATTCCGAACTAATCTGATGTCCATACTCTTGCAAGGGGACATGATTTGCTTCCATTGAGGATCTTGTTGTTACTTTAGAAAGTTCTCCCAAGCCATTTGCTAGATTCATGTGTTTCAAATATTCCACCAAGTTCTTTAGATATTAGGGAAACCGCGGGTGGGGAAGAAAATGAAAATATAAAATATTAAGGTTCACAAGTTAAACGTTATAATCGTGTGACACTTTTTGTTTCCTTACAAAGGGTAACATTTCTTCAAACATAAAAAAATCTAATATGAAAGTCAAAACGTTTTTTGCAAATTTATTTCCTCAGAAAAAAGTAGTTTTAATAATGAAAAACTTATCTCAGTATGCGTAATATTTTTCATATTAATAATTTTGCATCTAAATCCGGTAAACTATTAAATGTTGTATAGAGGAAATAAAAAAAATTAGTACAAATATGCAATAATGGTTAAAATATTTGTTCCGACTTCACAATCCGCGATAACTTCTTAATAGTCAATTTCGCTGTTGCGTCACATTACCAGGGCCACAACTCCAAAATCTCCAGTTTAAGGAGTGATGGCTCTAGTGGCAGATCATCCCATTTTGCCGTTACCGAAGTGCCCATTGATGAGATCTACATAAGCCATTAGTACATAAGTCTGAGTCTCAACGTTTATCTTAGTGTTAAGTGATATACCGGTGGAAGAAGCCATAAACATGGTAATAATGACCAGATCTAAGGTATATATTTATGAAGAGTTCATAATTAGAGGGTAGAATCAATAGTTCGTCTATCATGTAACAGTTTGATCTGATTTTTTTGTTTTGAGTAAATCTTTTATTTGTGTTGAGCAATTAATGGAAAGGGGATTAGCCTAGTTGGAAAAAATTGTTTAGTTTAGCTGTGTATCTAGGTAAAGCTACATCACTTATCAAGCTGGTGATAAGATCTTCCAGTCATCATGATCTCCTAGCGGGTTATCGTCTTTGCGGCTCGTCCAGTTTGATCGGCTATTAGCTTACTGCTTTATTGTCGTCTTTTTCATGGGGTCATCCTAGCACTCACTGGTCACCACCAAGCCTACATCCTCCACGTGTCATCGTTGTCTAGGGCATTCATCATCTTTTATTATTCAGAAAATTCTTACAAATAATTTTCCATACACTCCAGAAATAAGCTCTTACGTATGTGATCCGTATCAACAAGCAAAGAGTCCTCAACTACCCTACCGCACTTCTACTAGTGTTTCTACAGTTCCTATGAAACATGTTTTCTCTGATGTTTGGGATCCAGCTCCTCTTTTTGCAGGCAAGCATGCATATTATGTAAGTTTCATTAATGATTTTAGTAAATTTACTTGGATTTATTTGCTCAAAAAGCGCGCTAATGTGTATCATGTCTTCCTCAATTTTCAACAATTTGTTGAGCGCAAGTCTGATAGAAAGATTGTTACTATGCAAACTGATTAGGGTGATGAATATGAAAAACCATCATATTGTTCAGGTTGGTCTTGCCTTGCTTGTTAATGTCTCTATGCCCTTAAAATACTTGGATCATGCTTTCCTCACAACCACCTTTCTTATTAACATCATCCCCCCAAAGTTTTAAATTTTGAGACACTTACAAAAAAACTCCTTAATATCAAACCCAACTATGAATCTCTTCGAATCTTTTGTTGTGCCTGTTGGCCCAATCTCCGTCCCAACTATGAACCTTGTACCACCTAGTTCCAACAAAAATGGCATTGACTACAAGTGGGTTTATCGTATTAAGTGGAAGACTGATGGTACAGTTGACAGGTATAAAGCTCGCCTTGTTGCAAAAGGATTCAAACAAATGTATGGACTATATTATGAGGAGACTTTTAGTCCCATTGTTAAGGCTACTACCATTCATCGCATTCTATCCATATATGTTTCTAGTGGTTAGAGTCTACGGCAGCTAGATGTTAAGAATGTTACATGGTGTTCTGAAAGAGGAGGTTTACATGAAAAAAACACCTGGTTTTGAGTCTTCTTCTACTCCTCATTATATTTATAAACTTGACAAAGCTATCTATAGACTGAAACAGGCTCCTCCAACTTGGTATTCTCGGCTGAGTGCAAAGTTACACACCCTTGGTTTCATCCCCTCCAAGGCGGATACATCTTTTAGGTATCACTGTGTTTGTTCTCATATATGTTGATGGAATTATTGTGACAAGTTCTTCCGATACAGCTATTTCAGCATTGGTTCACAATTTAAGTACTAATTTTGCTCTTAAGGACCTTGGAGATCTTCATTATTAGGCAAAAGGGCATATTATTTTGCTTGAGTGATTTGCATGTGGTATGCACCCATGCACTCATAAAGCATTGTGTCATTAAATAAATCCAAACCAAGGAAATTAGAAAACCTCCATAATATTAAAACCCTAAACCCTATTTACTATATTTCCAAAACTAGCCATACATTGCAATATATGCAAAAGGCATATTTGATATTTCAATTCTAGTCAAACGTTACTCTCTATAAAGTTCACTCTATGTGTTTTGAATTTAGAAAATTTACAAAACGGTTTCACTCGATTTGGAGTTATAGAACATAAACTACGAAATAAATGCCAAAACAGAAAAAGGAAAGAAAATGAACAAAACAAGAAAAGTAACCTAACCTAACTGGCAGGCCGTGCAGCCTAGCTTACCTACACTAATGCCCACCCCACGCAGCGCGCAGCAGCAGCCACGCCCGCCAGCAGCCCGCGTCGCATCCTCTATATCTGGCGTGTGGACCCCACTGGCCTTCTTCCACCTCGCATCTGTCTAGTGCATGGAACGAACTCCCGAACGGAGCCTGAATCCCTGATTTTTCTGTCGTTTTCGACCGTAGCCACCGCGGACGGCTGATCCGATCTCGCCGACCGCCGCCACCATCGAAGCTCCAGACCGAGGTCGACCTCGCTGTTCCTAAGCATCCAGCTGCCTCCTTTTTCCCCTAATCTTCCCCCTTACGCTTCCACATCGCGCTGACCCCGTCCGCTTGCCGCAGGTGCACTAGAGCGCACAGAAAGCACCATCGGAGTACACCTGGACTCGAGAAGCTTACGTCGCCCTCCACCGCTGATCCGGGAAGCCAAACTATATGACGTGGACACCAGCCATTCTGTTATCCTCGTCTGCATCTCGTCACCCATCCCCTTTGCCAGCAAGCACCCTAGCTACCGCCACCGTCAACCACCTGCGGCCACCTCCTCTAACTTCGGTGAGCCAGCCTCGGAGGAGGAAGCTTCTTCTCGAGGCCGTCAGATCCGATCTCAACGGTCTAGATCCGTTCAAGCCCCTGCCGAGCCGAGATCTGAAGCTAAGCCCGAAGCTGGATATATATCCTCGTCAACCTTCTGCACACTTGGCAAAGGCCAACCTTTTGTATTTAGGTTTTTTATAAAAATTGAAACTATTTCATAATAAATGACACCACGCACATGTTTCCCTTTTTTATTTTCTTTTCAATTAATTATGCTCTTTCAAAACAGTGGCTAAAAAGGCATTCAGAAAATGGAAAATGCAACATTGTTTGAAATGGCAATATATAGACATGTGCAAAATATGGACTCATTTGGATAAATTATAAGAATATTACAATGAACTATGCAATGAAAATGGAGGAAATGGGAGGGAAAAAACTTTGCCTAGTTCAGTTTCACACGGCAAAGATATGCATCCCAACTTTGTCATGTATTGCATGCGGTAAAGATGGAGCACTTTTTGCCATGTGCAATTGCACCCGGCAAAGTTTTATTCTGGCATGGCGCCGCTCAAGGTGTCCTCGTATTTTTGCCCATTAAGTTTTTTTGGCATGTGTAATTTTTGTTCTTTGCTGAGTATGATTCTTTGCCGTGTGCATTTTTCAGATTTTGCCCGAGTAATTTTTTTTGCCGTGTGCCTTCGCAAACTTTGCTGTGTTGGGCATTTTTTGCTGAACCAAGACATACCCAGCAAAAATACGCTCGGCGAAGCCAGACATATACACGATAAAAATATATTTTCTGGTAGTGCATGTGTGTGTTTTTTGTTCCTTCTTGGTTGATTGTTGATCCGAAATTCACTCTAATTAATAAAGAGAGCATATGCACGGAAGAGCAGAAGCACCGCGGTCCGCGGATACCATGTGAACAGGTTGGGCGGCAAATTCCTTGATTAGAATACCTTCTCGGGTCTTGGTCAAGATCGGAAACACTACAATAATAAGCATATATTGTTTACTTCCATAACCCTGTTACTTAAGCCACCCATCGTGAGTTGGCAGTACAACGACATGCTCAGCTCTGAATTGGACCGAACATGGCACGAGCGAATTTCCACGTCAACTAGCAATCCGAACATGGCACGAGCTCTGAATTGGAATAATAGCTGGTGAGCTCCCTCCTCGCCCACGTGCACCTCCACCAGAGCGACCGCACGTTATTGGCCACCGTGCTGCCAACCGCAGCTGGATCGTCCGGGTCGCATGCGACCACGAGGGAGCTCCCAGTCACGAGCTCCATCCGGTTGATCACGAGCGATCCAGCACCAAAACGAACGCTACCAGTATGAGTTGTAATGACGTGCAAATAGGACATCACCACTAGGACCTACCAGTGGGGCGAGGTTCGTGGCGTACGGTTTAAACGCCACTAACCCCTTTTCTGAACGTCGACATTAAGCCTTTTCCTACTAGTGTAAGTAGTACCTGAGAGAGCCAGTGCAGCAAAAAGAGGGAGGTAAACACGTTGATGCACCAGCCTGGAAAGAGATGGTCATGGAACGACCCGGGCACCCCGGCTGCAAAGTATGGCCGGCGCCCAATGCAACTTTCCACTGCAGCGGTCGGCGGCTTCTTGATCAGTAGTCGAAAGAGGGTGTTAAATTCGTTGCTAGGGAGATGTAAAGAGTAGAAACACATCTCGTTTCCTGTAGTGGTTGTCCAAACATCAAAGAAATTTTATGCCACACACTAACCATAAAAGTCTAACTTCAAACTAAGACATAGTTATCTTACATACGTGAGCAAAGCATATAGTTTAATATGAGAATTGACCAAATGAAATTTTACAGTTAGAATTGAGACTCTATTCTTTAGTAACAGTTATTTGTACACTTTGAGATTCTCACCTTGTTAGGTGCTTCTTCTCTTTTTCCATATGGTAGTGACCATGTCAGTGACCCTGGTAAAAATGGAAGAGTGACCTAAATAGATATATAGTTTTCACACAGATGCTTTGTCATGTCTGATTTATATATATGCGCGTGGGCATATTTTTACAGTAATCCCCTCAAGAACAATTCACAATGCCAATTCTTTCTGAGATTTGCTTGAGAACATTCACGGCAGAGTTTTATATCAATCTCTTGGGAAGTATCGCGTGTGTTAGCCAATGGTTACAAATATTTCATAGGCATGGAAACGAAACTCTGACTTGTTTTTCATTTTGCGAACAGTGGTTAATCTTTACTATCCTATATATTATTTCAAAGTTCATGTTTCCTCATATAGTTAATAATTAATCTCTCATCTCATACGCCGACCGTATCAATGCTATAGATGCGCCAGAAAAATTGAATTAAATGTAATTTATACTAAAATTTTGTACTTTCGTAGAACTTAGTTTTAGCATTTTACATTTTAACAACTTTATAAATATCATTTCTATTTTTTATTATATGTTTGCAATGTCGCTTAATATTTGACTAAAAATAAGTACCTTTACTCAATTCTAAATGGTATTTTGTAACATTATTTAATTCAGAATTCACTTCTAAAAACGTATACTATGTATACATATTTATGCCACATATCTCTAAAACATATGGTCTACAAATATCTTCTATGGGTTCTAATTTATGGTTAAGTATGTGTATTAGAAACTCGTAGAGTTTAAACCGCATAGTCGTCATTATGTTTTACCTTTTTGGTCTAATAATTTTGGGGTTTCAAGGCTTTCAGGTCAAATGAGCTATCATGTTTGAGGTTTTAAGGCTTTCAGGTCAAACCACCGATGTCATAATGAGCTATCATGTTTTACCTTTGTGGCATAGTTTATGATAATGTGCCCATATTTTCACGCGTGTGCATATTGGGATGGCAAACCATGTTGTAGGAGGAAGTTTTCCTTTTCGTCGCACCAAAAAGCTGTTTTTCATTTTTCGAATGATAAAACGGGGTGTTTTATAAAGCAACCATCAAATGAACGTTTCAAAATGGCACCACCCTATTTAAAAAAATACTAGACTGTGTTACATGGATAGGTGTATCTCAAACCTTTCCATCTGTCCCTCATGAAAAAGACAAATTTGTGCCAAATGGGTAGAAAGTGGATCCGATTTGAACTACAGGAACATGATTTAATGATCTTGATTTAAAAAAAAAATCATTTTTAGACTCACAATATGCTATTTATCATTGGTCCAATGCAAGTTTAGCGAGGCTCATCCCCTAGCTAAGAACATTCATTCCAAGCATTTTGATCATAGTTTGAAACGGGCATAAGAAATTCAAAAATAGTCAGAAAAATGTAAAACCTTGGCGTGGTGTCATATTATGTGACATAGTTGCAAGAAAAAATATCAAACTTGGTATATTAATTGCATTTAAAAAACCTTCTCAGAAATGAGATATCATGTTTGAGCTTCATGGTTTTCAGGTCAAACGACCGATGTTATGGCCAGAATCGCATCATAGTTTGTGATAATGTACCCATATCGCGTACGCATGTGCATCTTGTGATGGCGAACAATGTTGCAGGAGGAAGTTTTTCTTTTCATCATACCAAAAAGACGTTTTCCATTTTTCGAGCGCCAAAAACGGGGCATTTTGTAAAGCAACCACGAAATGAAAGTTCAACAAGACTCAGTATCAAAAAGACTCACAATATCCTATTATGTCATTGATCCAATGCAATTTCAGTGAGACTCAGCCCCTGGCTAAGAACCTTCATGCCAACCGTTTTGACCATAGTTTGAAACGGGCATAAGAAGTTTAAACACGGTCTGAACAATTAAAAACCTTCGTGTGGTGTCATATTATGTGATATAGTTGTGAGAAAAATACCAAACTTGGTATATTGATTGCATCTCAAAAAAACCTTCTCAGAAATGAGGTATCATGTTTGAGGTTTCAAGGCTTTCAGGTCAAACAGACGATGTTACGGCCAGAATCACGGCATAGTTTGTGGCAATGTGCCCATATTTTCCACGCATGTGCATATTAGGATGGCAAACAATATTTCAGGAGGAAGTTTTCCTTTTCGTCGCACCAAAAAGTCGTTTTATATTTTCCGAGTGCCAAAAAACGGGGCGTTTTGTGAAGCAACCACAAAATGAAAGTTTCAAAATGGCACCACTCCATTTTTCAAAAATACTAGACCATGTTAGATGGACAGTATCCCAACTAGGGTATCTCAAACTATTCCATCCGCCCCTCGTGAAAAAGACAAATTCACGGTGAATCGATAGGAAGTGGATCCGATTTGAACTACATGTACATGATTTAATGCTCTTAATTTTTTTTTGAAAAAATCATTTTTAGGCTCACCGTATGCTATTTTATCATTGATCCAATGCAAGTTTGATGAGGCTCAGCTCCTAGCTAAGAACCTTCATTCTAGCCGTTATGACCAATGTTTAAAACGGGCATAAGAAATTAAAAAAATTGTCCGAACTATTTTAAACTTTCGTGTGGTGTCTTATTATCTGACATAGTTGCAAGGAAAATAACAAACTTGGTATATTAATTGCATCTCAAAAAACCTTCTTAGAATTGAGCTATCATGTTTGAGGTTTCAAGGCTTTCAGGTAAAACGGCCAATGTTATTGCCAGAATCGAGTTATAGTTTTTGATAATGTGCCCATATTGTTCACGCATTTGCATCTTGGTATGGCGAATAATGTTGCAGGAGGAAGTTTTTCTTTTCATCGCACTAAAAAGACGTTTTCCATTTTCTGAGTGCCAAAAACGAGTTTTGTGAAGCAACCACCAAATGAATGTTTGAAAATGGCATCACCCCATTTTTCGAAAATACTAGGCTGTGTTACATGGACAGTGTTCCAACTAGGGTATCTCAAACCTTTCCGTCTCCCCCTTGTGAAAAAGACAAATTCGTGCCGAATCGGTAGGAAGTGGTTCCAATTTGAACTATAGGTACATGATTTAATGCTCTTGATTTTTTGCAAAAAACATTTTTAGACTCATAATATGCTATTACATCATTGATCGAATGCAAGTTTAGCGAGGCTCAGCCCCTAGCTAAGAAACTTCATGCCAGCCTTTTTGACCATAGTTTGAAACGGGCATAAGAAATTCAAAATAACCCGGATAATTTATAAACTTTGCGTGATGTCATATTATGTGACATAGTTGCAATGAAAATACCAAACTTACTATATTGATTGCATCTCCAAAAAACCTTTTTAGAAATGACCTATGATGTTTGAGGTTTAAAGGTTTTAAGGTCAAACGACCAATGTTATGGCCAGAATCGTGGCATAGTTTGTGGCTATGTGCCCATATTTTTCACGCATGTGCATATTTGGATGGAAAACAAAGTTGCAGGAGGAAATTTTCCTTTTCGTCACTCCAAAAATCCATTTTCTATTTTCCGAGTGCCAAAAACGGGGCGTTTTGTGAAGCATGCACCAAATAAAAGTTTTAAAATAGCACCACCCCATTTTTCAAAACTACTATACCATGTTAAATGGATAGTGTCCCAACTGGGGTATCTCAAACCTTTCCATTTTCCCCTTGTGAAAAAGACAAATTCGTGCCAAATCGATAGAAAGTGGGTCCAATTTGAAGTACAGGTACATGATTTAATGCTCTTTATTTTTTGCAAAAAGCATTTTTAGACTCATAGTATGCTATTTTATTATTGCTCCAATGCAAGTTTAGCGAGGCTCATGTCCTAGCTAAGAACCTTCATGCCAATATTTTTGACCTTGGTTTGAAACGGGCATAAAATTTCAAAAATGGTATGAACAATGTAAAACCTTCACGTGACATAGCTGCAAGGAAAAATACCAAGCTTGGTATATTAATTGCATCTCAAAAAACCTTCTCAGAAATGAGCTATCATGTTTCCATGGCTTTCAGGTCAAATGACCGATATTATGGCCAGAATCACGGCATACTTTGTGATAATGTGCCCATATCGGGCACGCATGTGCATCTTGGGATGGCAAACAATGTTTGATACGAAAACAATTGATGGTGTTGTTCATGTAAAGAGCCTATCGAAGTTCACTTGTTCGGTTATTGATAAATTTTGTGGCAATTATATTATTATCAGAAGTTCACTATCAAAAAGTGTGGAAGTTCATATTAATAATACAGGTAGTTTACTGGTAGAAACTTGATTATGATTGGAAAAACAAGTTTAGAATGCTATTATGATATTCAGGAGTTCATTACTATACCTATTGAAGATCACATGTTTGATTCCTGGAACTTGCATCATGGTAGTTAAGATTGTTATTATGATATTCATGAGTTCATTACTATTCAGATGTTCACTATCAAAAAGTGTGGAAGTTCATACTATAATCCAGGTAGTTTACTTGTAGAAACTTGATTATGATTGGAAAATCAAGTTCAGAATGTTATTATGATATTCAGGAGTTCATTACTAAGCCCATTGAAGATCACATGTTTGCTTCCTGGAACTTGCATCATGGTAGTTGATACGTCCATTTTGCATCACTATTCTATGTCATAATTCACTGTTATTCATTAATATATTTCATATTAACATATGATGCTTATGTTATTTCATCTGTTTTTGCATGGTTGATGACTTTTGGAGCATGGACCGCTGCAGTCAGGATTCTGATGGAAAAGGTGCTGTTTGGAGGAACAATTTATGAAGATCAGAAAATCCGAGAAAATATACGGAAAATCCTATTTTCCCGAAGACGAAGGAAGCCAGAAGGAGGAGTGGAGATGGGCCACAGGGGGCCCACACCACCCCCTGGCGCGGGCCAGCCTAGGCCACGCCACTAGGTGCTGTGGCTGCCCTGGCCCACCTCTAGCTCTCCCCTCTGGCGTATATAATCCTCCCGAAACCCTAATACTCGGGGGAGCGACCACAGAAAGATTCCGCCACCTCTGCAAGGCGGAAAACACCGAGAGAGAAAGATCTCTCGAGCTCACAGATTTCTGCCGGGGGAATTCCTTCCCGGAGAGGGGAGATCGTCACCATCAACACCACCATCAAGCTAGACTTCATTGGGATCATCATCATCATCATCACCACCATCATCACCAATAGCACCCTCATTACCATCTCCATATTGCTGTAACAATTGGGCTGAATCTTGCATAGTTCTTAGGGGAAACTTTCCCGGTGTTGATTACTCTTTGTAGTTGATGGTATTGATTGAACCGCTGAATTATTGTTTATGTGCAGATTGTTATACATCATTATTCCATTTCTGATCATGATCCATATGATGTCTTGTGAGTAGTTCACTTTGTTCTTCAGGACATGTGGGAAGTCATGTTGTTAGTAGTGGAGTTGTGTTGAGAAAGATTCAATAGTTTGATACTTAAGTTGTGGTGTACTTCTTATAGTGGTGTCATGTGAACATCGACTACATGACATTTCACCTATATGGGCCTAGGGGAATGCATTGTGTATTTGGCTACTAATCGTAGGTGTTGCCGGAGTGAGAGAAACCTGAACCCCCATTAGGAAACCATTGCACAAGGGACGTCAGGGTCTTAGAGTTTAAAGTTGTGGTTAGGTTTCTACCTTAATTAATTTCTTGTACTTACGGATGTTTGCAAGGGGTATAATCACAAGTATGTATTAGTCCTAGGAAGGTTGGTACATTAGCACAGGTTCACCCACACAACACTTAGCAAGCTAAAGAAGATTAATCAACTATATGAAGCGAAAGCACTTGACAGTCTTCCCGTGTGTCCTCGAGAATGTTTGGTCATCTTAAGTAATACAACCGGCTTCTCCTTTGCTGCATAAAGGATTGGGCCACTTGCTGCATTTATTCCTACTGTCTTTTATTTACTCGTACTTTATTTACTTGCTTTATCAAAAAACCCTAAAAATCCGTTTGCTAAGTATTTACAGAGAATTCCTGATCCATACCACTAGCTAGCACCTTCTGCTCCTTGTTGGGTTCGACACTCTTACTTATCGAAAATACTGCGATACACCCCCTATACTTGTGGGTCATCAAGACTATTTTCTGGCGCCGTTGCCGAGGAGTGAAGCGCTATTGGAGAGTGGAACTGGTAAAAGAAACTTCTACAAAGAGTATTGTTTACTTCTGTTAGTTGCTTTATTTTCGTTATGGATAATTCGCTGAGTTTCTTGTTTCGTAATGCTACTACCACTACTAAGGTAGTAGATGAACCAACAGCTATTGAGAATGATTCTTTTAAAATACCTACAAGAATTATTGATCGTGTTATGGATAAGTACTATGTTGGGGATGGAACTGTCCATCCCGGTGATCATTTACTCTTTATACATGAATTATGCAGGTTATTCAAGTGTGCAAGTATTACTACATATCAAGAAGAAGTTATTCTCATTATCACTGAAAGAAAGAGCTGAGGAATGGTATAAGCTGCTGAAGAATGGTCAAGCTCTGGAATGGGAGGAAATAGTACCTCTCTTTTATTCAAAGTTTTATCCTCCTAGTGAGATTCATAAAGATCGGAATCAAATATACAACTTTTGGCCTCTTGATGGAGAGAGTATAGCTCAAGCTTGGGGGAGATTGAAGTTACTAATGCTCAAATGTCCCATTCATCAGCTCCCCAACAATATTATTATCAATAATTTTTATGAAAGGCTCCCTCTACATGATAAGGATTTATTGGATGCTTCTTGTGCTAGATCATTCACTCGCATGGAAGAAGAAGCTAAATGGGATCTTCTGGACCGTATTCAACATAATGCTGAAGCTTGGGAGAATGACAAAGGTAGAAAGTCAGGTATAAATTATGATTATGAATGCATTGAATCTTTTATGGGAACTGATGATTTTATAAATATTAATAATACTTATGGTCTTGATTTACAAATTATTACAAATTGCTTTAAGGCTTTTGCTTCTTATATTGAAATGCCAAAAAGGGGATGGAGCAAGTACCATGCGCCTTATAAAGATATTGCTGACTATGTACCTGTTGGGAGTACTGAGTTTTACACTATTGATCACATCTTACCTGAACTTTATATCGAGAAACCCTTCCCTGATAAGGTAAAGGACCATCCTATGATAACTAGTGTAATCACTAAAAGTGCAAAGAGAACTATAAAACCTGATGAAGAAATAAACATTGAACCTGTTGTAGCAATTGTGAAAGACCTTGTCACTAAAAGCGTAGAAGATGGACACATAGTCTTTTGTGAGGATGCTTCTAATATTGTTTCACACCCTAATAGAACTAAAAAGGCTAGTGTCCTTATGCTTTTCATTAGAATTGGTGATCATTGGTCTTATGGTTTATGTGATATTGGTGCAACTTCCAGTACTATTCCTTATGAGCTTTACAGGGAAATTATGCATGAAATCAGTCCCTGCGAACTGGAAGAGATTGATGTGGTTATTCACCTTGGTAATAGAGAGACCATCTCTCCAATTGGTATTGTACGAGATGTGGAATTTCTTTGTGGTAAGATTAAGTATCCTGCTGATTTTCCAGTACTTGGTTCAGCTGCTAGTAAAACTTATCCTATCATTTTTGGTAAACCTTTCTTGAGTACTTTATAGATTGCAAAAAGAAGAAAATCTTGACTAAGTTTGATGGGGAATCTTATGAGTTTAATTTTTTGAAATTTACTAAAGAACCTCGTGAAGAGGAAACTCATAATGAGGATTTTAGAGTTGAACAACTTGCTTCTATTTCTGTTGCTCCTAACAATGCTTTGCAGCAATTTATGGAGGATCATGAAAGTGAAATCTTCATGGAAGAAATGAATGAGATTGACAAGATTCTCCGTAATCAGCCTAAGATTCTTAAGCATAACTTGCCTATTGAAGACTTGGGTACCACGTTACCACCTAAAAAGGATCCGGTCTACGATCTAAAACATCTCCCTGACGATCTTAAATATGCTTACATTGATGATAAAAAGATATATCCTGTTATTATTAGCTCTAAACTTTCACGGAAGGAAGAAGAAAGTTTATTGGAGGTTTTGAAGAAACACCGAGGGGCTATGGGCTATACTCTGGATGATTTAAAAGGGATTTCACCTACTATAAGTCAGCATGCTATCAATATAGAACCAGATGCAAAGCCAGTAGTAGAGTACCAACAGCGTTTAAATCCTAAGATGAAGGTGTTGGATATATGCCCTAGAGACAAATAGTAGTAAGGACTATTATCATATTTCATATAGTTTATGATTAAGTTTTATATCATGCTATAACTATATTGAGTGGAAACATAAATACACGTGTGATATACAAACAAACCAGGGGTTCCTAGTGAAACTCTAGTCACTGGTTCATTGGTCAACAGATGATCATGTTTCCTGATCATGTGGCATTTATGCCAGTTGGAAATGAGGTCATCTCATTCTGAGAATGAGATGACGAAAAATACCCAACCTAAACATCATGATTCGATCATGTCACGAAGTTCAAGTTACGATGATTAGAAAAGGACCCTCGTAGACTATTCCTTAGACCGTGAGAGTATATCAATCACTGTCTCCCGAGAGTGCTTAGATAGCATCAAACACCATCTGGTAAAATGGTGGTTATAAAGGTGTGTTCAGGTATTCGGAGGAAACCGTAGTGGCAATATATGTAAAGAGCGGGATTTGTTCGTCCATGTGATGGGAAGATACTCAAGGGCCCACTCGGAGAGGTTATATCCAATAGCTGCGCAGCGTGTGATTAGATCACAGGGATATCACTTGTCGGAACGAGTCAAGTAGCATTTTTCAGTAACGAGATTGAACACGACATGGTGATTTCATTGATCAGATCTCGGGCAATGCAAGTATCGAGTGACAAAGGGAATAAGACACGACTGTCCTGGTTCAAACGACGAAAGATCTTCGTGGAACGCACAAGGGTCACATGGCCATCCAGGTCCCTCTGTTGATCATTGGTGTGGGAGTGTCCCGACCATGTCTGGAGTGTTCCCGAACCGTGGGTTATCATGCTTATGGGCTTGATGATGCTTAGAGAGTGTTTATAGGATCGGTAGAATCACCGAAGAAAAGAAGGGAGAAAACTGGAAGGGTTTCGGTAAGTCCGGAGGATGTCCGGAGTGGAGGTGGAAGGTGCTCCATGGCCACGGAGATTAGATATTATGTGAATGAATGTTAAATGTTGATTTAATCATTTATTCATAATTATTTAATAAAGAGAAAATCAATTAAAGGTCAAAAAGGCGTCATGGGCCAAATCTGGAGGGAGAGGGCCCATTAGGGGAAAGGAGAGAGGGAGAGGGACCAAGGGGGAGGCCGGCTGGGCCTTGCCCCCCCCCCCCCCCACGGGGCCCACTAGGGGTTGGCCGGCGGCCACCCCACCCCCTCCTCTCCTTTAGTCCCACCTCGGGACTTGAGGGGAGGTAGTACCTCCCCTCCCCCTATATAAAGTGGGGTATTTGGCCTAGAAAAATACACCCAATAATCAATAAAGGTCTCCCCACTTTTGGGAGGACCTCTAATTGATATTTTCTCTCTCCCCCCCTCTCTCTCTCGTGACCGTGCTCCCAAGTCTGGACTACGCGAGCGAGAGACATCTTCACTGCGGAGCGCTGTCGCGCTGCGGGATTCAGATCCGAGAGCTCTACTTCCACAACTGCTGCTGGATCGGGGAAGCAGGAGTCATCGTCAGGCACCAGACGTGTGTAACTCCCCACGAGGTGTCGCACTTGAGGCACTCAAGTCGTTGGAGCCAGAAGGAGCGCAAGGACTTCATCACGACCTTGAGGTCGGCTTCGGCTCATCCGCATCAACCACGCTCTCCTGAGCATTGACAACGCTTTTCGGTCTTCAAGGGTAAGTTCACGAAAATCCCCTCCCGTTACTGTATTACTAATATATAGGTCCTGGCAGCTTCAGGGGTTTAGGGGCGTAGAGTAAAATTTATTGTTTTTATGCACGGAACCCCAACAGTGGTATCAGAGCTAGATCTATGTGTAGTAATGCTAGTACGGGTAGAACACACGAGATGTAGCGTGTGTGCGTTCTTTTAGTTGTTACCCTCCCACGTTTACTTGTGTATACCGCAGTAATGCTTGATGAAGCGGCCCCCAAGCGACTTTACGCGTTCATTCGCGAGACTGGTCCACGCTTGACATACGGCTTGTACCGTATAAAGGGGCTTAGGGGGGTGTCTGTATCTCTCGCATTAGTTGGTATGCCATTTGCAACGGAGGGCCCCGAGAGGGGTGTAGTAGAGACAACTACTTGATCAGCGTTGTGCTGAAAGTTCGTAGGTAAGAACGGTTCTTGTGCGAAAGCCCATTCAGCCACATAAAACATGCAAAGATAAAGTAGAGGCGTCTAACTTTGTTTTGCAGGGGGGCGTTGCTTTGTGATATGGTTGTGGCAAAGGTAAAGTAATTACCTTTTGTTGCATAGTAGTAGATAGTCACAACAATGACAAACTACCACGCCGGAATGACAGTGGTACCCTGGTGTCTACGGCACCGGAACCCGGTGACAGCGGATGGAGATCACGACGTGAAGGACCATATCACATAGCATTTACATTCAATGTTATTGTTTGTATGTCTTATTGTGTGATAGTATTAGATACTCGACGGTAGCCTAATAAGATGATCCCTGTTAAAATTACCAACGACTGTGTTCCCCCTTAGTGTGCACCACCAAGAAAGTTTTTCGATATGAGGCGATCCAGGGTTACAGGCCTGGGTGTCATACATATCTACGTTCGCATACACTGGGTGTAAGCCATGTTGCACAGCGAATACACTAAGGTTGAGTTGGCGAGCCTAGCATGCTAGAGAAGCGTGGCCTCGGAACATTTATGGTCGAAAGATCGAGCACGAGTCGCATGAATGATGTGACCGACGCTTAGCGTCCACCCTTGAACCAACATTGATGGCCGTGACAATCGGGGGAGATGTGGCTGATAGGGGTCGTGTTATCACTAGGAACCCTCACTGGGGATAGGTGTTTCTGAGTGGAGTTATTATTAACTCAGTTAATTATAAACTTAGTCTAAATTCCTTTTGCAATTATAAATGTAGATGGCTCACTGTGAAGCTTACTTTGCCATTGAGGATTGGGTAAAGGGTGAAAAACTTAGACTTGATGGATCCAACTTCCCTAGTTGGCTTGTGCGCCTAGATGATCTCCTTACTAGGAATCATGTGGTAGACTACATGCGCTGCACGATGGATTTGACTGAGCCAAACTACTATGAGACCCCACAAGAGTTGGCAGACCGCTACTATCGCCAAGAGATGTCCACTTACATTTAGATAATAATGCGTTACGGGATGGTGGATGAACTACATCCGCTCATGGGTGATCCTGACCCATATTCGATGGTGGATCAGCTGAGAGCAGAGTTCATAGGCCATGTGCGCATGTGGAAGCACGAGTTGCTTGGAGAGTTCCTTTCCATACAGATGGAGGAGGATACATGTCGGAAGAGTCACTTGGAGCGCATGCTTGATGCACACACGAGACTGGTTCACTTCGTGGATTACTGGATGGCTGATCCATTTGCGATAGACATACTGCTACGGTCATTGCCTCCCAGCTACAAAGTACATGTCTGGAGTAGCATCATGAGTGGTGATACAGAAGCATTGGATTTCCATGAGTTCATATTACGTTCCCGGAACGTAAAGGTTGAACCAATCGCCGGAGAGGTCATCGATGACCAAGGTATATATTTGATATACAGTTTTATAAATGTTATAATCTTGCAAACACATTGAAGTGTTAAGTATATCTGATACTTGTTCTGTTTTATTGAAAACAGGTCCTTCTGCATGAGAGGTGCTTGCTGGAGAGGAGGTGACGCTGCGTGTTGATGGCGAGCATGATGATGATGGCCGACGACACACTCCCTCGACATTTATCATTTAGTTTTGTGTTTTAGGATGATTATTGTAATCAAGAGATTGTGAACTTCTTTAGTGTGTCTCACACTTCGTGAGACGGTTATTCATATGAGTTTGTAACAAACAGTTGTTTTGCTTTTATGAATGATTTCTATTCGTGTTCATATCTTGTTTGATTACTTGTGAATTATCCTTATTGTTGGAAACTAATTGATAATGCATGAACATTTGTAAAACATTAAAAATGCCTTGTTTAAAAATACCCAACTTAATGATATTTCATTAATGAATGAAACCATTGTTTGAATTCAAAGTTATGTGATAATATGTGAAAGTCATTCGATTTCTTCTCACATATAAATCATGCCTAAGTTCGGCAAAATAACTTGAACACCGTGTATTACCTGAATACAAAGTGTTTGAAGAATTGTTAAAAGTAAATACATATCCGATGTATTATGTTTTAACGAAAATGGTAATTATCATTAAATGATTGTTTAAATGTGTAAAGTAGTTTACCAAAGGAAACATGAATATGAAACTATTTGATTTGATCAAAGTGTTTCATCAACAAAGGGTATAAATATAAAAGAGAATCCAATTACTATGATTTGATCAATAGTAATGAAGTTCAAATTTATAAGAATGGCATAAAAGTGATTGTGAAATGCAAAGTGTTTTGAAACGTCAAAATGCAAAGCATCACAATGTGATATTAGATATCAAAGGGGGTTGAATAGAAGGCACCAAATAAATCGTTGTAGTTTATATGTAGAGACCATTAGTTTAGAAATAGTTAGCACTCAATTAGAATTGGTAAACCATTTGAATTCGTGAAAGCTTTGGGGTTATTCGATATAACCAAAACAATAACGAATAAGTCCTTGTAGAGTATTCATTGGAAACCTTGAATACAAAATCCATAGCTCAAACCAAAAGGAAAGCAAGATTCGTATTGCTTGGATTTTGGTGCATTCTTGAGAAAGCTCACCTCTAGTGATGTTTCTCAATTATGAGCAAATGGAAATTAGTGTAAAACACGATGAGGATTCAAAACCCTGCATCAGAGTGTTGAGAAGTGCAACGGACAGCGTTCCTGAACGATTCCCTTCACGGAAGGAAAGAATCAATGATTTTGATCATTGTGTTTTTCCCTCCACTATTGTTTTTCACTACATGAAGTAGGATTCAAAATGTAAATCCATATCTTGTATGGAAACATTTTTGAATCGCTTGTCATGATTTTTTGAATATGACATACCTACGAGCTACTAAGGAAATAATGGTAAACTTAAATTATGAGAAATTCTAGAAGCAAAATTCCCTTGAGATTAGAAAGCAATTCATTGCTGAATCTCACAAGTAAAAGGAGTTACTTGGAATTTTCCCAAATGACTGCAAAGCCATAGTAGGAAAAAGGGGGTGAATGACAAAAGCACAATTTGTCAGGTATTGGACAAATTCAAATGAATTTGATTCATGTATGCGAAATGTCTAGTGGATTTAAAACTAGTAAAGTACTAGTATCTCATAATAAATCTCCAAGTTTGATATTTGATCAAAGGATTTTGAAGTTATTCAAAATAGTAAGGAGATATGCAATTTTCATAAAATTGAGTGGGAGCTATGAAAGTCTTCCTGAAACAATATGTGATTGACATATTTTTAAGTGGGAGCAACATAAGTCTCAAATTCAAATATGTAGGAACATATTTTGAGTGGGAGCTTATAGGAGTAATTCTTAAGTAAGTTAAGGATGAAAGCGCAAATACTTATAAATAAGGATTTATAAGATGTAGAAGTTGATAATAGATGTATTATGATATTATGTAGTATTCCTTAAGGAATTCTGAAAAGTGTTTAAGAATAGAAGTTAATTTAGGAACCAGTCCTTGATAACTCAAAATTAGGAATAGTATTAAGTTTGAAATCATTGGTTGAAAGAAAGAAAAGGATGATCATCATCCACTATGTTAAGACATAGGTTCTATGTTAGTAAACCATGATGATAACTTAGCATAATATGTGATCCAAATAAGGAACGTTTAAAAGTGATTAAGTTCGAATCACAGAACGTTAAGCTAAGTTTGTCCGGAGTGTCTAGTAGAGAACTGTAGATATATTTTCCAAATCCATAAAGGATAACATATATTAAAGCATAAAGAGTTATGTTATAAGGGAATATGTTGGAAACTCCCGTAGATACCAATTAAAGTCAAATAGGAAGCGAGGTGAACAAAAACATCGAAAGTTGCACCAAGTGCACTAGTGTTTCGATGAATACATTTATAATAATAGATAAGGGTACCATCTAAAGTGTTGTATAAAGTTATGGCGATGCTAATTCACCTTTAACGTAGAATGATGTGTCCCAGGGCACAATGCCCATGAGAAAGCTCTCGAGGTTGATCTAACGTCACTGTAGGCTCTTGGAATCAGGCCTCGTTCTGCTGCCATAGCAATGATGCATACACACAGATGTTGTCATGTGATGATAGAACATTAATGTCAATCAAAGTGACATTGGTAAGTTGCAAAGGATTCAGGACTATAAAGTAGAGACCCAAGACTCAACCGCTTCCATGAGCAAGCATGTTCAAGGTACCGAACATATGGTGCCAATAATTAAGAACAAATGCAGCTAGTGTATTTGTACTCTAGTGCAATTGGGAGACTGTTGGAAATATGCCCTAGAGACAAATAGTAGTATGGACTATTATCATATTTCATATAGTTTATGATTAAGTTTTATATCATGTTATAACTGTATTGAGTGGAAACATCAATACACGTGTGATATACAAACAAACCAGGGGTTCCCAGTGAAACTCTAGTCACTGGTTCATTGGTCAACAGATGATCATGTTTCCTGATCATGTGGCATTTATGCCAGTTGGAAATGAGGTCATCTCATTCTAAGAATGAGATGATGAACCAATACCCAACCTAAACATCGTGATTCGATCATGTCACGAAGTTCAAGTTACGATGATTAGAAAAGGACCCTCGTAGACTATTCCTGAGACCGTGAGAGTATATCAATCACTGTCTCCTGAGAGTGATTAGATAGCATCAAACACCATCTGGTAAAACGGTGGTTATAAAGGTGTGTTCAGGTATTCGGAGGAAACCGTAGAGGCAATATATGTCAAGAGCGGGATTTTTCCATCCATGTGACGGGAAGATACTTAAGGGCCCACTCGGAGAGGTTATATCCAATAGCTGCGTAGCGAGTGATTAGATCACGGGGATATCACTTGTCGGAACGAGTCAAGTAGCATTGTTCAGTAACGAGATTGAACACGACATGGTGATGTCATTGATCAGATCTCGGGCAATGCAAGTATCGAGTGACAAAGGGAATAAGACACGACTACCCCGGTTCAAACGACGAAAGCTCTTCGTGGAACGCACATGGGTCACATGGCCATCTAGGTCCCTCTGTTGATCATTGGTGCGGGAGTGTCCCAACCATGTCTGGAGTGTTCCCGAACCGTGGGGTATCACGCTTAAGGGCTTGATGATGCTTAGATAGTGTTTATAGGATCGGTAGAATCACCGAAGAAAAGAAGGGAGAAAACCGGAAGTGTTTCGGTAAGTCCGTAGGATGTCCGGAGTGGAGGTGGAAGGTGTTCCATGGCCACGGAGATTAGATATTATGTGACTGAATGTTAAATGTTGATTTAATCATTTATTCATAATTATTTAATAAAGAGAAAATCAATTAAAGGTCAAAAAGGCTTAATGGGCCAAATCCGGAGGGAGAGGGCCCATTAGGGGAAAAGAGAGAGGGAGAGGGACCAAGGGGAGGCCGGTTTGGCCTTTCCCCCCCGCGGGGCCCACTAGGGGCTGGACGGCGGCCACCCCACTGATGGCTCAATACACGGCGCCTAGAAAAGTGCTTGATGGCAGTGTTGATGTAGATCTCGCTGGGAACCCCAAGAGGAAGGTATCATGAGCACAACAGCAAGTTTCCCTCAGTTTATGAAACCAAGGTTTAATCGAACTAGTAGGAGCAAGGAAACACCCCAAAGGTGTTACTAGCTGAGCTTTGGCAGGGCGCACTACCGGTGCTAGTAGCAACATGGAGACCTGCACAACACAACCACAAAACTTTGTCCCGAACTTGCGATGAGGTTGTCAATCTCACCGTGTTTTGTAGAAAATAAAGGATTAAACGTTTCGAATGGAAAGAAGTAAAAGTTTGCAGAAAGTAAACACAAAGAAGTAAACAGTTGTAGATTGTATGTAAAGAAAAGGACCGGGATCCATAGTTCACTAGAGGTGGATCTCCTTAAGATAGATAACATGCTGGGTGAACAAATTACAGCGGGGCAATTGACAAACAACGAGAAAGCAATACGTGCATATACTAATCATCTTGACTCCTTTGAGACTTGATTGGGCATTACAACATAATACATAGACCGCCATCCAACTGCATCTATGACTAATAATCCACCTTCAGGTTATCATCCGAACCCCCTCCAGTATTAAGTTGCAAGCAACAGATTATTGCTTTACGAACTGCCTGTAAAGTAAACAATACGATTGTTCTATGAATAAAGGATTGTTGTTTTCTCCCTAGTAGCAACAGCACATCTAGTACCTTAGAGATTTCTGTCACTTCCCAGATTACCAGAGGCATGAACCCACTATCGAGCATAAATACTAACTCTTGGAATTGCTAGCATCTACTCGGCCAAGATAGCTACTAACAACGGAAAGCAAGGAAGATCTCAAATAACAAAGACATGATAGAATCAATAATCAATCTGAAATAGCATCTCAATATCCATCGGATCCCCGCAAACACAACATGCAGAATCACAAATAGATGCTCTTGATCATGAACGGAGCTCACAAGATCTAGACATGAAAGCACAAAGGAGGAGAACCAACCATCTAGCTACTACATGGATCCGTATTCCAAGGATGACCTACTCACACATCACACCGGAGGCTTGCATGGTGATGAAGAAGGCCTCCAGGGTGAATTCCCCTCTCCGACAGGGTGCCGGGAAGAGCTTCAGATCCCTCCCAATCTAGGGATGGAGATGATGGCGGCTACAGACGCTTTCGTGGATTTTTGATCGGGTACTTAGGGTTTACGTCCCGAGGGCATCTTATAGTCGGAAGGGGAGGCCGAGGGGGTGGTGGGGTCGGCCAGACCACCCCCTAGCGTGGGCTAGGCCTGGCCGCGTGGCCAGGTGGTTTGGCCAGACCCCAGCCCTTCTCCGTCTCGTATTCTGGCATCTGATGACTTCCGGAAAAATAATCACTTTGGCTTTTTTCCCGTCCAATTCCGAGAATATTCATTTTCTGACTTTCCTGGAACCAAAAACAGCAGAAAACAGGCAGCTGGCACTGTGGCTCTTATTAATAGGTAAGTCCAAGAAATCATATGAAAAGTACTCCAAAGTGTGGACAAAACACAAGAAAGTGGATAAAACCAAGCATGGAACATCAAAAATTATAGATACATTTGCAATGTATGACATCCCCAAGCTTAACTCCTGCTCGTCGTCGAGTAGGTGAGTGATAAAAAGAAAGAATAATTTTTGAGGTGACATGCACCATCAAAGACTTGATCAAAGTATTTGTAGAACATTCAAAGCCGGGATCATAGTACTTCAATCATGACATGAAAGACAAGGTTCTAGCAATAAGACAAAGAAACTATGCTGCAACATGAAAAGGCACAAACAAAAGATTCATGAATAACAATGCTTTGCAAGACTTTTGTTTTTTTTTCACATAAAGAAAACACAGCATAATAATATTCAGCTTGTCCCTCATAGAGTAGCAAAACATAAATGCATAGGACACCTTCAAAGTTCATAAGAGTGACTAGATACAAATAGTTTAAAACAAGCAATATCAAGTTATGCATCAATCAACTAGTCTTGGGAGAATACACATAGAACTAAGAATAGCCACTATGCTCTCAAAGTAGGTGCATAAATATAGAAGGTGGAGACTCAATATAATGGTGGAAGAAAGGCCTTCATAAAAGGAAGTAGGGATTCAAGTCTCATAAAGACCTTCCAAAAATTATGGTACTTATAGCTTTCAGCTCTCATTTCCCCTATCATAAGCATCTTTAAGGTGATTAAGGTTAAAGTGACAGAACTAAGAGGATATGCTTGACAAGTTATAAACCAAAACCTCATGCCCCTTACTTATGAAGACCGATCCTCATGCTACTCAAGTTTAGTCACGAGTAAGCTCTTGTCATTGTAAGTACATGTGTATCATAAAGAACCGCCAACGGGGTACCCCTTGCACATGATACAGGAGCTTTCCCATAATAAAAATGACAAGGCAAGCAGACAATGAGCATCTCAACGATCTTTTTTTTTGCTATTTTCATAGGTTTTTATTGAGGATGCTTCATAGAGTGCTCATTATGGTGATGCTACAAGTTTCCACCATGATTAGGCATGGCTTAGGCTAGCGGCCTAGGCGTTTCTCTAACACACATACAAACTCCATGATCTTACAAGTTCCACTTTTATTTCACACCGTCGGGATCCGTAAGCAAAAGAACATGATACCAACGGGGTACAAAGTACAATTGCAATGTTGAAAGCGTTCCCCATGGTACATGGTTCTGCTAATTTCAACTTATAAAGCGCAAGCATATACGCAACAAAGAAGGACCCAATGGTTCAAGTTTATAAGATGCAAAAAGTAAAGTGTGCCATCAAGTTCGTGAGAGCTTTAATCACTAGTTTTCTCATAACAAGTTTAATTTGGAAGGTGAACAAAAGCATGAATATACTTGGAATAGCATATGCTAATAGGCAGGTATGGTGGACTCTTTGGAATAACTTGGTTTAAGGAGTTGGATGCATGAGGGGAACTCATACTTGGTTGTGGAGGCTAGCAAAAGACTGAGAGCGACAAACTAAGAGAGCAATAATGGCCATAATCATGCATAGCGACAAAACATCATTGATCAAAGAACAAAGTGATGCTACAAGTTGAAAACTAAAGGATCATAAAGGCTATGGTGACTTGAGGTAGTCATAACATGGTGTGAGCATGCGCCAAGTCAACCCAAATAAAGCATCAAAGGAGAATACCACTATACTATGCTTTAATATGCTAAAACAACGCATGATTCATCCAAGGCACATTAAGCAATCTCAATTGTTTATAACAAGTAATGCTACCGAAAATAATACTAAGCATAAAGCCAAAACAATATCAAGCATGGCATGAGAAAGCATAGGCCACAGTCAAAAACAAGCTCTTTTTACCATATAAGCATGAACTTTCCTACTCTTTTCCAAACCAAACCAAACTATTTGCAAACCAATGTATGAAAGAGGGGTCCAACCAATTTATTCAGAAAACTAAGCAAACAAAGCTATCGAAATCCAAAACGAAAATGAAAAAGAAGACGCTCCAATAACAACACAACTGTGCATGAAACAATAAAAATGAAGCGTTTCGAAGAAACCTGGGATTTTTATTGATGAAGAGGGGGATGCCTTGGGCATCCTCAAGCTTTGAATCTTGTACTTCTTGGATATTTCTTGGAGTGACACGTGTGGCATCCCCAAGCTTGAGATTTAGTCCATCCTTCATCTCATTACTCATTCCTTCCATACACCTGAAATTTTTCCTTCATACAAAACGTCACACAATCTTTATTAACAATATTAGTGCACTCAAGATAAAAGGTCTTAAAGTTCCGTTCTAACACCAAATAAACTTCCATTAGAACACTAGCTACTGTAGCACTTTCCTCAAAAAGCTCAATTCCCCAAAAGAACTCAAAAAGGAACCAACAAGAAGCAAATGCCGAAAATGGCAGAAATTTGTCAAAACAGACCAGCAGGTAAAGACTAATTTTTTCTAAGACCTTCTGTTGCTCAAATCAAAAAGTGTTGAACTAACTAAAGTTAGATAACAACCTGGGGCAGAAGCACAAAAAATCACACCTCAAAAAGACATTCAGAGATTTTACACGAATTGTTACGGTAAAGCAGAGAAATCTGTTTTGGGACAGCAACTTTCTCAATCATTACTTCTCTCTCATTAGAGGTCACTCTTGGCACAAAAAGCAAATAAAAAGGATAAGGAGCGGTTATTACTGAAGTAATAACTTCCAAGACTCATGTAAAATTTTGGGTTATCTCCCAATAAGTACTTTTCTTTGACGCCTTTAAGTTAGGCATAAGAAGCAAATAAAAAGAATCAAGTGTTTTCAAATGAAGAAGCATTAAGACTAAATTTTGTTTTCATAAGAGAGGCAAAAGAAATCTTCTCTCTCTTCTTAGGGAAGTGTTCTATACCCATCTTGAGTGGCTATTGATATTTAATGGTGCCTTCTTTCATATAAATAATGGCACCAACAGTTCTAAGAAAAGGTCTTCCCAAAGTAATAGGACAAGAAGCATTGCATTCAACATCCAAAACATAGAAATCAACGGGGACATAGGAATTGTTAACCATAATAAGAACATCATTAAGACTCCCCATGAGTTTCTTTTTAGCATTATCATCAAGTGGGACATTCAAATAACAATCTTCAAGTGGAGGCAAATCAAGCATATCATAAATCCTTCTAGGCATAATAGAAACACTACAATCAAGATCACATAAAGCTTTGAAATCAAAGTCATTCACTTTCATATTAATGATGGGTTCCCAACCATATTCTTGTTTTATAGGAATAGAAGCTTTATGTTTCATCTTTTCTTCTTTAATCTCTATGAGAGCATCAGTAATGTGTTTTGTAAAGGCCATGTTCCTAGCACTAGCATTAGGACTTTTAGCAAGCTTTTGTAGGAACTTAATAACTTCAGACATATTGCAACCATCAAGATCAAAATCAAAATTATCATCTAAAGCAATAGAATTATTATTACTAGCCTCAACACTAGTGGTGGTAATAGTAAAACACTAATGTTTCTAGCAATTTCATCTTCTATTTCCCACTTAGCATGTAATTCAGCTAATAGTCTAACATTTTCATCAATTCTTACTTGTATAGCATTAGTAGCTGCAAAGGGATTATCATTAGTTTCAGGTTTAGCAGCCATTTTATTCAAAGAAGATTGAGCTTCAGCCAAAGATGCTATATTTCTTTCAGCATTAGGGAGTTTTTCCTCAATAGTTTTATTGAAAGCAGTTTGTTTACTAATAAAGTCTTTAAGCATAACTTCAAGTTCAGAGGGTGCACTCCTATTATTGTTGAAAGAGTTTCCATAAGCATTACCATTGTTGAGAGGATATGGCTTATAATTGTTGTTACCAAAATTACTCCTATAAGCATTATTGCCCAAATTATTATTTCTTATGAAGTTCACATCAACTTGCTCTTCTTGAGCAACCAAAGAAGCTAAAGGGACATTATTTGGATCAATAGTGGCTTTCCCATTAACAAGTATAGACATAATAATATCAATCTTATCACTCAAGAAGGAAGTTTCCTTAATAGAATTTACCTTCCTACCTTGTGGAGCTCTCTCAGTATGCCACTCAGAATAATTAACCATCATATTGTCCAGAAGTTTTGTTGTAGCAGCCAAAGTGATAGTCATAAAGGTACCTCCAGCAGTAGAATCCAATAGGTTCCTTGAAGAATAGTTCAATCCTGCATAAAAGGTTTGGATGATCATCCAAGCAGTCAGTCCATGAGTGGGACAATTCTTTACCAAAGATTTCATTATTTCCCAAGCTTGAGCAACATGCTCATTATCAGATTGTTTAAACTTCATTATTTCACTTGTCATAGATATAATCTTAGGAGGATAGTATTTTCCAATATAAGCATCTTTCCACTTAGTCCAAGAATCAATACTATTCCTAGTTAAGGAATTCTACCATTCTTTAGCTTTCCCGCTCAAAGAGAAAGGAAACAATTTCAGCTTAATAATATCACCATCTATATCCCTATGCTTTTGCATCTCACAAAGTTCAACAAAGTTATTTAGATGGGCAGGCGCATCTTCATTACTAATACCAGAAAATTGTTGTCTCATAACAAGATTGAGTAAAGTAGGTTTTATCTCAAAGAAAGTATCTTCAGGCATAGGTGGAGCAATAGGTGTGCTCATAAAATCATTGTTGTTGGTGCTAGTGAAGTCACACAACTTAGTGTTTTCAAGGGTAGTCATTTTTTTGTGTTTTCAAATAAGAAAGCAAACTTGTAAAACTAATTTTTTTGTGTTTTTGAAAAAGAAACAAGCAAACAAAGCAAAAAGAAACTAATTAAAACAAAAATAACAAAGTAAAGAGATTGGTTATGAGGGACTCCCCTTGTGAAGATGTCCTTGACTCCCCGGCAACGGCGCCAGAAAAATGCTTGATGGCTCGTGGTTGATGTAGAGCTCGTTGGGAACCCCAAGAGGAAGGTATGATGAGCACAGCAGCACGTTTCCCTCAGTTACGAAACCAAGGTTTAATCGAACCAGTAGGAGCAAGGAAACACCCCAAAGGTGTTGCTAGCTGAGCCTTGGCAGGGCGCACTACCAGTGCTAGTAGCAACGTGGAGACATGCACAACACAACCACAGAACTCTATCCCCAACTTGCGATGAGGTTGTCAATCTCACCGTGTTTTGCTGAAAACAAAGGATTAAACGTATCGAATGGAAGGAAGTAATAGTTTGCAAAAGGTAAACACAAAGTAGTAAATAGTTTATAGATTGTATGTAAAAGAAAAGGACCGGGATCCATAGTTCACCAGAGGTGCCTCTCCTTAAGATAGATAACATGCTGGGTGAACAAATTACAGCGGGGCAATTGACAAACATCGAGAAAGCAATACGTGCATATACTAATCATCTTGACTCCTTTGGAACTTGATTGGGCATTACAACATTATACATAGACTGCCATCCAATTGCATCTATGACTAATAATCCACCTTCAGGTTATCATCCGAACCCCCTCCAGTATTAAGTTGCAAGCAACAGATTATTGCTTTACGAACTGCCTGTAAAGTAAACAATACGATTGTTCTATGAACAAAGGATTGTTGTTTTATCCCTAGTAGCAACAACACATCTAGTACCTTAGAGATTTCTGTCACTTCCCAGATTACCAGAGGCATGAACCCACTATCGAGCATAAATACTAACTCTTGGAGTTGCTAGCATCTACTTGGCCAAGATAGCTACTAACAACGGAAAGCATGCAAGATCACAAATAAGGAAGAGATGATAGAATCAATAATCAATCTGAAATAGCATCTCAATATCCATCGGATCCCCGCAAACACAACATGCAGAATTACAAAGAGATGATCTTGATCATGAAAGGAGCTCACAAGATCTAGACATGAAAGCACAAAGGAGGAGAACCAGCCATCTAGCTACTACATGGATCTGTAGTCCAAGGATGAACTACTCACGCATCACACTGGAGGCTTGCATGGTGATGAAGAAGGCCTCCAGGGTGAATTGCGCTCTCTGGCAGGGTGCCGGGAAGAGCTTCAGATCCCTCCTGATCTAGGGATGGAGATGATGGCAGCTACAGACTCTTTCGTGGATTTTTGATTGGGTACTTAGGGTTTTCGTCCCAAGGGCATCTTATAGGCGGAAGGAGAGGCCGAGGGGGTGCTGGGGTCGGCCAGACCACCCCCTAGCACGGGCCAGGCCTGGCCGCGCGGCCAGGTGGTGTGGCCAGCCCCCAGCCCTTCTCCGTCTCGTATTCTGGCATCTGATGACTTCCGGAAAAATAGGCACTTTGGCTTTTGTCCCGTCCACGAGAATATTCATTTTCTGACTTTCCTGGAACCAAAAACAGCAGAAAACAGGCAACTGGCATTGTGGCTCTTGTTAATAGGTTAGTCCAAGAAATCATATGAAAAGTACTCCAAAGTGTGGACAAAACACAAGAAAGTGGATAAAACCAAGCATGGAACATCAAAAATTATAGATACATTTGCAATGTATCAGTCCACTTCACAAACTTGTGAAGTCCAGATGAGTAGATATTGTGAAATAACAAGTGTCATAGAGCGCATAGAGGAACGTCATCCACAGAGTGTGGGCAGGGAGTCCACTGTTGCTGGTAGAGATGTCCACAATGATGGTAATTGTGCTGCTATTGACCCGGTAGGCATGGAAGATGACATATTGTGCTGGTCAGGAACGCCAAAACCAAAACGTCCTCCTCTTAAGTGTGATCAGAAGTTAATTGTGATTGAACCTGTGATGCGACTTCCCAAACGGATGCCTCTAGGTGGAAAAAGACAGAAGTCCACTATAGAAGTTGATGTATTCAAGGCACATAGAGATAGAGGTTTAGTTGATTATGAGTTGGGACCCAAGAAGACTGCAGAACAGAAGGATATCGAGAAGATCAATACTTACATTGATGCAGAACCTATACAGATGGTGCCACCTTCAAAAGAGCAAGAGGAAGAATAAATAGAGTGCTGGTCTAGTTCGCCAAAGAAACCGCTCTCACCAATAAGTTATACTGAACCTATTATTGTTACTGAACCTGTCTATCATGTATCAGAATGATCAGGCACACACATCAATATAAAGAGTACGTACCTACAAACTTGACAGTTAGATACAATGCACATTGTGCAAGGATGATGAGTATGAAAAGGATCAATGCAAAAGCAGGAGATTCTCAAAACAACAAGAAGTCCACCAATACTGAAGGTGAAGTTCACTCTTGTATACATACTCAACAAAAGAATCATCCAAAGAAGCCAGTAAATACTGAAGCTCATACTAGTAACGAAGGGAGGACAGAGAAACAAGATGGGAACAGAGCAAGGGGCAACACTGCTTCGAATCATATCCCTCCTCGAGATCCAATGTGTCATTCTGATCGTCACTCCTCCTGGCCCGATAAATACAAAACAGCAGCAAACACATGCAGACCAACAATCATACACACACAAGTTGTTGTACTTTAAGATCTGCAAACTGCAGGGAAATTATCTGAAACTTGAAGCATATGACTAAAAATGTTTTGTATTGAAAAATTGCAGGCGTCTGAGCTTCCAAGAAATCTGATACCAGCAATTGGTTGAGAATTTTCCACATAAAATGAAGCTTACGAATTTTACAACACGTACGCCAATCACATAGGATTTGGCATCAAGAAAGGACAGCGCCACAAGACAATGAGATTTCTACGATGTGTGCGAGAGGGGAAGTATCGTATCACACTTAATTGGAATGATTGCCAAAGGGATAGACTGAGAAAAAGAGTTGAGTGCAAGACATTCATGAGTGTAACATCACAGCATTTAGGAACCAACGAAGGGTAGAAATAGGAATTTGTTTATATGCATGCATCCGTAAAACCGGGGTAAATTTTTCGCCAAACGAAAACCTAAAGAGATCAGAGTTTCCTCCACTATCTAGAGGTAGGAATAGCTCTATGAGGTGATTGCTATAAATTTTGACATGACCTTTAGGCATTACTGTGTTTTGGGGGGTACATTTTGAATTCACATTTGAAATTCAAGTAATTTAAATAATATTTGAAAATTAGAAGTTAGAATCATTAAGTGGTTCTCCAAAGTAGGCATTAACATTCTTTGATTATATTATAGATATATTAAACAACAATATGAATTTAAGACAAGTAAATTCAAGCAATAAATGAATTCCTATTCTTTTCTTTATTCCATAATAAATATGACAAATAGAGATCATTACATCAAGGCAGATAGTTACAAGGAAGAAATTCTAATAAAATGAATCTTTATTAAATCATAGAAATATTGTTACAAGATTCTTTACAAAAAGAATAAAGGGTAAGTACAACACAACCTATCTATCTATTCCTATACTACATCTTGACAATCCAGGCTTTGTTCCTGCAAAATAAGATAAACCACTAAACAAAGAAAGAAAAATGTTAGTGATTAGTTTTACTCTCAGTGGTGAACAGTGAAGTGCACTGTTCATATTACATCATAGAGTAATTTGAAGGGGCAAGTTTCACCAAAGTGTAGTATCTGTTCTTTTAAGTAAATAGTTCTAGTGTCATAATATAAGCCAAATAGACAAGTGATAAGTTTCACCAGGGCAAGTAACCAGTACAAGGGTAGATAGTAAAAGTCCAATTACTTGATCTCATCCACAACCAAAGCAAGTAGAGAAGCAGCTTACACACTTAAATGCATGCATTGAGGTGTCAACAGCAGAGAGCAAAGGGAAAGCTCAACTTACAGCCATATAGAGCAAAGCAAGCTTTGCTATTCACTTCCCAGCGAGCTCAACCACAGCTTCTCACTAGCACAACCAAGAACAGCACAAGAACAACCTCATATCTTACAATAATATCATAAGATCAAACCACTTTCCACCATAGAAAACCTAGGAAATCACCAGCCAAGATGGTGACTTGAGGAGCGGGAAGTATTGCGTGGACAGCAAGGTCACATAAGAGCAACAACACCAGGTGGAAGACAACATAAATCCAGGGCTACCACAATCCAGAAGTAGAAGGCAACAATCAGGCAAAGCAACCAGAGTATGTTCCAACATGTAGATCTAATCATTTTCTATTTTTGCAAATTCATTTTCTGGCAAGCACATGATAGGTAGACATATTAGGCAACAGTTAATCAACAACCAGGTTATGCAAGAGTTTTTGCCTAGGCAAGGTCTTAGAACAACATCATTGACCTATAATTCAATTCTATCTAGATAGATACAGAACACATCAGCTGGTACATGGCACATTCCCAGGAGGGTAGCACCTTTGTACCTAGCAAGATCAAGTCTGCTTGAGAACTAGCTCAAGTAGATTTTATTCAACAGAAATAATCATATTCCCAAATGATTTAGGAATCATAAAGAAGACAGTTCTTTTAACACAGACAGTAAAAATCAACACTGTCTATTATTGAACCACATTATACAGAAATCACTGAGTTAATCATTTTCCTATAAGTATATTGGAATCATATCATTGTAAATCATCTTCTTATTAATCACACTAACATGATTAATCCTGATACTGAACATAGAAGTGTTTCACAAGAAACAATTAAACAAGCATCAGTATAGAGAGCAGTTAACTTAACTCCATAAGAGTAAATCCATAGCCACAACAACATGAGCATCCATAGTAATCTAATCATGCTTTTATAGAGCAGCTTAGACAGAGAATAGAGTAACACAAGCATGATCAGCAGAGTGTTCTCTGATAGAGAACAGAGTAATAAAACATCCACAACAGAGTGGTCATCGGACAGAGAGCACAGTAACATACTATAATCGATAGTAGTAGGCAATACACCAACCGTTGGATATCATCATAGGATTTGCATAGACAGGATTAACCAAGGAGCCAATTAAACATCACTACAGGGGGTATGAACCCTAGGAATTTTGGGATGAACCCTAAATGGGGAATCCATCACAACTGACCACATGTCATGGATAGGGGTAAGGTAGAGCATAGAGAGGAGAAGTAGAAGAACATACCTGAGGTCCTTGTAAATTTATTTGAAGAGGAAGCAGAGAGGAGGTTGGTGGTAGAGGGGTGGCGGCACAGGGAGCACCCCGAGGGGGCGTTGCAACCCGTGCCTGCACACAACAGTGGCGGTCATGGAGGAGAAGCACCACGAGTACCACAGCATCAGCGAGGGAGCACCATAACACGGCGAACCCTAACCCTACCCTCGTGCAGAGGTCAGCGCGGTCAGAGAAGAGGGCACCAGCGACGAATCGGCTTGGACAACATGCGCCCGGACTTGGCCAGAAACATGCGCAGCTGTGGCGGAGGCATCGAGCGCCAGAGATAGTAATGGGAGAGAGAGGGGTGAGGAAGAGAGAGTGGACGCGGGCGTAATAGGCCGGTGGGCTGCCCAGTAGAACCCAGGTGGTCTTTGACCAGGTCGGGTCGGCCGGGTCTGGTTGGGTCGGGCCAGCCCAGTGGGCCAGGCCCATATCTCAAAAAACATACCTAAAAATAAATATTTACAAATATGCCCCTGAAACAAAATCAGCTCTAGAAAAATAAATGAAAATCCTAAAAATATAAATCATATATCTCTGAACTCACAAAAATATCCTTTATCCAATAAAAATAATAGATAGTAAATTTCAGTAATTAAATATAGATCTATTATTAAAATTATGTACATTCCTTTTGGGATTTTATAAAAATATACAAAACACTTAAAAATTGAATAAAATTCATTTTTAAGATTCTAAAAGGAAGTACTATTATAGAAAAAAATACCAGTTTATGTTTTTGAAAAGTAAATCATGTATAATAGAAATAAAGTCTTATTTCCTTAAATGAATTTTAGTTAAATATTTAAAAGAGTTAAAAATTAAATAAATTCATTTTTTACACTCTTATGATAATACTAGTTATTATCAAATTGTTAAATGTCAAAATAATATGAATTTAATGCTTCTCTTTTAATAATTAAAAGAAACTTATAACCTATACGAGATGGGTAAAACACGCAAAGAAGAAAAAAATCATTGCATGACATTACTATGCATTGCATATTACTTCTTTAAATATTGTCCTTACCGGGCAATAATGATTATTCTGTAGAAACCGGATATCAAGGTTAGGTGGAAATATCCGACTTCACTACCTTGAAGTCACAAGGCAGGTTCATCACTTGCTCATGTCCTTTGAAGAGTCTTTCTGAAAGTATTTGAAAATTTTGTGTTATCACTTATGTTCTAAAGGAGACAGAAAAGAAATATTTTCCTAAACAAATGAAGTGCTATTATCATCCTAAGTGATGATAAATACTAAGAATTGCAGGGAAGTCTAAGATTCCAATTGCAAAACAATTAGGACTTAATAACCCATGACATTAGTGATTTTAGCACCGTATATTACGCGTTAACCATAGGATTTGGAATGGGACAGAGAAGTCAGCTGTATCTTCTTCCTCTCGCATGCATTTGGATGGCCAGGTCGTGGCTGTTATCCTCATAGCGTGCATTTATTGGTAATTCTCGTAGAGGATATGCAGCATATGGGTGGGAATCCTCAATGTCCCACGATAGTTCTGGCATCTGGCGGTATGTACTAACCATTGCCGTAATTCAAGATGTGGGCATGGCGTACACCAAGGGGACATGCGGGGTTGCGAAGGGGGCAGTGATTGGCTTGGATCATGTACTGGGCCCCACAACATGGAATTGTGGACGGGAAAGTACGCCGGGTTGTGCAACAAGGAGTTGGTCTCTTATGGGTAAAGCAACGCACCTCTCCAGAGTGTAAGAACTGTGACATGTTACTCCCTGTTTCAGGAAGGAGCTACGAACGCGGTAGGAAAGGAACTCCGTGAAGTTCTGGTCAACCTGTGAAGGCTGGTGGGCATAGTTTTTGATAATAAAATCAATCTTTAAAGAAATTTTTACCAAAACTGCATAGTACCAAGGACTTATAGTCCGAGGTGGTAGTTAAAGCTTCAAACTTCCCACCTTGCATATAGTGAACTTGCTAGGTAACAATGTTACTCACCCTTTCCTTTGAACCCCTTGCTAGACTTTGAGGGCCAGTGCGATGATCAGGTGTATGCTACGGAGGTCCAGAACGACGTCTACTATGAAAAGCTAGACCTGTCCGGTGGAATAGAAGGGGTGGACTACGGGATACACTATGGAGCTGAAGACAACGAGTCAGGGTAGTTATCAGGTCGTACTATAGTTACCTAGGGTGAGGCGAGCAACAAGAACTCTATAGAATAAGCTGTTGAGCTCATGTCTTTATTACCGTTGTGTTTTTTCGTTCTTCCGCTGAACTTATGAAATAAGTTATTTGGTTTGTAAGTTTGAATCTCTTGAAGTCCCGAACTTCTGGTATTGTAATAATAATGAAGTGTGTATGTTTGTAATTTGGACCCGCAATGTTTCTGTTGTACCACTCTTAGGGATGTGATATTTACGGAATAGTGTTATGTGGATGTCATGTGAACGACTATAGTGTACTACACATGAAGCGGTATGTTGGGTTACCGCAATGAGGTTCAAGGAAAGAGCTGATGGAACGTGCGTCGTGAAGGACATAAAACTTGAGCACAACCACCATCTATTGTTGAGCCTATCGATGAGTGAATTCATGCATTCACACAAGAGGGTGGACTCTACTATGAAAGATTATATAAAGGTTCTCCACAGTAGCAATGTTAAACATCATGGCAGTTCTATCTAGGATTCCTGGAGGGCGAGATAAACTGCCATTGAACAATAAGGATGTTCTGAATATTGCACCGAATAAAATAACTGAATCATTAATGTGTTCTACAAAAAAATAAGATAAAAGCATAATGATATTTTATGTCAATTTGGAGGAAAGCTGAATTTAATCGTGAGGCGGCTGAGGGAGCAATCCAGAAGATGTTTAAATACTTTGACGAAATGAAGGCTGAAAATCAAAACTTTTACCTTGATTTTAAAGAAGAAAAACCAGAAACATTTTCTGGGCAAACGCAAGCAGCAACGCCACTTACCAAGATTTTGATGACTGCATCACGTTCGATACTACATACAAATCCAACAAATACCAAATGCCCCTCGTAGTATTTGTCGGTGTAAATAACCATCTACAATCAACAATTTTTGGTGTTGCTTTGATGGGTGATGAGAGTATCGAGTCATTTAGGTGGGTTTTTAGCATGTTCGTGCAATGCATGGGAGGGAAACAACCCATCACAATACTAACAGGTATGTAAAAAACTATCTGTGATAATATTTGCAGAAGTTAACTTTATTATTGTATAATTGTTCACTTTGTTTTAAAAAAAATCAAGAAACTTAAAATTATATGTAATAGTCTTTGTTCTTTTTGTTTGATAGAAGTTCATATTAAATAAGCTTGGGAGTTCACAACTGGTTTACTGGAAGTTTACCCTGATTGATTGGTATTGAATGATGCATATGGTTTTCATCAAGATAATAGATGGTTTGATCGAATAGATATTAGGAGTCTCAGATGATATCCTAGATTTGGGAGTCATGAGTTGCTCCGGAATGGTCCGGAGGTAGAGAAAAATTATATGGGAACTAGGTTTGGTTATGGGATTAATTCGAGATGGGATCTACGTTTGGTTCCGGCTCGAGGATGAGGTGGAGGCAGCGGCTCGAGGATGAGGTGATGGTGGCATTCCTCCATCGGCCCGAGGATGTGGCGGCGATGGGGAGCGTTCACGGCGATATAAAGGGCCGTGGCGGCATAGAGGCACGAGATTTCCAATGAAAGAGACATGGGGTGGAGCATAGTGTATAATGGTAAGTTCCCCAACTGTCCTTATTTTTTAAAGATAAAATACTAAGTCATGTGCCATACGGTGCACCCACCACTAGCCAGCAACATCTACAAAGATAGACACCACCAAGATATTTCGCCCGTGCTCGCGGTGGGTCCCAAAAACCTGTGGCGTGTCGCGTATGTTGACATGCCACATGTAGTCACTTACTATTGGTATAGCCTAAACTTACATGCCACCGATAATTTTAGTGGCATGTACTGATGCCACTGATCAACTATCACCTAGAGGCTACTCCTTCTGTTTTTTTTCGAAAAGGGGAATAAAACCCCGGCCTCTGCATCGGTTGATGCACACGGCCCTTTTATTAAAACACATAATCCAAAAGTATTACAAGTTCTGCGATCACATAAGGTCGAGATAAAGATCAACCAACGGAAAATATGAAACAAAGGACTAAGCATCATTCTTCAGTCTATTAAAACGTAGCCAACCAGATTGGCTGAAGATGTGCCCAGCGACCATCAAGAGATGGTTGCACCCAGTAGCCATAAAAATGCTTATGTTATGGAGCAGAGGGACTATTCTCCACTAGTGCTAGTAGTATCTTTTATGAGTATTTACACATAGATATATCTGTGTATTGACAAGTACCATTTATAAAGAACTAAATCGTAGCATGAACTATGGCCATGAAATGGGCCGCTCGGTGTTCCATCAATCTCTCATGACCAGTGGGCCACCTTGGTTCTACGAATCTAGTCCACGTCTTGGTATACCCGTTTGGCATATCCTCAATAAGGGTGACCTCCTTTTAGCCTAAAAGCATAGGCACTAGCATATGATGTAAATTTGAACATCATATGCTATCAATTAAAATTTACGGGGCGTCACATGCATGACCCGTCAATAGACGCTCAGATGATTTGGAAATAGTAAGTACCAACAAAAAATTATTGATAAAAGGGATTACTATAACTATTGTAGTCTATAAGAATGTAGAATTGTCCAAGTAATAGAAGAATATAAGGAAAAATGTGCAAGTAATAATTTGTAATGTACATTATCACACATTCAAAAATTAACTACCATGTCAAGTAATCATTAAAGTTCTCGCTAATAAGCAACCAATGGTGATCTAACCTGCAATATCTCGCTGCAGTGAAATAATCATTAGAAATGAAATGATAACCCCTGCATGGAGAAGCCCAGAACATGTTGCAACAAGAGAAAAGGTTGGGTATGTACAAAAGTCACACAACTTAACTTAAACAAAATGAAAGCAACAAAAAACTTAAGCAATCTCCGCTATATGAACCGGGGAGCTACTCGGATCCTCAGTGCCCAGAAAACTTAAGCACAATCTCCAGCTCTGCCTTGTGGAATGAGGAGGGTGCGCCTTTCTGTGTGATCAGTTGGTACTCTATCACTGGTGGAGAGAATGGCAAAGCCAGGGGGTACCGCCCCTCCCCCCTTGGCTTTGACTATGTAAGGACATACTAGATCACTATCCACAAGTCGATGTGAGAACATACTAGAGAACGTATATGTAGTACATACAAAGTATTAGCATTTATAGGCGGGTTATTGTCCCGATTCGTAATACGAACCGGGACTAAAGGTGTGTGGCAGGCCACGTGTCTAGGGCCCGACCTTTAGTCCCGGTTCGTAATACGAACCGGGACGAATAGCCACTTAAGAACCGGGACATATGCCCCTGCCTCCTGTGCGTCGCTCGGGCCCCTCGAATCGGGACAAATGCTTGCATTAGTCCCGGTTCGTGGAGGAACCGGGAAAAAATCTCTGGGAGGCTGCGAACGAAAGACAATTTTTCTACTAGTGTACTAGCATATTGATCAAGCTGCAAGAAATCATATATAGCCTCCGCCGCCCCATAGTGCAGTGGTGCATCTCGATAAAGCTCGATCTTCAAAAGATAGATGGCGACGTACTGGTACTAATTAAAGTTGCAAATACCATCAAACTGTGATACAACTAGATGTTACTAAAGGCGTCTGCAATGCCGCAGCTAGCTACGTTCAGTATAGCGGAGTACTTGGCAGGCCGCAGCTAGCTACGTTCCATATTGGTCGTAGTAAATAACCAAGTGGTATCACGATAATGTTGCGCGTGGTCTTGCTGGAAATGCCATGTACACACTACATGTAAGTACGGGCGATCTATTGCATGCACTCTGGCCGATCTATCAGCGGTTATAATATTACCGGTTCCCATTCTTGAAATTCCAATTTCTCTCGATATGAAGCCTGTGTTCACGATACGTCAACGATAAATAATAATTGTTTCAATGACAATCGGATGGGCTTTGAGTGCGACTTAAATCTTGTTGGATCTAACAAAAAAAAGGCCGGGTTACGTCTTATAAAGAGTTTGGTTCTGATGGAAATGAAGTTTAACCATTCAACCCATATGTGTTCTTTCTCCTCGAGACTTGTGGAGAAAAATCGGCACGGGAGAACGAAAAAAAAGGTGGCCAAAAATGTATGGTAACACGCGGCCGGATCAAAAAAACTACAAATCAACTGGGCTGATACAGAACGCATCGATGTCGTCTCGTGGAATGCCCATCCTGCATCCTCCATGTATTGTATGACTCTCTTTCTGCCCGCTCTCCTAGACCTAGCTATACCTTAAATTTTGCACGAATATGGATGTTAGTGCAAATCCAATTTGTGTTTTGATGGTGGCGGAGTGACCAAATCCAGTTCCAATCCCTCGGTCGGTTTCCACGAGCGAGAGGAAGGTAATGGGCTACCAAAGGATCCTCTCATGTTAGTTTTTGCGGTGCCATTGACCTTTACCTCACACCCGACTAGCTTACAGTCCATGATATAGCATACTCGACAGCACGCTCATATAGACATGGCCATCAGTCGCGTGATGATGTTCACATTGCGACTATTAGTGTGAGCAGAAGTCTCTGGGCGTATGCCATGGTCTATGCCAAATTGATTGATTCTTTGTCCATGGAATGACAAGTGGACGCGGCGATACATGATGTTTACAGTTTGGTTCTGCTGTTTGAGTACCTTGTCTCGCACCCAGGTGATGTGCTTGCTGCTCTGGTTACTGAACGGATTTAGTCCGTTGGTGCTCACATCCAGCCTTATGTTCCTTGGATCTCTGCCGAATGGCTTGGGGATCTTGGGCCGACGAGACGCGAGGAATTCCTTTCTTCTTCTGCTATGGGCCCCACAAGTAAGTCAAGCCACACATGCATGTGGCGCTACTACTAAGGTGGGCTAGCTGGCACTAGACAATTCTTCAAGTTTTCTCTATCTAGATTTCTTTTGCCTGTGTGACACTAGAAGCCTAGAAGCTGCAAAATTATTAAAATGTGGATACAAATTTGGGTTCAGGCCCTTTCCAACTATTGCCCTGGCATACATAGAATCCGAAGAAAAGGACTCAAAATTTACACATAAGACCCCAAAACGAAAGAAGCGAACACAATCAAGTCCATCGTCTTCAAGGTCTTATCCACCACAGATGGGTCTCGGTCGCCGTCCGCCTCGTTGCAGTTGGGGACGCAATACTTGATGAGTACGAGGACGGAGCTCCATCAAGAGACATTGGTCAAAGCCTCCGCATAGGAGGTTGAAGAACAAGGTCGCGTTTTGACCAGCTGAGGTAGAGGCCTCTGCGGATGAACAACATGAGACGCAGCCAGAGGAACACTAGAAGCAGGGAGATGCAGACTTGATGTCCTCCAGGAGACACCACCTTGATGCTTCGATGAAACGACACATACACCATCCACCGGCAACGCATCTCCACATAAACGACCACCCCCACCAGAGATGCCAAGTACCACTAGAGAGATGGAGGGACCGGCGCGCTGCTTCCCCCATCCTTGCAGCCACAGTCGTCAAACGGGGAAACAACACCAACCACTAGAAGACCACCGTGCCACTCCCCCTCGCCACACTAGCCGACCAAGAGCACCATGGCATCATCACTTCCAGCTCTCTAGTGGAGGACAACAACTTTGTTGTTGAAGAGGAACATTGCAGCACTTGTCGCCGCATCTGACTCTAGCCACCAGAGCACCGCCGGTAGGGGCAAAAGGAGGAGATAGCACCAGATCCAGCCAGAAGGGTCTTGACGCTTCTTCTCGGCCGATCGCCAGGTCACGACACTTGGCTGAATCCTAACCCTAGGACTCCTACAAAGACCTGTAATCACTAAACGAATGTTGGGGAATTTTCGTTTAAGAGAGAGTTCTAGTAATTTAGTTTGACCTCCTACAGCACAAAAATGATGCACCACGACGGAGACCGTCCCTTCCCCTTACTGGACTTCATGTGCACCATGACATGCTCATGGATGCTCGTCATGCATCTTCAGGTGAGGTCAGAGGTCGCGTGTGGGGGCGGTAAGTGGTGCCACATCCTGCAACACAAAAACTACATCGGAGCTCGATGGCAGGAGCTCGGTGGATATTGGAAGGAAGATGTGGTGGAGACTAAGTGGGTGACGAGGGGTAACCTTGGCAATACCCATGATGATGGACTTAGGGTTTTGCGGAAAAGAGAACGCTGGGGATTTCGTCGGATGTTAGGAAAACAAGGGAGTCCAAGTCGCATGAATAATTGATAAACATCTCTATTACAGATCGCTTGGGGTTTTTTCGGTGCCTCCTCATAGTTAGGGGATTAGGGTAGGTTACGTATGTATGAGTACAACTACAATACAATATCGGTTCATAGTTCATTTCCAAATACAACTAAAATTATCTTCTTTAGTCATCGTCTTGAATCTTCATGGATCTTGAGCCTTTATGTTACCACAGTAAGAAATCGTGAGCACCTGAGTAATCGTACCTATTCAGTAGTTCTCGAGACTCTACTTGAATCGTAGATTCTGGTTGGGTCTCAAAGATATGTTCCACTTTTCTTGTTCTGAAATTTCATGAATTGTTTCTATTTTTCTTATTTTATAGGGATTTGGTACAACAGGCCTGGTGCATCTAACGAATCGGGAATCAGTTAATTGTTCCTGGACAAAAAACGCTACAGACCTACATCAAATTCAAGTCCTAGGCCTGAATTCGGAATTTTTACTAGCGTAATTCAGTTCGAGCCGTTGTGGTCTTATTGAATACTGAAACCCAGTTTTATTTTATCGGGTACCCAATGCGTCTGTCGGGATTTTTCAGCGTATCGTTGATACGGATATTTTACTGGCCGAGCGCATTCTTGTACGATTACCAGGCCACACAGGACGAATCCCGGTGTCTTACCTTCATGTCTTGGACACGACATTCGGAGTTTTATCACATCGGGTGCGATCTGAGATTTGTATGCACTCTTATCGGCTGCCTTGTTTGTCTGCTGGAATATTTGTTTTTTACCAGATTTTTGTTTTCAATATTTTTATAAAATCTCCCAATGGGAGTAACCTCTTGAAGATACATTAACGTAAAACTCACAGGTCTGGGAAAAATTACTTTAACTCCATATGCACATTTTAATTTCTATCGGATGCCCGCCAGGAGTCCCGATGGAAGTAGCCCCCGAGGCTATGTTCGGATGCCTATATCTGGACATAGGCTCATAGTTTTGTTAGTTTTACTAGTAAATATGCCCATGCGTTGTACCGGGTTTTTTCCGACTTAGAATGTTTTGACATGACATGTCTTGTGTGGCAGTTATTGCCTTGAATACTCATTGGTGCACATGTGTGAACAGGAGTGAATACATTTTGCCCGTGTCCGAGTTGATAATGAAAGGTAACAAATTAGAATAAATTTTTGTTATCCTGAAAACCATCCTTGTAAAATATATTGGCTACGAAGCCAATCCTGAAAGGATGTCGACAGGAGATGGTAATTTCCAACTGCTAAATCCAGCCGAGCAAAAGGAACATTTGAAGAAACATATAAGATGCACCTCTAAGGTCGCGAAGAAGAGATTTTAGTTGTTTGCTTTCTCACGATCACATTCCTCCGTGCGATTAAGATGTACTACACATATTCATACTCGCCGGCATTTTGTGAAGAAGAGATTTTAGTTGTTTGCTTTCTCACTATCACATTCCTTTGTACGATTAAGATGTACTACACACATATTCATACTCGCCGGCATTTCTTCTACCTGCCAATTTTTGTACTCACTTCGCCCAAAAATAGATAACACAAACTTATCTAAATTTGCATGTATCTATATGCTAAATAGTGTCTAGATACATTGAAATTTAGACAAAATTTCGACATCTATTTTGAGAAGGAAAAGTATTTCAATCTTGCGCCCAACTGTTTCAGAAACATTGAAGTTCGTAGTTAAGGATTTTGTTTGTTCCGAGCCAATTTCAGACTGAAAACCCACTCCTCAGTACCCTGATTTTCAAGGTGCGCTTTATACAGATTTGCTACAGTTGCTCTAAACTTTGCTAATAATACTGTTAAACAGCGGTAAGAAGAACCCACTGAAACCTGCTAATATTAAAAAGCGGTGGAAAGAACCCACTGAAACCTGCTAATATTACAGGAAGGAGCAAAATAGAAAGATGCACTAAGAAAATAGCTTGCATACAGGACGGATACAACCTGTATCATACAGGTCTTCTTTTCGTGAAGCTCCTGGCTGAAAACATGGCCTGCGCTCTGACACAGCCGAAGGACGATCACGCACCACCGCTTTCTGTACTGCCGCACCAGCGTACTGGATTTGAGCTACCACCTCAAGAGTCAAGACAGAACACACACGTCCCTTGCTGACGGTGCCGGAAAACGAGACAGCTAGGGACCCTTCGTCGGAGAAACCAAGGGACTCCGCTGGATTAGCACGATCTGGAGGTTGAAGAAAGGTCCAGCTCCAAAACAATTGAGGAAGCACAGATGCATGACCACTCGAAAACCAGGGATTTATTTGGACATGAAAACGACCAAGACAGCGATCGGTAGCCGTATTAAATCCACCCACTGTTCACAGAGGATGGAGCTATCGAGGTCGATTCGTGCACCTGCCGGCTTGTAGGTTTTCGTTCTTGCGCACTTCCTCCGACTTGTAGCTAGGCTGAGAGAGGTCATGGACTGTCACATCCCAGATTTTAGAATGGGAAAGGTTTCATAGGATTCATGTGCATTGCATCAAGGCATCATCTAAATTTTCAAAATTCGAAAACCTTGCTTCAAAATTCTATTCCAAATTGCCAAAAAGTTCCTATAAGGATTATACAAGGATTTACAGATTCACTATTTGCAAACTAGTGAAATTGATACTAAGATGATCTACTGAATTTTAGGAAAAAATTGAGACAGGTTTGAGCTTATTTGGAGCTATGTACAGAAAGATATTAAAGAAAAACAGAAAAAGAAAAGAATAAAAGAAAAAAAAGACAACTAACCTACCCTGCCCGCGGACCACCGGCCCAGCTCACCTAGCCTATTCCCTAGCTACCCCCTGCCCGCGAGCAGCGCGCAGCAGCTGCACCGGCCCAGCTAGCGCCCCAATGGCTCCCCTTTTCTTGCGCACGCAGCGGTGTGAGCAAATGGGCCGGCCCAAAGTGACGCCAGCGGCCAAGCCGCCTCCTTTCCGCCACTGACGAGCTGACCCCACCGTGTCATCCTCATCCTCCCGTCAATCTCGTCCCCGACACGAACACGACCTGCGGTCCCGATTTTTCAGTCGATTCTGTTCAATTCGCCTCGCCCTGCCTACCATTTGGCCCCTCTATAAAATCCTATCGCTTGCCGCAAAAACGCCCCTCTGTACACCCTAAATCACGCCGACAGGCCGACAAAATCCATCGCCGGAGTTGCCATCTACCGTCGCCGCTTCGGGATCGAGCTCGAAGCCGAGGTTCCAGACACCCCCACGCCCTACTGTCCCCTCCTCCTATTTCCCTCTCTTGACAACGTCGTCTCCCCCTCTTTTCCCCCTCTACAGATCACCGAGACGCCCGGGATTGCTTGCCGGAGCTCCGCGTTTGTCGCCGCCTCCGTACGCCGATCACCGTCGCTAGGGGAAGCGAGCGACGACATCGACAACGCCTCAGTCCTCACCTCATCGAGTAGAACCCCGTAGACCGCACCCCCACGCCGAGAACTCGTCGGCACGCCGCCAACGACCGCCACCTGCGCCGCTGTCACCATCCGCCGCCGCTAGCCACCATCCGTCGGAGGAGGAGAAGAAGCAAGGGTTCGCTTCTGTTGGATACACATTGAACGGTTGCGATTAGAATATCCAGCGAAGAGGTAACAACCAATAGCACGCTGCCACTTGGCCATCCATGAGTCAGAGCCAGTCAGCGTAGAGAATATTCCCTGGTTATTTCGAAATTGAATAAAATGCAGTAAATGTATTTAACTTCACAAATTAATATAAATTAATCTACAACTCCAAAAATTGCAAATAATATATCGTTGGATTCAGAATTTTGTGCAGAATATTAATAAGTAAGTATTTGTCGTTATTATTGAATTGGTTTAATACTATTTTTGGAGGAATTAATTCATAGAAAATAAACTACAGATCAGAAAAATACAAATGATATGTCCATGGATTCAAAAACTTGTATAGAACCTTATTATGAATTAAAATCGTAGGTTTACAGTACATATAAGTTTAAGTATATTAAAATATATTATGTAGTATTTTAATTATTTATAAAGATCTGTAAGTCCTTTTGGCGTGATTCTTTTGACCCTGTCTCTAAATTGATATATCTATACAGTAGAATTTTTCCAAGATTTTACAACACCGTTAACAACATATGCTTAATATTTTGATTAGAAGTCTATTAACTATATCAATAATTTGCAATAAATGATTTTGATGCATTAAAAAGCTTTCCATGCATGTCATATGTAGGTTAATGATCCGAGTACATTAATAAGCGACTGAAACTTTTATTAGACTACCATGCATGCATTTGTTGCAGTTGTTTGATCTCTATGTGTTGTTGTTTATTTGGTTGAATTGCTTTCGTGTAGATTGTGAGGATTGTAACCCGTCTGATTTTCCGGATTGTGTGTTTGACTCCAACAACTACCAGGGCAAGTGGAGCTTCATAAAAGTCATATTTACTTTCTATATGCATTGTAGCTTTGTTTTATATTTTTAGAAGTTATATCTATTGCTATGCTATATCCTATTATGGTCGTAGCCTTCCTTGTTAGGTGAGACACCGTAAGTAGTTGTGCTTAGTTTGCTTATGTAGACGAGGGTGGGTTACACCATGATAAAGATGGTTTTGAAAGTTTGTGTTTGGAAAACTTGAAAAACAACTTAATTAATGAACTCTCTGGGTGGAATTCGTAATTGCTTGGTTCGTGAATGTCGGGCCCATGTCTATGGTTTACCCGAGTATCTCACTTGTCGATGGCCACCCAGGTTTTAGAGAAATGATTAGTGTCTTGATTTGGTAGATTACGTGTACAGTCATATGCCAGTGAGTTATGGGTGGCTGGATGGACTTAGTAGGTCGTGGTGACCCGAGCTCTTCGTATCCAGAGATGTAGTGATTGCGATAGGTTGGTACGGTGCGTGGATGGGCTTGGGGAGCTAATTCCCGAATTGTCTATTCTTGGACTTGTCCTATCATGACTCAATATGCGTGTCATGGTACGGGCGGGTCGACCAGATCATATGGGTAAAGTGTACAACCCCTGCAAGGTGTAAAACTAAGTAGTTAGCCGTGTCCCCAATAATGGACATTTGAGTTGCTGAATTATGGGTGCTATGACATATTCTCATTCATTCTAACTTGTAATTGCTAAAATTTGCAGTTGAAACTTAATTGGGTTGTGTGATGATGATCAAATGCTTTACAAATGATTTACGAATGATAGGATGAACTTATTTTGCTGCTGCAACTAAGCCTGAACCCCACAAGCCAGATATGCATGTAGTGATTAGCCTTGTTGTTCTCTCATAGTTCCACTTGCCAATACATTCAAAGTATTGACCACTCGTTGGCTGCAACCTTTCATGTTGCAGGTTATTGTTCCTATTGTTCTGAGTGATCTTATAGGTTGCGAACCTCCACTCAATAGTTGTTCTCCTATAGCACAATTGAAGATGGAGCCTATTATTTATTTATACTTCCGTATGCTACTTGAATATTTGAGCTAGCTTTGAGCTAAGCGTTATGTAATAATTGTAAATTCTGGATCATTCGATGTAATAATGATGCACTGTTAAAATCTTTGGTATTCAACTGTATTGTGTGTGCCAGTGAACCGATCTAGCGATTGGCACTATACACAGGAACTTAGCCTTATAAGGCGAGGGCGTTACAAGATGGTATCAGAGTAGTATGTTGACTGTAGGATCGTGGCCTAGGAATGGAATAAGAAAACCATATAAATTATAAAGATATTTCATTCTATGTATTCTCTTCTTACACTTCTTTCTAGTATCTTCTTTTCACTTCAATTCGCATACTCTTCTCTTTTTGAAATATAGAAGGAAGACTCTCTATAGCAATGAATTTATAAATTTGTACTTATTATATTCTTGTAATTATTGATCTCTCTTTTCTAATCACATCTTCTTCAATGTTCCATATTCGTGTTATGGAACATCTATAGCAATGTTCCATAATTTTTTTGATTGTTTTCATAATATGTTAATGAAGGTTTTGATTAGAAATTCGTGTTATTTTCGCTGCGGTTTTCTGCCTGATCTGTTATACCGCGCGATTTTTTATTTCTTACTGATATCTCCGATTAAGCTCATATTCTAGGATCTGGTTCGTAAATTGTTGTAGTATAAGCACAAAAATCAGAAAAATTTCCTGATGAGTCTAAGGTGCCCAGAAAAATTCGTGAATATTGCTGTTGTTTTAGGACAAATTATGTCTATTGGTTTAAAGATTGTAGGTTCACCCCCAAATGAATTTTTGTTCAAACAAAAATATTTTGTGGATGGTATGCCACTAAAACAAAACTTCTGGAATGCAAAGAAAATTATTTTAGTTTGAGTGTTGTTTGTAATGATTGTTTGCTTGTGTGTCAATTGATTGTTTCATATAGTTATGGGTAGTAATACTTCTCTATTCTTTCTATCTATAACTCGTCTATGCTGTCCCAATAGATGCCACCCCGTCGTCAATCCACTGATATGGACAAGCTCATGGAAGCGCAAGCACAGATACCACAAGTGATGACACGGTTCATGGCCAACAACAACCAGAATAACAACAATCCACCGCCTCAGCAGGACCTACTCAACAATTTTCTGATGCTCAGACCACCAACATACTCAAGCTTCTCAAAGCCTATTGTGGCAAATAATTGGTTGCAAAGAGTGAACAAGTGCCTAGTGACTGTTGGCTGCACGGATGAAGAGAAGGTGAGGTTTGGCACTCACTTATTGGAAGGACCTATAGCAAAATGGTGGTACGACTATCAAGTCACTCACCCGCAGTACAAGTAACATGGAATATGTTTCAGAAAACATTTCGTGATTCGCATGTTTCATCTGAAGTCATGAATTCACGTCAGAAAGGATTCAACAATCTATACCAAGGAAAGCATACTATTGCGAAGTACACTGAATCTTTTAGCAAGTGATACATTGCAAATGTATCTATAATTTTTGATGTTCCATGCTTGGTTTTATCTGTTTCTTATGTTTTGTCCACACTTTGGAGTACTTTTCATATGATTTCTTGGACTAACCTATTAACAAGAGCCACGGTGCCAGCTGCCTGTTTTCTGCTGTTATTGGTTTCCGGAAAGTCAGAAAATGAATACTCTCGGAATTGGATGGGACAAAAGCCAAAGTTATTATTTTACCGGCGGACACCTGGAGCCAGAATACGAGACGGAGAGGGGCTGGGGACCGGCCATACCACCTAGCCGCGCGGCAAGGCCTGGCCCGCGCCAGGGGGTGGTCTGGCCGCCCCAGGAACCCCCTCGGCCTCTCCTTCCGCCCATATATTGCCTCTGATACGGAAACCCTAAGGACCCGATCAAAAATCCACGAAAGAGTCTGTAACCGCCATCATATCCATCCTAGATTGGGAGGGATCTGAAGCTCTTCTCGGCACCCGGACGGAGAGGGGAATTCACCTTGGAGGCCTTCTTCATCATCATGCAAGCCTCCGGTGTGATGCGTGAGTAGTTCATCTTTAGACTACGGGTCCATGTAGTAGCTAGATGGCTGGTTCTCCTCCTTTGTGCTATCATGTCTAGATCTTGTGAGCTCCGTTCATGGTCAAGATCATCTATTTGTAATCCTACATGTTGTGTTTGCGGGGATCCGATGGATATTGAGATGCTATTTCAGATTGATTATTGATTCTATCATGTCTTTGTTATTTGAGATTTTGCATGCTTTTCGTTGTTAGTAGCTATCTTGGCCAAGTAGATGCTAGCAACTCCAAGAGTAAGTATTCATGCTCGATAGTGGGTTCATGCCTCTGGTAATCTAGGGAAGTGACATAAATCTCTAAGGTACTAGATGTGTTGTTGCTACTAGGGAGAAACCAAGAATCCTTTGTTAATAGAACAATCGTATTGTTTACATTACATGCAATTCGTAATGCAATTATCTGTTGCTTGCAACTTAATACTGGAGGGGGTTCGGATGATAACCTGAAGGTGGATTATTAGTCATAGATGCAGTTGGATGGCGGTCTATGTATAATGTTGTAATGCCCAATCGAATCTCAAAGGAGTCAAGATGAGTAGTATATGCTTGTATGCTTTCTCGATGTTTGTCAATTGCCCCGCTGTAATTTGTTCACCCAGCATGTTATCTATCTTAAGGAGAGCCACCTCTAGTGAACTATGGACCCCGGTCCTTTCTTTTACATTCAATCTACAATCAACTGTTTAGTGCTTTGTGTTTACTTTCTGCAAACTATTACTTTCTTCCATTCGATATGTTTAATCCTTTGTTTTTAGCAAAACCGGTGAGATTGACAACCTCATCGCAAGTTGGGGACAGAATTCTGTGGTTGTGTTGTGCAGGTCTCCACGTTGCTGCTGGCACCGGTAGTGCGCCCTGCCAACGTTCAGCTAGCTACACCTTTGGGGTGTTTCCTTGCTCCTACTGGATTCATAACCTTGGTTTCATAACTGAGGAAAACTTACTGTTGTTTTCATCGTACCTTCCTCTTCGGGTTCCCCAACGAGTTCGTTAATACACGAGTCAGCAAGTATTTTTCTAGCGCTGTTGCCGGGGAGTCAAGGACATCTTCACAACGGGGGTCCCTCATAACCAATCTCTTTACTTTCTTATTTTTGTTTTGCTTAGTTTCTTTTTTCTTTGTTTGCTTGTTTCTTTATCAAAAACACACACAAAATTAGTTTTACAAGTTTGCTTTCCTTATTAAAAAACACAAAAAATTAAGTATTTCTATAGTTGTTACCTTTCCCTTAGCACACTATGTTGATCCCTAAATTCACCCTGAAAGACCTTTCAATAGGTAGTGGTTCTTTAATTGGAAAAAATAATATTGAAGAATTCTTCAATCATGTTAGTAAGCATGAGGATATTGAGGATAGATCTCTTGCAGAACTTGCTCCAAACTATCAAATTGCTGCAGCTTCTTTAGTTCACATGTTGGTAGCTTGGATTTTCAACCTTAACCCCTTAATGCAAGTAATGTTTCTTAAACTTAAGAAATTAAGGACCCTGAAAAGAGGGATTTTATTCTAGAAACTTTGCTTAAGAAATTCTATGATGTTGCCAAGGAAGCTAGAAAAGTCTTTGAACGTTTCAATATGCTAGGATCATGTGTAGATGTTGTTGGTACGCGAGAAAAGATGAACAAAACTAAACCTAATGGGGAGGAAACTAAGATACCAATACCCTTCAAACTTGTAGCAATGCATGAAGCCATAGAAAAGAATCTTGATTGGATTGTTTCCGAAAACCCGTTTGATGAAAACAGTGAACCAAAGAGCATTGGGAGAGGATCCTCTAGAACTTATTTGGATGAGATACCTTGCCTTGTTGAAGATATTTCTGGTATTAATCTTAATGCTTCTTCATTTGAGAACACTTGATCCTTTTTCTTTCTTCTTATGCCTAACTTAAAGGCGTTAAAGAAAAGTACTTATTGGGAGATAACCCAAAAGTTTTAGATGAGTCTTGGAGGTTATTACGTAATAACCGCTCCTTATCCTTTTTATTTGCTTTTTGTGCCAAGAGTAACCTCTAATGAGAGAGAAGTAATGATTGGGAAAGTTGTTGTCCCGAAACAGATTTCTGTGATTCACCGTAAAAATCCGTGTACAATCTCTGTACGTCCTTTTCAGGCGTGAATGTTTTTGCTTCTACCCCAGGTTGTTATCTAACTTTAGTTAGTTCAACACTTTTTGATTTGAGCAAGAGAAGGTCTTCGAAAAAATTCGTCTTTATCTGTTGGTCTGTTTTGACAGATTTCTACCATTTTCTGCATTTGCTTCTTGTTGGTTCCTTTTTGAGTTCTTTTGGGGAATTGAGCTTTTTGAGGGAAGTTCTACAGTAGCTAGTGTTTTAATGGAAGTTTTATTGGTGTTAGAACTGAACCTAAAGACTTATTATCTTGAGTGCACTAATGTTGTTAATGAAGATTGTGTGAAGTTTTGTATGAAGGAAAAATTTCAGGTGTATGGAAGAAATGAGTAATGAGATGAAGGATGGACTAAAGCTCAAGCTTGGGGATGCCACGCGTGTCACCCCAAGAAATATCCAAGAAGAACAAGCATCAAAGCTTGGGGATGCCCAAGTGATCCCCTTCTTCAACAATAAAAATCCCAGGTTTCTTCCAAACGTTTCGTTTTTATTGTTTCATGCATAGTTGTGTTGTTCTTGGAGCGTCTTCTTTTTCATTTTTTTTTGGTTTTTCGTTTGATTTTGTTTGCTTAGTTTGCTGAATAAATTGGTTGGGCCCCCTCTGATGACCCACAAGTATAGGGGGTGTATCGCAGTACTACAACAGGACAGAGCTTTGGTAACACAGACTTGTGTTACCACATATCCAAAACAGTGTTACTGCGCCATATAGTAACATGTTTTGTTATGTGTTCCATTAGGCCGTGTTACTAAGTGGTCTCCCAAGTCACACATCATAATTGTTACCATATGTGTAAAACTGTGTTACAATTTATGTTGTAGTAACATGCATATTATGTGTTACTTTGTGCGTTGGTAACACATTTTTGTAACTATAGTAACACTGATAGTAACATATTTTCCTTGATGTAAAACATTGTTGGTAACATATTTTTACAACTACGGTAACATAATTAGTAATAACTTTGTAATCTTTAGGATACAATTAGTAACATAATATTCCAACCTCGTAACATTCCAATTTATAGTTGCCAACTACCCTAGTAACACATCTCATACTCATAGTAAAACCATAAGTATACTTCTACATTAGTAATTTATCAATATTAATGTATATTTATTATTATAAACACAAAATTAGGCAACAAATTTAAGGAATATAAATTTAATCAAAGCACATGAACCATTAGTTAATTATTTCTATTATGATGCACCATTAAAAAGACAACAAACAGACACCCATCACATCCGCAAATCTAACATATATCAGGACTACAAATATACAAGTTTAGAATACATATTCATTACAATAAATAAATAAATAACAAAATTATTGGTGCAACAGCACAACATCCATATCAATTTGAATAGATAAAACATAATTGTCAAAAAGACTACACCATAGCATTTGCATCAATTCGACCAAAGAATAATATCACGTGAATGATATTACATTTTTCAATGTAGAATATATTACATTTTTAAGCTTAAACTATAATTATTGTTGTGGAAAATCTTCGAAATTTATTTGCTTCTTGATCCAACCGGAGAATTTAGCTGGAACTCAATTATCCTTCTTTATTATCCGCTACAACTCAATTATCCTTCTTTCGAATCTATAAAAGAAAATTATAACTTACGGTTAAGAACTTATACACGTATATGGATTCTATATGGAAGAACAAAATAACTTACAAATGTCGACGGCCAAGAAATTAAGAAACCTTCAGAAAAAGCATCACCAATTGTCTTGCAATTATCTAATCCCTTACCAACTCCTTATTTTTTAGAATAGGTTCATCTATGCGTACAAGTGCAAATTCGGCACCTAACTCGATGCCACCGGCCTCAGGATCTTAATAGACTAGTACACCTAATTTATTAGATAGCACATATTAAAGTACGATATGTGATGTGTGCAAGTTTGTTCCACTTATATTTTGAATAGTATCAAAAACAACTTGCTAATTTAAGCAGTGCTATTACCAGATCTTATTATGTTTGTATCATGAATAGTAATCAATAGAAGGAAAAGTAAGTTCACACTTAGAATATTAATAAACCCATACCAGATAGTATACAGAATTCCTAGATCAGTATACAGATTTCCTTTTTAACACAGTAGTACATATTACGAACTAAAGACCTAGTTATTTCAAAATAGACTAGATTTGGACTAAAATGGATGAATCTAAATAATAAAATGTGTCTAGGTACATGCATTTTGAAGAAAAGTTAGAAGGCCTTAAATTAGTGAAGGGAGGGAGTATTTTTCTCCTACAGCTGATTATGTCAAGTCTGTAAAACTTAATATATGGGAAAAGATGGACATAAATCTCACCGGAGTGATGGAAATCCATAGCACGAATTGTTCTCCTACGTTAGTTCTCCTGCCTAAAATAAGAGGAAGATAAGTACAAGAAAATGATTTGGCAAAAGTCAAAATGCAGTACAAATTTTATAGTTCTGCAGAAAACAATAATGCTACTTGATAATTATTGTCCAATAATGCGTGTGATGTGTTGTGGCGTGCTCAGATGAAGGTGTACTACTCACGCCCATGCCATGTTGTACCTCTGCATACTTGAAACCAAATAAACCCAACGACAAAAATGCAAGAGTGAGCTCAGGATACTCTCTGCTCAACATGGGTTGTACTCCGTTACGGACATTGCTATGAAATACTGGGTAGACTTGGGCCATAAAATTTCCTTTAGCCCTCGGCGTCGTAGGTGGCATTAATCCCAAGTCTACCTCTAAATCAGGTATGCATGTATTTGATGGACTCCGCCTCAAATCTATCTAAACTGCTGCACTATATTTTTTCAACTAGATTTCGTGCCATAATAGTATTCGACCCAACTATCCAAAGTTTCCTTCATACTGAATGTTTTTCAGAGGTCCAAGTTATCCATGTTGTACAGTCTAAACCAAGCAACGGGTGATTTACTACATATAACAAACTAGTTCTATGCAGCCTTTTCCAATAAACGATCATTGGCAGAGTGAATCAATCTAGCTCGGAACACTTCAAACAGAAGCTTATTCATGGAGAACTAATCAGTTGATAGATGGCCAGCCTACTCGAACCCAACCCAATCAATGGTACTTCTGTACAGCCAGGGAGAACGTGTACCTGACGGTGTTAATAATAGCAGCCTGACGACTGGCTCCGTGTGGCAACAACTCGCCGACAATTATACAGAAACAGCGGCGGAGTCAGTAGGCAGCTATAGCTTTCAACGGTAGGGATGGAGGTACAAATCGCGGGCGCTTCCCCTGATGCATTTGTGTACACCATGGTATTCCACCGGATCTGCAAAGGGAGCTGGAAATTAAAGAATGAATTGCACGAATCAAGGGAAAGGGATGGAGAAGAAAGGGTAAAGCTGGTTCAACGGGACAAACACCTCGTCCTCAGCGCATGGAACTGGAAGCTCGTCAGCGACATTGACGCCCTCCCTCCAGTTTGCCGCAAAGGTCATGGATGCTGTCGAAGGACGGTGCATCTGAAGCAACGGATCTGCAGGCGATGTGGAGCATCTGGATCTGTAGCAACGTCCAGTCGACGGCGGCGACCAGTCAGCGGCGGGGTGCCCTAGGGGCGGCGCGAGGCGAGGCGATAGCAGCGGGGTGAATTGAGGATTTTGGTAGAAATTAGGCCAGCCGGTGCTGGGTGAATTGAGGATTTTGGTATGTGACTCAAAAATTTATCACGTCGCGCTCTTTATAAAAAATAATTGTATACTTATTTTTTTTTCGGGAAAAAATAATTGTATACTTCGATGTCGTCTTGTACTCTAGTTGTTAGTGGAACCCGCTTTATGATGACACCATGCGACATAATCTGTGTGATTAGTGTGAGTAGTTGATATATTAGTTAAAAAGGTTCGGTATTTATGAAGTTTTGATGGTTTCCTGCTTTTAGGTACAATTAGATGAATGCTTTTAGGTACAATTAGATGAAAAGAAAGAGAGAGAAATAACAAACAAAAAAGAATCAAAGAAAATTGATAGTTCCAAAATTTCTAAATGTTCACAAGATAGCGGCTAAATCCATTGATTAAAAATAATACTTGACCCAGTTTACGAGGAAAACCTAACTAAAAATTCACACACACTAATCTATGTGAACATTTTGGCTTATGAACCATAGTCATATTAGCACACGACAAAGACCTGTCTTGTCTAATCTTCGGCCAAGAATGCCGAGGGGTCAAGACACAAGGCCTCTAGATCTCATCACAATCAATCCATGACATCTCGGAAGCACACCCTGACTCCAAGATAGGACATGTCTACATACACCCATCTATAACGTCTAGGAAAGTCAATAAGTGGACAATAGAATCTGACCGGGCCTAGGGGAAGTGTCGCCAAGGAAACGACACTAGTGTATTCTACACCCATGGAGGCCCACACTTTAAGTAGCGGGCAACGCTGACTTCATATGTCGTCTGGACTCCAAGAGCAACCCGAACAACGCTCTCTAAGAAGGAGACAACATCATGGTGTTGTCGCTAGTTTCTCATGTTGTCCGAGACAGGGCAAAAAAAATTAGGGTCTTGATTGAGACTCTCGAAGAAGGTGATGGCACCGAAGGCAGTGGCATCGTCTTCCTCGGTGATGGGGACCGAACTCACCCGCGGACGAGTCATCGGATGACTGTAACAACTAGTACGTAGCATAGTTGTTTGTGTTACTGAATCATTATTTGTAACAAAATTGGCGCAACACAAACTTATATGTTACTACATTAATATGCAGGTAACACATTCTTAGATCTCACCATGTATGTGTTACTGTCCAACTGTGTAACACAAACAATGAGTTACTGCAATTTTACCCGTAACACAGTTTTTCAAGTGTTACATGATTGTGTTACCAAAGCTCTGTCATGTTGTAGTGATTTTGAGGGAAGTGAAACCCAATTTATTGATTCGACACAAGGGGAGCCAAAGAATACTTATAAGCCTTAACAACTGAGCTGTCAATTCAGCTGCACCTGGACACAATCTTGCTCACAGCAGTTTATCAGTAGCAACAGTTTTGTAGTAGAAATAGCAAAGTAACAGCAGTAGTAAAGTAAAGACATTAGTAACAATAGCAGTAAACAGTGGGATTCAAGTGCGGTAGGCATAGGGATGGATGGACGGGCGTTGCATGGACAAGACAATTCACATAGCAATCAGAACATAGGGCAATTGTAGATAAATAAGAATAAGCATCCAAGTACTCGATAATCCTAGGCATGTGTTCCATATATAGTCATACGTGCTCGCAATGAGAACTTGCACAACATCTTTTTTCCTGCCAGCCCGTTTGTAGCGGGGCCTCAAGGGAACTACTGGCAATTAAGGTGCTCCTTTTAATAGATGTGATCCTCACATCAAAGCCATTCCCTCCGGTTACCCCGATTTCTGTCACTTCGGGGCCATTGGTTCCGGACAACAACGAGTGTATACAACTTGCAGATAATACCATAAACAATACTATCATAATGAATCAATAACACGTTCAGATCTGAAATCATGGCACTCGGGCCCTAGTGACAAGCATTAAGCATAACAAGTTGCAACAAAGTCATAAAGCACTAATAAAAGATACTAGGCACCATGCCCTAACAATCCGATGCCATTACATGAACGATCTCATCCAATCCCTACCATCCCCATATCCTACAGCGGGGGATTACTCACTCATAGATGGGGAAAACATGGATGGTCGATGGAGAAGCGATGGTGATGATGATGGCGACGATCTCCTCCAATTCTCCATCCCGGCAGGGTGCTAGAACGGAGTTTCTGTTGCTGTTTTGTGGAATCTGGTCGTGGCGGCGGAGCGGAACTCCTTCTGGAAAAACGTCGAACCCCCCTGAGTTTTTAGGTCAGAAGGCAACTTATAGGCGAAGAGGGAGACCGAGGGGTAGTCTGGGGCGGCCAGACCACCCCCTGGCGCAACCTAGGCTTGCCCGCGCGGCCATGTGGTGTGGCCTGGGCCCAGCCCCCCTCCGTCTCGTATTCTGGCTCTAGGAGTCTTCTGGTGAAATAGGATTTTTGGCATATTTTCCGGGATTTTTCCTGATAGTTGATTTTCTGCACAAAAAGTAGACACCAAGGCAATTCTGCTGAAAACAGCGTTAGTCCGTGTTAGTTGCATCCAAATCACACAAGTTTAGAGGGGAAAATAATAGCAAAAGTGTTCGGGAAAGTAGATATGTTTTGGACGTATCAACTCCCCCACGCTTAGCTTATTGCTTGTCCTCAAGCAATTCAGTTGAAAACTGAGTGCGATAAAAGAACTTTCACGAACACATTTGCTTCATATGATGTATATATTCTCAGCATGTGATCAACCACTTAGGCAATTCATAATAAAGAGTATGCTACTGAGTCTACTTAATAGTCATTGCAAGCTATGAAGAGATTCCAACTCAAAAATAATAAGTAGCATGAAGCATAAATATAAGCAACATTGCAATGCTCATAACAAGGTATGATAGAGTGGTATCTCGCTTGCCTTTGATTATGAATACCAAGACACCTCTGAAATCCAAGTGAAGAGTAGAAGTAAAGATATCAAAGATACAAGCATCAAAGTCATAACACAAATAATCAAGTAATGAGGCAAACACTAAGAATGACAACTATGCTCTCAAGAAGGTGCTCAAAGAATATATGGAGACTCAACAAGTAAAATAAAAAGGTTTTGAATAGTTTGAAAAGCTTCCAAATGCTGAAAGTATGGTACTCATTAGCTTTGAGCTCTCATTGCCCCTATCATAAGCATATTTAATGTAGTTAAGGTGAAAGTGAGGTCCAATCTGAGGTATATGCTTGACAGACTATAAACTGAAAATCCCATGTCCCTTGAGTACGAGGGCCGCTCCTCATGCTACTCAACTTTATTTACCGGTAAGTTATTGTCATCGTAAATATGTGCGTATCATAGAGAACCGCCAATAGGGTACCCCTTGCCCGATGATACGGAAGAATCCCCATATCAAAATGACAAGGCAAGCAGACAATGAGTATCTCAGCAATCTTCTTATTTACCATGGGAAAATGGTGCTTTTTTCTCTCTTTCCTCTTTTCATAAATCTCTTTTTTTCTTTTTCTCAATAGCTATCTCTCTTTTTTTATAAGAAGAATGCTTCATAGATATCATTATGGTTACGCTGCAGGTTTCCACCATGACAGCTTGGATTAGACCGGCGGCCCAGGCGTTTCTCTAACACACATACATAGCTCCATGGACTTACAAGCTCCCCTTTTATTTCAAACCGACGACATCCGCAAACAAAAGAGCATCGTATCAACTGGGTATATATTTACAAGTGTTGAAAGCGTTCCTCGTGATAGCACGGTTCTGCTAATCCCCAGCCTATAATTGCAAGCATATAACTTTCATGGACAGTCACAATGGTTCAGGTTTATTAAGTGCAGAAAATAAAGTGTGCCATCAAGTTCGTGAGAGCTTTACTAACTAACTTTCTCATAACAAGCAAACATTTTATTCGGAAGAAAACAAGGCATATTGAATATGCACGGAAGTAGCAAATGATGCTAATAGGTAGGTATGGTGGAAACTTTGGAAATATTTGGTTTAGGGAGTGCGAAACTTGAGTAAAACATACTCAGTGTAAGTGAAGGCTAGCAATAGTAAGGGAGCGACAAACGAGAGAGCAATAGCTGTCATAATCATACTTGCAACAAAACAGGACTAATCGTGGCATGAAAGTGATTCAAGATCCTCAAGGCAAAATAATTCATCGAGGCTTAACTGATTATTTCAGTCATATGCATGCGTGAGCATGTGCCAAGTCAACTCAAATGAAACATTCAGAGGAGGATACCACGGTGTCATACCAAGTTATGAATAGAATAATGCAAGAAAACATTCATAAAACATGCTAAAAACTATTAGCAAGCTAGAACTAATCATTAGAAAGCAAGAACTACTAAGCATCCAAAGATAACATACACCTTACACGAACGGACTAAGCATGCCCACAATGATGAGTATATGTACAAAAATGAAAACAAATAGAGTTTGTTACCAACCTCTTACCACGCCTCAAGTTGTCATTAATCCTCGTTATTGCTCTTCACTTGTGTGGCTTGAATAATAATATGAAACCAATATCCACTGAGGACTGATGAACCCTGCAACAAACACACAAAACAAAAGAAGAACAGCAAATATTTTTGTTGTTTCCGATTTTTAAAACAAGAACCAAAAGGAAAAACAAGCAAAGCAACTTTTTGGTTTTTTCGAATAGTTCAAACAATCCAAAAAGGAAAAACAAACCAAGGCAAAATGAAGAAGCAAACCAAAGAGAAACAACAGAAATATTTTTGGTCTTTTTGTGTTTTAGAAAGCAAAAGCAAAGAAAGAACGAAAACTAAAAAGAGAACTAAACATGAATATACAAAGTACCGATGCAACATGATATGGAGATGAGTGTGGTGTCGGCGTACCTCCCCCCAAGCTTAGGCTTTTGGCCTAAGTGGGTATCAATCCCAAGCCGGCCAGGATCATGTGTCACCGTAGTATGACGAGGAGGTACCCTCGTCCTGGTGCAATCTCGAGTACGTCCGTCCGTAGTGAGCGGAGTGATCGTAGGAGGGCACATCCTCCTGGTGTTGCTCGTGGAAGCCCAGTAAGCGAAGCTGCTCGTCCACCTCCTCCTTGGAGCGCGACCACGGTCTCCTATGAACACTAAACAAAGAAGACCGCGGCAAAGGGATCTCCCTCTCATCTCCGTCAGTAAACAACATCCTATATACTAGACTGTCCAAATCAGAAGTAGAAGTGACAAAGTGATGAGTTTTCATAGCAACAAGGTCAAGCCTCTGTGGTGCCAGTATAGTATCATTGGGGTCCACTAAAAGGCCTAATGCATTGACCATACGCGAGGCAATGATGCCCCCATAGATAGGCCCCCTAGCAGCTAGACGGCGAGCAATAAGCGAGCCAAGGTTGTACCGAGTATCATTGTTAAGCGCAGCAGCAAGGAAGGATAAATGATAGTTGGAGATATTACTTGTGTTCTCCCTACCAAGTATGCTAGTAGCAAGATAATATGCGAAGTATCTGAGAGCATGGAGTTGGATGTTTCTTATCTTTCCGTGTTGTGCCACGAGGTCATCATCATTGGTCACCCCTCGGTAAAGCTCTAGCAAATCAGTGGGTCGCCCTTGAATTTTCTTCACGGTCCCTGTCATGCTTACACCTACAATACTGCAAAATCTCTCCAATGGCATGGTAAAGGGCAGATTATAAATTTTGAAAGAGACAATTGACTGATAGGACGTGTTAGTAAACATGAAGCTCTCAACAAAGGTTTTAGTGAGCATAGCGTATTGCTCACTCTCATATTGCATATATGTGGTCAAACCAACCCTCTCAGTCAGTAGCAAGAAATCATCAAGAATCCCTGCAGCTTGTAATAAAGTAAAACAAGGAAAAGTACATGGGTGAGCATCCCCATCATCCCTTTCATTACCAATACGAGTTGCAATGTGATCTTCGTTGTATGATGGCCTAAACTAAGAGGCTGATCTTGAGGGCCTCGACCTCCTAGGTGCATCACTCTCAAATATCTCTCCAAAGGTATGGTTGTTCATGCTTGGTATTCTGAAATTTAAACACCTATTAAACAAGTGATTCCAAAGTGAATATAATGAAGGGTACTATTCATAGGGACTTGTAAGAGGCCTAAACATGCATCAAAACTATATCTCTAAGCATCAAACAAGCTTACAAGGCCTCATAACATGTCACCTACATCAGCAAAATACTCAAGATATAATCCACTAAACACAAATCTACTTCGACAAGGGGAGGGGTCACATACTAGGAAACAAATGCTCCAAATTTCAGCAACAAAGATGGGCTGAGTGATACATTGCAAATGTATCTATAATTTTTGATGTTCCATGCTTGGTTTTATCCACTTTCTTGTGTTTTGTCCACACTTTGGAGTACTTTTCATAGAATTTCTTGGACTAACCTATTAACAAGATGCCACGGTGTTAGTTGCCTGTTTTCTGCTGTTTTTGGTTCCAGGAAAGTAAGAAAATGAATATTCTCGGAATTGGACGGGACAAAAGCCAAAGTTGATATTTTATCCGAAAACTCACGGAGCCAGAAGACGAGACAGAGAGGGGCCACAGGGCAGCCACACCATGTGGTGGCGCGGGCTAGCCCTGGCTGCGCCACCAGGTGATGTGGGCCCCCTGGCCGCCCACCGACCTTGCCTCTTCGCCTATAAGAAGCCTCACGATGCGAAAATCCTAAACCATCAAGCCTCCAGCCACGAAAAGTTTCGCAGCGCCGCCACCACCGAAGGGAGATTCGGGGGACAGAAAGTCTCTGTTCCGGCACCCTGCCGGGACGGGGAAGTGCCCCCGGAGCCATCTCCATCGATCTCCACCACCATTTCCATCACCATTGCTGATTCCCATGATGAGGAGGGAGTAGTTCTCTCTCGAGGCTAAGGGTTCTACCGGTAGCTATGTGTTCATCTCTCTCTCTATGCATGATCATATTGTGATCACGAGGTTTTTAATCAAGTAGATCTACCTTGCTACTCAAGTGCTTTAATAGATCTCTGCTCTCCCCATGTGTGTGAAGTTGACAGTGTGTACACCATGGTGGAATTTAGGCTAGATATTACAATTACTTGTTATGAGTTATATTTGGAGTTGGATGTTTCTATGAAATTGTGGTGTTTGTTGGAACCATCTAGAGCTCAAGGTGACAGTGTGGGGTTATCTAGATGGGAAAGGCTTACTTTGCGGTGTGCTGTTATAGCCCTACCATCGATCAGAGTGTCCAACCAGAGAGTAGTTAAGAGTAGTATCATAAACAGGAATATATTTATATGAGAGTATTCACTAGTGAAAGTATGATCCCTAGGCCTTGTTTCTAAGCATTGATACACCGTTTGCAATTAGATCGGTTACATGTTTGCTTGCTTCCATCTTTATTTCAGTTTGCCTTTAGTCTCTTACACGCCATCAAGATATTTGCTGGCACCATTGTCTTATATCCATAACACTTGTATTTCACTATCTCTTCACCGAACTAGTGCACCTATACACCTGACAAGTGTATTGGGTGTGTTGGGGACACAAGAGACTTCTTGTATCTTGATTGCAGGGTTGCTTGAGAGGGGATACCTTTGACCACTTCCTCCCTGAGTTCGATAAACCTTCGGTGATCCACTTAAGGGAAAACTTGCTGCTATTCTACAAACCTCTTCACTTGGAGGCCCAACAACTGTCTACAAGAATAGAAGTGCGTAGACATCAAGCTATTTTCTGGCGCCGTTGCCGGGGAGGTAACGTAAAAGGTACTCACATCCTCCGGTGTGAGTGCTCAAAGTTATTTCCTTTAGATTCTGCAATTTTGTCTTTTTGTTTCTTGTTTTCACTAGTTAGGCTTAATGGAAAACAACAAAAAAATTAGAGAGCTTTATAGTATTTATCTTGAGTTAGGACATGAAGTGTTTGAAGAGAAAATTAAAAAACCTATGGAACTTTATTTGCATGCTAATAGCAATGTGGTTAGTATGAATTCTTTGAACACCATTATCGCTAAAGCTATGGAAAAGTCTAAGCTTGGGGAAGCTAGTTTTGATGAGAATGATCTTTCTAGTCCCCCAAGCATGAAGGATAGTTATATTGAGAGATAACCCAAAAGGCGTTAAAGAAAAGTACTTATTGAGAGATAACCCAAAAGTTTTAGATGAGTCTTGGAAGTTATTATCTCTGTAATAACCGCTCCTTATACTTTTTATTTGCTTTTTGTGCCAAGAGTAACCTGTAATGAGAGAGAAGTAATGATTGGGAAAGTTGCTGTCCCGAAACAGATTTATGTGCTTCACCGTAAACATTCGTGTAAATTCTATGTACGTCCTTTTGAGGCGTGCATTTTTGTTCTTCTGCCCCAGGTTGTTATCTAACTTTCGTTAGTTCAACACTTTTTGATTTGAGCAACATAAGGTCCTAGAAAAAAATCGTCTTTACCTGCTGGTCTGTTTTGACAGATTTCTGCCATTATTTGCATTTTCTTCTTGTTGGTTCCTTTTTGAGTTCTTTTGGGGAATTGAGATTTTTGAGGGAAGTACTACAGTATCTTGTGTTTTATTGGAAGTTTTATTGGTGTTGGAACTGAACCTAAAGACCTATTATCTTGAGTGCACTAGTGTTGCTAATAAAGATTGTGTGAAGTTTTGTATGAAGGAAATATTTCAGGTGTATGGAAGGAATGAGTAATGAGATGAAGGATGGACTCATTATTGCTTTATGATCCTTTAGTTTTCAACTTGTAGTACCACTTTATGCTTTGATCAATGATGTTTTGTCGCTCTGCATGACTATGGCCATTATTGCTCTCTTAGTTTGTCGCTCCCAGTCTTTTGCTAGCCTCCACCACCAAGTATGAGTTCCACTCATGCATCCAACTCCCTAAACCAAGTTATTCCAAAGAGTCCACCATACCTACCTACTAGCTTATGCTATTCTAAGTATATTCATGCTTTTGTTTACCTTCCAAATTAAACTTGTTATGAGAAAACTAGTGATTAAAGCTCTCACGAACTTGATGGCACACTTTACTATTCTTGCCCTTAATAAACTTGAACCATTGTGTCGTCTATGTTGTATATGCTTGCACTTATTTGTTGGGAATTAGCAGAACCATGCTTTTATGGGGAACACTTTTAACATTGCACTTGGTACTTTGTAACTACTAGATATCATGCTCTTTTTTATATGGATGTCATCGGTGTGAAATGAAAGGGGAGCTTGTAAGTCCATGGAGTTATGTATATGTGTTAGAGAAACGCTTGGGCCGCTGGTCTAATCCATGCTGACATGGTGGAAACCTGCAGCGTAACCATAATGACCTGTCTATGAACCTTCTTCTTATAAAAAAAGAGTCCTATATTGGGAAAAAAGAGAAAAAGAAAAAAAGAGATTATGAAAAGGGGAAAGAGAGAAAAAAGCACCATATTCCCATGGTAAATAAGAAGATTGCTGAGATTTTTGTTGTCTACTTGTCTTGTGATTTTGATATGGAGATTCTTCCGTATCATCGGGCAAGGGGTACCCCGTTGGTGGTTCTCTATGATACACATGTACTTACAATGACAAGAACTTACCGGTGACTAAACTTGAGTAGCATGAGGAGCGGCCCTCATATACAAGGGACATGAGATTTCTAACTTATACTTCGTCAAGCATGTACACCATAATTTGTTCACTTTAACCTTAATCACTTCAAGATGCTTATGATAGGGGCAATGAGAGCTGAAAGCTATAAGTAGCATAATTTTTGGAAGCTCTTTATGAGACTTGAATCCCTAATTCATTCTATGAAGGCCTTTCTTCCACCAATATATTGAGTGTCCACCTTCTATCTTTATGCACCTACTTTGACAGCATAGTGGCCATTCTTAGTTATATGTGCATTGTCCCAAGACTAGTTGATTGATGCATAACTTGATATTTCTTGTTTTAAACTATTTGTATCTAGTCACTCTTATAAACTTTGAAGGTGTCCTATGCATTTATATTTGCTACTCTATGAGGGACAAGCTGAATACTAGTATGCTATGTTTTCTTTATGTGAAACAAACAAACGTCTTGCAAAGCATTGTTATTCATGAATCTTGTGTTTGTGCCTTTTCATGTTGCATCATAGTTTCTTTGTCTTATTTCTAGAACTTTACCTTTCATGTTTTGATTGAAGTACTATGATCCCAGCTTTGAATGGTTTACAAATACTTTGATCAAGTCTTTGATGGTGCATGTCACCTAAAAAATTATTCTTTCTTTTTATCACTTACCTACTCGAGGATGAGCAGGAGTTAAGCTTGGGGATGTTGATACATTGCAAATGTATCTATAATTTTTGATGTTCCATGCTTGGTTTTATCCACTTTCTTTTGTTTTGTTCACACTTTGGAGTACTTTTCATACACTTTCTTGGACTAACCTATTAACAAGATGCCACGGTGTTAGTTGCCTGTTTTCTGCTGTTTTTGGTTCCAGGAAAGTAAGAAAATGAATATTCTCGGAATTGGACGGGACAAAAGCCAAAGTTGATATTTTATAGGAATACTGATCCAGAAGACGAGACGGAGAGGGGCCACGGGGCGGCCACACGATGTGGTGGCGCGGGCTAGCCCTGGCCGCGCCACCAGGTGGTGTGGGCCCCTGGCAGCCCACCAACCTTGCCTCTTCGCCTATAAGAAGCCTCCCGATGCGAAAACCCTAAATCATCAAGCATCCAGCCACGAAAAGTTCCGCACCGTGGCCACCACCGAAGGGGAGATTCGGGGGACAGAAAGTCTCTGTTCCGGCAGCCTGCCGAGATAGGGAAGTGCCCCCGGAGCCATCTCCATCGATCTCCACCACCATCTCAATTACCATTGCTGATTCCCATGATGAGGAGGGAGTAGTTCTCTCTCGAGACTAAGGGTTCTACCGGTAGCTATGTGTTCATTTCTCTCTCTCTCTATGCATGATCATATTGTGATCACGAGGTTTGTAATCAAGTAGATCTACCTTGCTACTCAAGTGCTTTAATAGATCTCTGCTCTCCCCATGTGTGTGAAGTTGACAGTGTGTACACCATGGTGGAACTTAGGCTAGATATTACAATTACTTGTTATGAGTTATATTTGGAGTTGGATGTTTCTATGAAATTTTGGTGTATGTTGGAACCATCTAGAGCTCAAGGTGACAGTGTGGGGTTATCTAGATGGGAAAGGCTTACTTTGCGGTGTGCTGTTATAGCCCTACCATCGATTAGAGTGTCCAACCAGAGAGTAGTTAAGAGTAGTATCATAAACAGGAATATATTTATATGAGAGTGTTCACTAGTGAAAGTATGATCCCTAGGCCTTGTTTCTAAGCATTGATACACCGTTTGCAATTAGATCGGTTACATGTTTGCTTGCTTCCATCTTTATTTTAGTTTGCCTTTAGTCTCTTCCACGCCATCAAGCTATTTGCTGGCACCGTTGTCTTTTATCCATACCACTTGTATTTCACTATCTCTTCGCCGAACTAGTGCACCTATACACCTGACAAGTGTATTGGGTGTGTTGGGGACACAAGAGACTTCTTGTATCTTGATTGCAGGGTTTCTTGAGAGGGGATACCTTTGACCACTTCCTCCCTAAGTTCGATAAACCTTGGGTGATCCACTTCAGGGAAAACTTGCTGCTGTTCTACAAACCTCTGCACTTGGAGGCCCAACAACTGTCTACAAGAATAGAAGTGCGTAGACATCACTGAGCAAGGAGATCAAAAAAACGAGAGCAAGCACAGCAAGAATGCAATTTTGAGCAATGAACTGGAGCTTACTCGGGAGAGAAAAGTGGCAGGTGCGAGAGTTAGTGGAGGGCCAAGGTTGGCCCACACCATGGCATGGCGCCACCCAGGGCAGGCCACGCCACCAGGTGGTGAGCCTTCCTGGTGGGTCCCCCTGGCACATCCCAGGCACTCCTCTGCCCCTTTTTTCACGTAAAAATTTAATATGAATTTTCTGGAATTTTTCGAGACACTTTATTTTTTTGGCAATTTTTAGGCATAGAAGAATGACTTTCTGACAAACAGAATTTTTTTTGGAATAATGATGCAATGACAAAACAAGGCTAGAACTACAGAAGTTCTAAGACACTCTAACATGCAAGCAACTAACAACAAAGAAAACTAAACGAAAACAAAAACTAAAATGGATAGCAATAGTAGTAAACGGAGATAATCATAGTGAAAACCTTGTTTTGTTCAACGAAATCCTTTTGTCAACAAGGTTGATCGGGTCTTGTTACCAAAACAATTTCATATGAGACAAAACTTTGTGTTCCACTAATGATTATGTTACCTCATAATAGTTTCAAATTTTTCTTTTGGTATGGGACAATATATTTCTCTAACTTGAATGCCCTCAACATGTTCAATTGAATTCAAACCATAAGTCCTTTCAATATTATTGGCGAATTAGACAGTATGTTCCTTGTCATTAACACGGAAAGTCACCTTTCCTTGATTACAATTAATAACAGCTCCTGCAGTATTAAGAAAAGGTCTCCCAAGAATAATAGACATATTATCATCTTCAGGCATTTCAATCACAACAAAATCAGTTAATATCAAGCAATTATGAGCCACTTGAACAGGTACATCCTCACATATACCCACAGGAATAGTGGTAGCTTTATCATCCATTTGCAAAGATATATCAGTTGGTATCAGTTTTTCTAGTTGAAGCCTCTTATAGAGAGAGAAAGGCATAACACTAACTCCAGCTCCTAAATCACACAAAGCAGTTCTAACATAACTATTTTTAATAGAGGAAGGGATAGTTGGAATCCCTGGGTCTCCAAGTTTCTTAGGAACCTTACCATTAAAGGAATAATTAGCAAGCAAAGTAGAAATTTCTTCATTAGGGATCTTCCTTTTATTCGAGACAATATCCTTCATATACTTTGTGTAACGAGGCAATTTAATAGCATCAGTCAAAGGAATTTGCAGGAATAGAGGTTTCATCCACTCACAAAACTTATTATAGTGTTCATCTTCCTTTGACTTGTGTTTCTTATCAGGGAATGGCATAGGTTTTTGGACCCAAGGTTCTCTTTCACTACCATGTTTCTTAGCAATAAAATCTTCTTTAGTGTATTTAGTATTCTTAATGTCGTTTTCAGGTTCTTCTTCAACTTTTTCTTCATTAGGAACTTCATTTTCTTCATTACCACTTTCAGTTTTAGCATCAGAGATAGATATACTATTAGGATCTATAGCAGGTTCAGAGGGTTCTACAATAGTTTTATGTTTCTTTTTCCTTTTCTTACGAGTAGAGCCACTATTTTCAGCTTGTTGAGAATCTTGCTCAATTCTTTTGGGATGCCCCTAAGGATATAGAGGATCCTGGGTAGCAGCAGCACTTCTAGTTCTAATTTCATAAGCATGTTTTTTTAGTAGCATTAACTAGCAAGTCTTTTTGCACTTTAACTAGTTGATATATTTGAGTTTGAACCATTTGAAAGTGTTTAAAAATCATTTTAACATCATGGGAGGTTCTTTCCACAATATATTTTAACTCAACAATAGCTCTAGTGTTTTCCATTAGATGATTTTGCACCCTTTTATTAAAATTATCTTGCTTAACAATAAAGATATCAAATTCTTCTAAGCATTGATCAGGAGGTTTAGAGTAAGGGATATCACCTTCATCAAAGTGTTGGAGAGAGTGTACCTCAATAGTGGATGAGTAGGGAATAGGCTTACATAATTCTTCTATAGGAGGTAAATTCTTGACATCTGCAGCCTTAATTCCCTTCTCCTTAAGTCATTTCTTGGCTTCCTTCATCACTTCATCATTTAATTCAATAACTCCCCTCTTCTTTGATGTTGGAATAGGCACCGGAATACTAGGTTCAGGTACAATTACTTCAGGTATAGCTTGTTTAGGAGGAGTCCAATCTTCATAGTTCTTACTTATTCTAGCCATTAATTCCTCAGCTTCCTTAGAGTCCTATTCCTGAAAACACAATCAGCACGACTATCTAGGTATGTCCTAGATTCTTCAGTTAGTCCATTATAAAATATATCAAGAAGCTCATTCTTAGGTAATGGACTTCTAGCTTGTGCATGAATCAAAGCACAAAACCTTGCCCAAGATTCGGGCAATACCTCTTTTTCTCCCTGTTTAAAATCAAAAAGTTCCTGCAAAATAGCATGTCTAGCACTAGGAGGAAAATATTTCTGCAGGAAAGTACTAATCAAGCAATCAGGGCTATCAATAGATCCAGGAGGTAAATTACTAAACCAAGTTTTAGCTTCTCCTTTCAGTGAAAAAGGGAAAATCTTAGCAACAAAGTAAGTACGTATCTTAATATCTTCAGAAAGCAAGCCACTCATGGTAGAAAGTTCATCCATATGTGCTACCGCACTTTCATTCTTAGTCCCACAAAAAGGGTCTTTCTCAACAATAGCTATGTAAGATAGATCGAGAGAGAAATCATAATCTTTATCTATAATGTTTATGGGAGAAGCAGCAAACTTAGAAATAGGAGACAATTTGGGTCTAATAGTACGCCTCTCAAGAAGACTCTTAGCAGCGCTCCTATCATGGGTGTTTTTACATTCTTTAATAAATTCATCGGTCATCTCAACATAACCATCTTCAATATCATAACTTTCACTAGACTGAGGAGAACTAATAGGTGTGGTAGTGTCTTCATTAGGAGTTCCAGTATTTCCAGCTATAGTTCTAGCAATCGTAGCATCTAGGGAAGGACCTAATGAACCACTCTTATCAAGCACAGTAGAAGCAGCATCATAAGCATCCAAAGTTTCAGATTCAGCAGTAGTAGCAATGTGTGTAGCATGTGTATGTGGTGGTCTAACGAGCTTACTCATAATAGATGGTGAATCAAGAGCAATAGAGGTATTCAGAACCGTACCTCTTCTTGTAGTGGATGGTAAAATAGGAACCTTGCCATCACGAGACTTACCCATGATGGATGGATAGCAGCGAACAATAGAGAATCCAAGTGAACTTGATAAATAAAGCTATGCTCCCCGGCAACGGCGCTAGAAAATAGTTTTGATGACCCACAAGTATAGGGGGTGTATCGCAGTATTTTCGAGGGAAGTGAAACCCAATTTATTGATTTGACACAAGGGGGGCCAAAGAATATTTATAAGCCTTAACAACTGAGTTGTCAATTCAGCTGCACCTAGACACAATCTTGCTCACATCAGTTTATCAGTAGCAACAGTTTTGTAGTAGGAATAGCAAAGTAACAGCAGTAGTAAAGTAAAGACAACAGTAACAATAGCAGTAAACAGTGGGATTCGAGTGCGGTAGGCATAGGGATGGATGGACGGACGTTGCATGGACAAGACAATTCACATAGCAATCAGAACATAGGGCAATTGCATATAAATAAGAATAAGCATCCAAGTACTCGATAATCCTAGGCATGTGTTCCATATATAGTCATACGTGCTCGCAATGAGAACTTGTAGAACATCTTTTGTCCTGCCAGCCCGTTTGCAGCAGGGCCTGAAGGGAACTACTGGCAATTAAGGTGCTCCTTTTAATAGAGCACCGGAGCAAAACATTAACACTCTGTGAACACATGTGATCCTCACATCAAAACCATTCCCTCCGGTTATCCCGATTTCTTTCACTTCGGGGCCATTGGTTCCGGACAACAACGTGTGTATACAACTTGGAGATAAGACCATAAACAATACTATCATAATGAATCAATAACACGTTCAGATCTGAAATCATGGCACTCGGGTCCTAGTAACAAGCATTAAGCATAACAAGTTGCAACAAAGTCATAAAGCACTAATAAAAGATACTAGGCACCATACCCTAACAACCCGATGCCATTACATGGACGATCTCATCCAATCCCTACCATCCCCATAGCCTATAGCGGGGGATTACTCACTCATAGATGGGGGAAACATGTATGGTCGATGCAGAAGCGATGGTGATGATGATGGCGATGATCTCCTCCAATTCCCCATCCCGGCAGGTGCCAGAACGAAGTTTCTGGTGCTGTTTCGTGGAATCTGGTGGTGGTGGCGGAGCGGAACTCCTTCTGGAAAAACGTCGAACCCCCCCTAAGTTTTTAGGTCAGAAAGCAACTTATAGGCGAAGAGGGAGACCGAGGGGGGGTCTGGGGCGGCCAGACCACCCCCTAGCGCGGCCTGGGCTTGCCCACGCGGCCAGGTGGTGTGGCCTGGGCCCAGCCCTCCTCCGTCTCGTATCCTGGCTCCGGGAGTCTTCTGCTGAAATAGGATTTTTGGCATATTTTCTGGGATTTTTTCTGATAGTTGATTCTCTGCACAAAAAGTAGACACCAAGACAATTCTGCTGAAAACAGCGTCAGTCCGTGTTAGTTGCATCCAAATCACACAAGTTTAGAGGAGAAAAAATAGCAAAAGTGTTCGGGAAAATAGATATGTTTTGGACGTATCACCCTCTTTCATACATTGGTTTTCAAATAGTTTGATTTGGTTTGGAAAAGAGTAGGAAAGTTCATGCTTAAGTGATAAAGAGAGCTTGTTTTTGACTTGGCCTATGCTTTTTCATGCCATGCTTGATATTTTTTTGGCTTTATGCTTAGTATTCTTTGCTGCAACATGACTTGTTATAAACAATTGAGATTGCTTAATGTGCCTTGGAAGAATCATGCGTTGTTTTAGCATATTAAAGCATAGTATTGTGGTATTCTCCTTTGATGCTTTATTTGGGTAGACTTGGCGCATGCTCACACCATGTTATGACTATCCCAAGTCACCATAAGCCTTTATGATCCTTTAGTTTTCAACTTGTAGTATCACTTTATGCTTTGATCAAAGATATTTTGTCGCTCTGCATGATTATGGCCATTATTGCTCTCTTAGTTTGTCGCTCCCAGTCTTTTGCTAGCCTCCACCACCAAGTATGAGTTCCACTCATGCATCCAACTCCCTAAACCAAGTTATTCCAAAGAGTCCACCATACCTACCTACTAGCTTATGCTATTCCAAGTATATTCATGTTTTTGTTTACCTTCCAAATTAAACTTGTTATGAGAAAACTAGTGATTAAAGCTCTCACGAACTTGATGGCACACTTTACTTTCCTTGCCCTTAATAAACTTGAACCATTGTGTCATCTATGTTTTATATGCTTGCACTTATTTGTTGGGGATTAGCAGAACCATGCTGTCATGGGGAACGTTTTCAACATTGCACGGGTACTTTGTACCTACTTGATATCATGCTCTTTTGTCTATGGATGTCGTCGGTGTGAAATGAAAGGGGAGCTTGTATGTCCACGGAGTTATGTATATGTGTTAGAGAAACACCTGGGCCGCTGGTCTAATCCAATGCTGACATGGTGGAAACCTGCAGCGTAACCATAATGAGCTGTCTATGAAGCATTCTTCTTATAAAAATTGAGAAGAGTCCGATATTGAGAAAAAAGAGAAAAAGAAAAAAAAGATATTATGAAAAGAGGAAAGAGAGAAAACAACACCATATTCCCATGGTAAATAAGAAGATTGCTGAGATGCTTGTTGTCTGCTTGCCTTGTCATTTTGATATGGGGATTCTTCCGTATCATCGGGCAAGGGGTACCCCGTTGGCGGTTCTCTATGATACACATGTAGTTACGATGACAAGAACTTACCGGTGACTAAACTTGAGTAGCATGAGGAGTGGCCCTCGTATTCAAGGGACATGAGATTTCTAACTTATACTTCGTCAAGCATGTACACCATAGTTTGTTCACTTTAACCTTAATCACTTCAAGATGCTTATGATAGGGGCAATGAGAGCTGAAAGCTATTAAGTACCATAATTTTTGGAAGCTCTTTATGAAACTTGAATTCCTACTTCCTTCTATGAAAGCCTTTCTTCCACTTATATATTGAGTCTCCACCTTCTACCTTTATGCACCTACTTTGAGAGCATAGTGGCCATTCTTAGTTCTATGTGCATTGTCCCAAGACTTGATGTTTGATGCATACATTGATATTGCTTGTTTTAAACTATTTGTATCTAGTCACTCTTATGAACTTTGAAGGTGTCCTATGCATTTATATTTGCTACTCTATGAGGGACAAGCTGAATACCACTATGCTATGTTTTCTTTATGTGAAACAAACAAACGTCTTGCGAAGCATTGTTATTCATGAATCTTTTGTTTATGCCTTTTCATGTTGCAACATAGTTTCTTTGTCTTATTGCTAGAACTTTGTCTTTCATGTTATGATTGAAGTACTATGATCCTAGCTTTGAATGTTTTACAAATACTTTGATCAAGTTTATGATGGTGCATGTCACCTCAAAAATTATTCTCTCTTTTTATCACTTACCTACTCGAGGACGAGCAGGAGTTAAGCTTGGGGATGTTGATACATTGCAAATGTATCTATAATTTTTGATGTTCCATGCTTGGTTTTATCTACTTTCTTAAGTTTTGTCCACACTTTGGAGTACTTTTCATATGATTTCTTAGACTAACCTATTAACAAGAGCCGCGGTGCCAGCTGCCTGTTTTCTACTGTTATTGGTTTCTGGAAAGTCAGGAAATGAATATTCTCGGAATTGGATGGGACAAAATCCAAAGTTATTATTTTACTAGGGGACACCTGGAGCCAGAATACGAGACAGAGAGGGGCTGGGGACCGGCCACACCACCTGGCCGCGGGACCTGGCCTGGCCCGTGCCAGGGGTGGTCTGGCCGCCCCAGGCACCCCCTCGGCCTCTCCTTCCGCCTATATATTGCCTCTGATACGGAAACCCTAAGGACCCAATCAAAAATCCACGAAAGAGTCTGTAGCCGTCGTCATCTCCATACCTAGATCGGGAGGGATCTGAAGCTCTTCCCGGCACCCTTCCGGAGAGGGGAATTCACCCTAGAGGCCTTCTTCATCATCATGCAAGCCTCCGGTGTGATGCGTGACTAGTTCATCTCTGGACTACGGGTCCATGTAGTAGCTAGATGGTTGGTTCTCCTCCTTTGTGATATCATGTCTAGATCTTGTGAGCTCCGTTCATGATCAAGATCATCTATTTGTAATTCTGCATGTTCTATTTGCGGGGATCCGATGGATATTGAGATGCTATTTCAGATTGATTATTGATTCTATCATGTCTTTGTTATTTGTGATCTTGCATGCTTTCCGTTGTTAGTAGCTATGTTGGCCAAGTAGATGCTAGCAACTCCAAGAGTTATTATTTATGCTCGATAGTGGGTTCATGCCTCTGCTAATCTGGGGAAGGTACTAGATGTGATATTGCTACTAGGGAGAAAATAACAATCCTTTGTTCATAGAACAATCGTATTGTTTACATTACACGCAATTCGCAATGCAATTATCTGTTGCTTGCAACTTAATACTGTAGGGGGTTCGGATGATAACCTGAAGGTGGATTATTAGTCATAGATGCAGTTGGATGGCGCTCTATGTATAATGTTGTAATGCCCAATCGAATCTCAAAGGAGTCAAGATGAGTAGTATATGCTTGTATTCTTTCTTGATGTTTGTCAATTGCCCCGCTGTAATTTGTTCACCCAGCATGTTATCTATCTTAAGGAGAGCCACCTCTAGTGAACTATGGACCCGGTCCTTTCTTTTACATTCAATCTACAATCAACTCTTTACTTCTTTGTGTTTACTTTCTGCAAACTATTACTTCCTTCCATTCGATACGTTTAATCCTTTGTTTTCAGCAAAACCGGTGAGATTGACAACCTCATCACAAGTTGGGTACAGAGTTCTCTGGTTGTGTTGTGCAGGTCTCCACGTTGCTGCTGGCACTGGTAGTGCGCCCTGCCAACATTCAACTAGCTACACCTTTGGGGTGTTTCCTTGCCCCTACTGGATTGATAACCTTGGTTTCATAACTGAGAGAAACTTACTGTTGTGCTCATCATACCTTCCTCTTGGGGTTCCCCAACGAGCTCGTTAATACACGAGTCAGCAGCAAGGCATCCCGTCATGCGATAGATAATGTGAATTTGGATCATACAACTTGGTGGAGGATGTATGGAGCCATCTACAATAGAAAAATAACTTGGGAGGAGTTCAAGGAATTTATATTGCCACCTTGTCATATCCCCTAAGCATCAACGACTGAAGAGGATGTTTTGAAGGAACTTCGAGGTTGCAAAGTCTATGGATACTTGAGACACACATACAAGGAGCATCAAGATCAGTGCCCCTATTGTGATGGAAGTCATCCAGCTGGGGAGTGCCCCATGTCCCAAGTCACTTGCTTTCTATGTGAAGGGAATGATCATGTCCCATTTGTTTGGCACCTTTACCCTATGGTACAACAATTGAGTAAAGGAGTCAAGGATGAAATGTATCAAGCCCTCAAGAAGACCCATGAAGAATCAAGATTTATGGTGGAGGCCGTAGTCAGAGTTATGCCTCATAAGGCCGCACCCAATGTGACCACAAAGTATTGTTACTCATGTGGAGAAGAAGGTCATATCTCTAGTGACTGCTCTAAGAAACGAGAAAGATTTCCTAAATTTGTGGTGAAATACGAAGAAGAAGAAGAACTAAGATATCTCCTAGCCTTAGAGAGACCTAGGAAGAGGAAGAACTGCCACACCTCCAATGCGAGGGATATTAGCTAGCTGTTGTGATACAATTGTAATGAGCTAGGACATTATGCGTCACATTGTCTAGAAAATAAGATGGGCAAAGGAAACAAGAAAGATAGATACACTGACAATATGAAGCCTATAAGGGATCTCAGCCTTGTCAGTTGCTACAAGTGCAACAAGTTGGGACATTATGCCAGTAAATGCCTAGAGAAGGAGCTTCAAGGTCCCATGTGAACATCAAGAAAGTGTTTAACAAGCTAGGTCATGTGACTGGTAAGCCATTGATCAAATCATGCACCACACCTATAATTTTTCACTACTGGTGCATCGTATTCATTCATATCGAGGCATTCATGGATAAGTACAGTTACATATGGAGTTACTTAGAGGATCTATTAAAGAGAACTCTCTGGAGAAAGATTGATAGCAAGCACAAGTTTCCACAATTGAATCCTTGAGATTGGTAGTGCACAATTTTTCCCACTAGCTAGATTAAATTGGATTCACATAGCTTAAATGCGACTCTAGCATGGATTGGAAGGTTAAGAATCAAGTTTTGATAGATTGGTATGGCACCACACTCATAAAGAAGAAGAATCCGATGTAGACCAATAATTAGCTTTGGATATGCCAAGTTCAATTCACTTAAGGGGGTTAGCCTCGAGTATACCTCCCACACCTTGCTACACGTTTCGAATCACGGGACGAGATTCATCTTAAGGGGTTAGTCTGTCACATCCCAGATTTTAGAATGGGAAAGGTTTCATAGGATTCATGTGCATTGCATCAAGGCATCATCCAAATTTTCAAAATTCGAAAACCTTGCTTCAAAATTCTATTCCAAATTGCCAAAAAGTCCCTATAAGGATTATACAAGGATTTATAGATTCACTATTTGCAAACTAGTGAAAATGATCCTAAGATGATCTACTGAATTTTAGGAAAAAATTGAGACATGTTTGAGCTTATTTGGAGCTATGTACAAAAACATATTAAAGAAAAATAGAAAAAGAAAAGAATAAAAAAAAAGACAACTAACCTACCCTGCCCGCGGACCACCGGCCCAGCCCACCTAACCTATTCCCTAGCTACCGCCCGCCCCGCGAGCAGTAATGTCTACGCACTTCTATTCTTGTAGACAATTGTTGGGCCTCCAAGTGTAGAGGTTTGTAGAACAACAGCAAGTTTTCCCTTAAGTGGATCACCCAAGGTTTATCGAACTCAGGGAGGAAGTGGTCAAAGGTATCCCCTCTCAAGCAACCCTGCAATCAAGATACAAGAAGTCTCTTGTGTCCCCAACACACCAATACACTTGTCAGGTATATAGGTGTACTAGTTCGGCGAAGAGATAGTGAAATACAAGTGGTATGGATAAAAGACAACGGTGCAAGAAAATAGCTTGATGACGCGTGGAAAAGGCTAAAGGAAAACTGAAATAAAGATGGAAGCAAGCAAACATGTAACAAATCTAGTAGCAAACGGTGTTTAATGCTTAGAAACAAGGCCTAGGGATCATACTTTCGCTAGTGAACACTCTCATGTGAATATCTTCTCTTTATGATACTACTCTGAACTACTCTCCGGTTAGACACTCTAATCCATGGTAGGGCTATAATAGCACACCTCAAAGTTTGCTTTCCCCATCTAGATAACCCCACACTATCACCTTGAGCACTACAGGGTTCAAACAAACACCACAATTTCATAGAGACATCCAACTCCAAATATAACTCATAACAAGTATCTGAAATCTCTAGCCTAAGTGCCACCATGGTGTGCGCACTGTCAACTTCACACACATGGGGAGAGTAGAGATCTATTAAAGCACTTGAGTAGCAAGGTAGATATATAGATTACAAGCTCATGATCTCAATAAGATCATGCATAGAGAGACATATGAACACATAGCTACTGGTAGAACCCTTAGCCTCGAGAGAGAACTACTCCCTCCTCATCATGGGAATCAGCAACGGTGATGCAGATGGTGGTGGAGATTGATGGAGATGGCTCCGGGGGCACTTCCCCATCTCGGCAGGGTGTTGGAACAGAGACTTTCTGTCCCCCGAATCTCCCCTTCGGTGGCGGCAGCGCTGCGGAACTTTTCGTGGCTGGAGGCTAGATGATTTAGGGTTTTGCATCGGGAGGCATCTTATAGGCAAAGAGGCAAGGTCGGTGGGAGGCCAGGGGGCCCACACCACCTGGTGGCGCGGCCAGGGCTAGCCCGCGCCACCATATGGTGTGGCCACCCTGTGGCCCCTCTCCGTATCGTCTTCTGGCTCCGTGAGTCTTCCAGTAAAATATCGACTTTGGCTTTTGTCCGGTCCAATTCCGAGAATATTTATTTTGTGACTTTCTTGGAACCAAAAATAGCAGAAAACAGGCAACTGACACTGTGGCACTTGTTAATAGGTTAGTCCAAGAAAGTGTATAGGAAGTACTTCAAAGTGTGGAGAAAACATAAGAAAGTAGATATAAAACAAGCATGGATCATCAAAAATTATAGATACCTTAGCAACGTATCAAGCAGCGCGCAGCAGCCGCACCGGCCCAGCTAGCGCCATAGCTGCTCCCCTTTTCTGCTGCACGTAGCGGTGCGAGAAAATGGGCCGGCTCTTTTAGGAGAAATTAATTCATAGAAAATAAACAACAGATCAGAAAAATACAAATGATATGTCCTTGGATTCAAAAACTTGTGTAGAACCTTATTACGAATTAAAATCGTAGGTTTACAGTACATATAAGTTTAAGTATATTAAAATAAATTCTGTAGTATTTTAATTAGTTATAAAGACCTGTAAGTCGTTTTGGCGTGATTCTTTTAGAACCTGGCTCTAAACTGATATATCTATACAGTAGAATTTGTCCAAGATTTTACAACACTGTTAACAGCATATGCTTAATATTTTGATTAAAAGCCTATTAACTAGAAAACTAATTTGCAATAAATGGTTTTGATGCATTAAAAAGCATTCCATGCATGTCATATGTAGGTTAATGATCATAGAACATTAATAAGCTACTGAAACTTTTATTAGACTATCATGCATGCATTTGTTGCAGTTGTTTGATCTCTATGTGTTGTTGCTTATTTGGTTGAATTTCTTTCGTGTAGATTGTGAGGATTGTAACCCGTGTGATTGTCCGGATTGTGTGTTTGACTCCAACAACTACCAAGGCAAGTGGAGCTTCATAAGAGTCCTATTTACTTTATATATCCATGGTAGCTTTGTTTTGTTTTTTACAAGTTATATCTATTGCTATGCTATATCCTATTATGGTTGTAGCCTTCCTTGTTAGGTGAGCCACCGTAAGTAGTTGTGCTTTGTTTGCTTATGTAGACGACGGTGGGTTACACCATGATAAAGATGGTTTCGAAAGTTTGTGTTTGGAAAAATTGAAAAACAACTTAATTAATGAACTCTCTGGGTGAAATTGGTAATTGCTTGGTCAACTTAATTAATGAACTCTCGAGGTCCTAAGACATCTTCGAGAAGCTCCGCCGTAGTGGTGTCCCTGGTCTCGCACACCATCTTGCAGTTCTTCACAAGAATGCATACCTATTTATAGATTAAGCAACACAACATAGTATCGGGCACTGATGACATAATGTCGACACACTCACGCTGGCATAGTGCTGCCACCTACCCAAAATAGTGTCAGCATTTAATTTACTGGCTTAGTGCTGCCCACTGAGGACATAGTGTCGACATGTTGTCTCCACATCCACATTTAGTCCGGGTTGGTGCCTCCAACCGGGACTAAAGGTTCATCATATCTTTAGTCCTGGTTGTTGGTTTTAGATTAGTACTATTTAATTATGATTATGTTTGATGTACTTAATTAATTATATATTGCAAATGAGCCGGCAATGGATGTAGACTGACCGACTCTCTAACGAGTTCATTAAAGGCATGCATTCTTTTCTTCTTGTGGCCGAGGCAAACAAGCGGCATGGTTTTATGTCTTGTCCATGTGGTGTCTGTCGGAATCATAAAGAATACTCTTCCTCAAGAGTCCTTCACAGCCACCTGTTTCGGTCCGGTTTCATGACCGGCTATAATTTTTGGACCAAGCACGGAGAAAGAGGGGTTATGATGGAAGACAACGAAGAAGAAGAGAATGACAACGACTACCCTGAATACGATGGTACTACAATGGAAGACATTGATGAAGAAAAAGATGAAGAACGGGCATCATATCTGCCCAATGATGATCTTAGTCGGGCCATTGCTGATGCCCAGGAAGAATGCGTAACTGAAAGGGAGAGGTTGAAGTTCAAGAAGATGTTAGAGGACCACAAAAAATTGTTGTACCCAAATTGTGAAGATGGGCACAAAAAACTGGGCAGCACACTAGAATTGCTGCAATGGAAGGCAGAGAATGGTGTGACTGACAAATGATTTGAAAACTTCCTGAGAATAATGAAGAAGTTGCTTCCAAAGGATAACGAACTGCCCGCCAGTACCTACGAAACAAAGAAGGTTGTTTGCCCTCTAGGATTAGAGGTGCAGAAGATACATGCATGCATTAATGATTGCATCCTCTACCACGACGAGGAGTACGAGAATTTGGATGCATGCCCAGTACGCACTGCATTGCGGTATAAGATAAGACGAGATGACCCTGGTGATGTTGACGGTGAGCGACGCATGAAGAGGGTTCCTGCCAAGGTGATGTGGTATGCTCCTATAATACCACGATTGAAACGTTTATTCAAGAACAAAGAGCATGCCAAGTTGTTGCGATGGCACATGGAAGACCGTAAGAAAGACGAGATGTTGAGACACCCCGCTGATGGGTCGCAGTGGAGAAAAATCGAGAGAGAATTTCTGGACTTTGCAGGTGATGCGAGGAACTTATGGTTTTGTCTAAGTACAGATGGCATGAATCCTTTTGGGGAGCAGAGCTGCAGTCATAGCACCTGGCATGTGACTCTGTGTATCTATAACAATCCTCCTTGGTTGTGCATGAAGCGGAAGTTTATTATGATGCCAATGCTCATCCAAGGCCCGAAGCAACCCGACAACGACATTGATGTGTACGTAAGGCCATTAGGTGAAGAACTCTTATAGTTGTGGCATGGACAAGGTGTACGTGTGTGGGATGAGAACAAGTAGGAGGAATTTGACCTACGAGCGTTGTTGTTCATAACAATCAATGATTGGCCTGCTCTTAGTAACATTTCAGGACAGACAAACAAGGGATACAATGCATGCACACACTGTTTAAACGATACTGAAAGTATATATTTGGATAAATGTAAGAAGAATGTGTACCCGGGGAATCGTCGTTTTCTTCCTCCCTCGCACATCCTAAGAAAGAAAGGTAAGCATTTCAATGGTGAGGCAGACAGACGGTGTAAGCCTATCTTCCGTACTAGTGATGATGTATTTGACATGGTGAAGGATTTAAAAGTAATCTTTGGAAAGGGTCCTGGTAGACAATCTGTTCCGAAGGACGATGTCGGACACGCACCCATGTGGAAAAAGAAATCTATATTTTGGGAGCTACCCTATTGAAAAGTCCTAGAGGTCCACTCTGCAATTGAGTGATGCACCTAAGGAAGAATCTTTGCGTGACGCTGCTAGGCTTCTTGGGCATGTATGGGAAGAGCAAAGATACACCTGAAGCACGGCAGGACTATGTTTCGGTGCAAAGATACACCTTTTTTTAAGGTTCCTTTGTTTCGTTGCAAATGGGTCAAGTTGACAGGAGGCGGGGTTGAGGTAGACAAGAAATACAGAATGACAACAATGGATCTCAACAACCTTGCGTATAGAGATGAACCATTTGTCCTAGCCAATGATGTGGCTCAGGTTTTTTATGTGAAGGACATGTCTACCAAACCGAGAAAAAGGAAAGATAAGCAAAAGAATAAAGTATCCAATGAGCCAAAGCGCCACATAGTTCTTTCAAGAAAAAGAAACATCGTGGGGGTGGAGGATAAGACAGACATGTCAGACGATTATGATAAGTTTCATGAAATTCTGCCCTTCGCTGTGAAGGATGACCCAAGCATCCCGTTAAATAAGGAAGATGCTCCATGGTTACAGATTAGAAGAAAACCCTAACATGTGTGGATGTTGGTGATGTACAATATTATTAAACCTTTATTTTTAATGATCTTCTTATATGTATATGGATATGAACTATCTCGATCTCAATAGGTAGTATTGCAACTTGTTGTGACCATACATTTATTAATATTAAAACGTAAAAATTAGTCATAATCATATCTAGCCCTGTAGTACACAGCTTCTGGGTCGTCTTCGGAATCGTCATCGTCATCGTCGTCGCTCGTAGCACGCGGATGGATCCTCAGCCCTTCCTCGTAGCACGCGGATGGATCCTCCGGCCTCGGATTCATGACGCACGGGGGAGGGGGCTCCCGGATGACGACCCCAGTACACCCTAGGCCTTCACCACCACCACCATTCTTGTGGCTATGCTGCTGGTGTAAGTGCGGGTACCTCAGGCGAGGATGGTCTCCCATGGCGATGTAGCGCATCACACCGGCGATAGTCCGGTTTGCCCACCACAGGCGGCGACCAGCCTCGTTGTGGTTCACTAGGGGCGGGCCGTCACCCTCGTACCTAGCGAGCTCCCTTTCCCGCCGGTTTGCAAAGAAGGCATTCCAGGTGTCGAGGTTGTCGGGATCCCAATGGGGATCCATCCGCTGCTCCGGCGTGAGCTCGAGGTAGAAGTGGTTCATGATGGCCGCCTGGCGGGCCGAACCTTGAGACATAGGAGGAACAGGAACCCCTCCAGCGCTCAGCATCTAGCCAGCGGGCAGCCGGTACCCTGGCAGGCATGGGTAGCTGGAGGCGCACAGCGCCTCGGTCTCCTCGACCGTCAGAAAAGCCCAGTAAGCGGTGTCCATTGTTGTGAGTGAGAAGGTGTGGATGTGTCGATGGAAATGGCGGTCGGCCTAAATATAGAGGGACATGGCGGGATAACATGGCGGAAAGCGGGAGAAATGGCGGGAAAACATGGCGAGAAGCGGGGGAAATGGCGGGAGAACATGGCGGGAAGCGGGGGAAATGGCGGGAGAACATGGCGGGAAGCGGGGGAAATGGCGGGAGAACATGGTGGGAAGCGGAGGAAATGGCGGGAGAATATTATATGTATTTTTCCATTTTTAAATAATAAACTATATTTTTATTATTTTTTGTGAACATTTCTACTAAATATAATACTTGTTAAATAATATATAATTTCATTTAAGTTCTATAATAAAGTATGATAATAAATTTAAAATATAGATCTTCTTTTTCTGAAAATTTTGATATATAATACATAATTTTCTAAAAACTATAAACCATTTTTGGTTTTGGCGCCAAAAATACAAACTGGGGCTCAAGGGTGACCTTTGGCCGAGGCTAAAGGGTTGCGGCGCGCGGGAAGTGCGGCGGGCCGAAAACACCTTTAGCCCGGGTTGTAATACAAACCGGGGCCGGGGCTAAAGGGCCAGCCCCGGTTTGTATTACAACCAATACAAACCGGGGCTAAAGGGGGTGGTATAAATACCCCACCCCCACCCCGGGTCGTGCCACGACCCGGAGAGACAGTTCCATTCGTTCCCAAAGGAGCTCCTGCGCCGCCGCCCGCACCGTCCGTGTCGCGCCCCTCCGTGACGCCGCCGTCCGTCCCGCCGCTGCCCGCGCCGCCCGCCGTCGTCCGTGTCCCGTCTTCGGCCGCGCCGCCCGCACCATCTCCCGCACCGCCTCGCCGTCAGGTACGGTGATCGCCGCCCTCAGTTAGGTTAATTATGTGTTAATTTTGGTTAGTATTAATTAGGTTAGTATTAATTAGGTTAGTATTTAGTATTGTTATTAGTATTAGTATTAGTATTAGTATTAGTATTAGTATTACTATTAGTATTTAGTATTAGTATTAGTATTAGTATTAGTATTTGGTATATTGTATTAGTATTAGTATTTAGTTAGTATTTAGTATTAGTATGTATTAGTATTTAGTATTAGTATTAGTATTAGTTAGTATTAGTATTAGGTTAATTGTATAGGTTAGTATTATCTAGGGTTAGTTAGGGTTACTTAGTTAATTAGGTTTAGTTTAGTTAGTGTTAGGTTTAGGGTTAGTGTTATTAGTTTAGTTAGTTAATTATGTTTTATGATTGTAATTTATTGCTATTATTTAGTTATGCCGCGTCCACCTCGTCCGAGCCTACTGGACTCCGTCGGGGATGTCCGAGTCTGGGCTCCGCCGGGTTGGCACTAGGAGGTGCTACCTGTCGGGACTCGTACCTTGGTGAGGAATCCGGGTATCATCGTCGACCCGGAGCTTATCCACGAGGTCCAGGAGCGGTGCAGAGGGAGCCAGCCCCCGAGGAGGTGGTACGTCGTCGTATCAGGAAGGAGGACGAGCATGTACGGCGATACATGTATCTTCTGGAGACTAGGTTCTCCAATATCTGGCAGGTTCACGGATCTCACCCGAGCTATTCTCCGGTGATGGTTCCTCTTCTGTGGCTGCAGAGCTTCCGTAGCACAGAACGCGGCAGCCACGTTCGCTAGTTTGATATGTATTAATAATGTATTTTATCTTAGTAATGTACTTTATCTTATACTTTATCCTATAATGCACCCGAGCTATTCTCCGGTGATGTATTAATAATGTACTTTATCTTATACTTTATCCTATAATGCACCCGAGCTATTCTCGGGTGATGTATTAATAATGTACTTTATCTTATATTATTGTACTTTATCTTAATCACTAAGTACTGTATCCGAGTTGTCGCAGTTGTAATATTCTTTTACTTAATGTAATATTCTTTTTCTGTATTAGTTAAGCTATGGACGGTAGACAGAATGAAGAGGAGCTTCTCAACATGATAGATGAGGGTACTGGGGGTCTTATTATGATGGCTCCGAATATCTTAATTTGTCTAGAGGAGATGATGATGGAGAAAATAGTGGAGACGATGGTGCTGACCATGGTGGAGACCATGGTGAAGACACTATAAAATGACAAACTCCGTCGAGGTATATAAAGCGTCTATCGATCGTTCACTAGTATAGATGTACTAATTGATTCGTATATATGTACTAACGAATGTTTCTTCTCTTAGACCTCCGCTTCCGGCCAATCTTCTACAAAGACAAGAGGCCCGACACACAAGTTGCCCGCTGATGTCCGTTTCAGCATTGACTTAGTCTCTCCGCAGGGTCAACCGCTGGAGCCCAAAGAAGCTGCGAATGCATTTTCGTTCATTTTCTGGGATATCAAGTAGTTATTAACTCATACATTAATTTTCTTTGTCGGGTAGGGTTTGGACATAGTTCAAGAAACATGTCCGCGGTCAATGGCGTGAGGAGATATTTTTTAAATCACTCTTGGTAAGTAGTACGAGCTAAGTCCGCGCATCTATTTAATTCTAGTTTATGTGCATTTACCATGCAATGGCGTTATTATTTCATTGAATTTTATTCTTGTAAAGTGCGTGAGGCAGACACAGGGAACTAATCTATGTGGATTCTACGTGTGCGAATTCATTCGCATCAGTAGTGAGAAGCCCTCGAAAAATGTTCGAGTAAGTAAACAATATATTCACCCTTTATTTTTATTTAAAAAGTTGTGTTGAGTCTAATTCATATGATCTCCTTTTTATATAGTTGGACACGATGCGGGACAAGCTCCTTCCAAAGGACCGCCTAATAGCAATCCAAGAGGATTTTGCTGCATTTTTTTGTCGACGACGTCATAGACCCACGCGGAGAATACTCTATACGTAGACCATAAAGCATCAATGTAATGATCTCCATGTAATCAAATAGACATGCTCTGGACCCGGTTGGAACTCCATGTATGCTTGTAAGAGAAATTATATTATATATTGCTTCAATGTGTACAAGTACTATGTAGTAGCGTTCTGTATGTATACGAAAACTTGTTTCTAAAGAAAACACAGAATGAAAAATAATTGAACACAAAACACAAAATGAAAAGAGAAACACAAAACCCTAAAACCCCATCCCCTGCCGCGGCAGCCAAATGGGCCAAAATGCTACCGCGGCAGGCAACCTTTAGTCCCGGTTCGTAACACGACCCGGCGCTAAATGTCCTGCCGCCCAGCGCGCCTAGCAGGCCACGTGGTTGGACCTCTAGCCCTGGTTCGTAACTGAACCGGGGCTAAAGTTTGGACCTTTAGTCCCGCTTTCGCAGTCTCGGTTCGCAATTCGGGCTAAAGGTCCTTACGAAGCGGGGCAAATGGCCCGGTTTCTACTAGTGGGTTGAGAGGAATGTCACCATCCTATTCTGTAACATGTAGTATGCTATATCATGGTATCCTTTTGAAATGCATCGGAAGGTTGCAGAGTGTTTTTCTGAAGAGGCGATTAGTATAATAACTCAAAAAAGGAAGTGGAGCTACAGCTTTGCGCAAACGAAATAATGGTTCTGGCGTAGTACTGTTTATTTTCCAAGGAGAGCCTCCTGTGAAGTCGTGTAGGCACATCCATCTCCTAGAGACCACACACCGAATACAATAATCTGACCACGAATGCATTGACCAACATGATGCGGCCTGCAGAATCAAAATGAATGAGGGAGGAGAATCAGGAGATTTGCACATGATGCGATGGTAGAGAGCAGGGCGACCGCGGAGGAAGCCCTCCCCCAGCGGTTCGCTTCCGCCTGCCCTGGTGCGCCACCCCCTCCTTTCCCATCCTGCACGATGACCCTCGATCAGACGCCCCCTTCTCTGCTCCTGCACGACGACGTCGAGCATCCCCTACCCACCCCCGCCATGGCGCGCCTCTGTTAGGCTCCGCGAGCGCGCTGTCCATGACCCCTCTTGTTCCCAAGCTCCAGACCACCCCGCGCCGCCCCTCCCTGCTTCCTCACCAAGCACAGCCGCGTCCTCGCCTGCTGCTACCTCTCTGCTGCGCCAAAGAAGAGTTGGTGGCGCATGGTCCGTAGCGTCGCCAGATACGCAGGATACATGGGATGGGTGGTGGACTTCCGGGGGAGGGGCATCTCGGGTGAACAGGGGAGGGCCTCAGGTAGGAGGATCCGGGTGCTCCGACCATGCAGGATCTGATCTGTCTAGGGCGGCTGTAGTAGTGCGAGGCTTGGACCATGGTGTTGCAGCTGCATCTCGCAGCCCCATGTTCTTCTACCTCTCACAACTCTTATCTCACTTTGTATCTCTCTCAAAACACACACACACACTAGCCAAGGAAGAAGACAAGGCTTTGCCAAAGACACTCCCTTGGTTCCACCGTGACTACATCTTTCTTCTCTTTCCCATTAGCAAATGAACACAATCATTACAGAATATATAGCAGTCTATCTCAGACCACTACGTCCTAAACGCACACCATACTCCACTAACACACGTTCTGACTAGGCATGACCACTTCTCACTCCTAGAATCACTCAAGGCCTCACAAGATCCATACATGCCACAAACATGCAGCTAACTAACACTATGACTTCTTCTTTAGGCCACTAACTAACTCAAACGACTTGGACATACTCTAGGCATGCATCCACTGAATATCCTGCTCGGCCATGTACACAATGACAAGATTAATTGGCTAACATTCACCCCCTTAATCTTGTCATCTGGAATCTCCTAATCTTCCATACGGATCACCCGTAACATCTTGACATAAGGAGCAAGTTCACCTTGCCGGGGACAACGTTTGCTCAACATTGATCAGCGTGTCATCGTGCCGCACACATGGACACAACCTTGACGCCTTCACAACATCGATCAGCATGCCTTGCTACTTGCCACATGCAGCAGCTCCATGACGTTGCCTTCACTGCTCCAAGACCACCGCACTTTCTTGCGACATCACCACGCTGCTTTGTTGGCTTCGCACCAACTCTTCATGACGATGATGGCCTCGCGCCATCGCTGCCAGCATCACGCCGACTCTCCTCGAGATTCCTGCCTCACACCATCGTTGTCGCGCAACAGCATCACACCGCCACCGGCTCGTGGCAGCCGCACCGCCGTCTCCTCGTGGTAGCATCGCACCGCCGACTCCTCCCGCAACGGCATCACACGAACCTTTCTGTGATGATAGTTATGGACACACCGGCCTCCACATCTCATGGAGTCTGCCGTCAGATGCGGCCTCCACATCTCATGGAGCCTGCCGCCATTGCGACCTCCATATCTCACGGAGCTTGCTATTGGTGCGCCGCCGCTGCTCTCCTCGCCGTCGGGCCGCCATACCTTGCCTCCGGTGCTCACAACACTGCCGTCAGCAGTCAGCCTCGCCATGGTCGTCGGAGGCACATGGTGTTGTCTGTGCACCATGTAGCTGTGCCCACGTCGCTGCGGAAGCCACCACCACGATCTGGTCGTCCCATGCTTGGTCCATGGATCTTCTCCTAGCAGCATCGCACCGCCACCGGCTGCTAGCGGCTTCACACCACCGGCGAGCTCGAACTCGCCCGACGCGTATACCTCGCATGGTGTCCGCCGTAGCCACCGCGATGGGCTTCAGCGGCATCGCACCGCCACTTCTGTAGGCCTCCAGGATCTTCTCGCTCTGATACCAAATGTTGGGGCTGCATCTCGTAGCCCCATGTTCTTCTACCTCTCACAACTCTTATCTCACTTTGTGTCTCTCTCAAGAACACACACGCACACACACTAGCCAAGGAAGAAGACAAGGCTTTGCCAAAGACACTCCCTTGGTTCCACCATGACTACATCTTTCTTCTCTTTCTCATTAGCAAATGAACACAATCATTACAGAATATATAGCAGTCTATCTCAGACCACTACGTCCTAAACGCACACCATACTCCACTAACACACGTTCTGACTAGGCATGACCACTTCTCACCCCTAGAATCACTCAAGGCCTCACAAGGTCCATACATGCCACAGACATGCAGCTAACTAACTTGGCTACAACTAACACTAGGACTTCTTCTTTAGGCCACTAACTAACTCAAACGACCTGGACAAACTCTAGGCATGCATGCACTGAATATCCTGCTCGGCCATGTACACGATGATAAGATTAATTGGCTAACACATGGCGGCGTCGGTCAGGGGATCTAGTCCAAGGCCTCCACCGACCACCCCACTCGATGGTGCAGAGGACGTTCAGAGGAGTCGTGGCACTGCGTCGGCATCACAGCGGCCGGGGGCCGGCGGAAGCGGTAACTTACCGGCGGGGGTCGTGCGCGGTGCGGGGAGATAGATGGAGGCAGGGGAGCGGCCGCGCGATGGTGATTTTTCCGGTTGAAGAGGGACGAAGCGGTATGAGACAGTGTGCTGTCTTTCTGGGTTGCAATTCTCCGTCTAGCTTGCGAGGGAAAAAAAAGGAACAGGTATGTAACTTAACAATGGTAGTGGTGGGTAAATAAGTAGTTTCATTGAGGGCAAAATCGTCCAAAAAATGACTAGTTGACAGAAGTACTTTATTATTAGGTATCTTCTTCCTTGCCACCGCTTAGTCAAACTGCTGGGTTCGTGGACGTTTACTCGACAGGCGTGACCGGGGGAGACTGAGGGGATTCGAGGACTACCTCTTCCCCCAAAAGTCATCGCCTCGCTCAGCTCCCTGCCGGCCGCTCACCTCCTGCTCGTCAATCAAGCTCCAAGAACCGCATGTAGGCTCTCCTCAGTTTATTTTCTTGGTTCTCGGCGTGTACGCAGGCGTGGGCAAGCGAATCCAGGAGGCAACGAGGGTGAGCGTAGGGCATCGGCAGGACGGAATGGGTAGGCGGTGGAGCTTCGATGCCGGCAGGGCGGTAGGAGGATATCGGCACAGGGACGGAGAGGCGCTTTTCCGGAGGGAGGCGCGCCTTCGGGAGGAGCGCATCGACCGAACCCCCATCCAGGCCGCTCTTCCATGACCCCTAACTTGGCGGCCCCCGAGCTCCAGGCCCTCCCGAGACAGAGTCTCTGTCCCCGTCTCAACCACGTCTGGAGGAGATTCAAGAGGCGGCCGTCACTGTGGTGAAGAAGATGAGAGGCAGCGCGTCGATCTGAGGGAAGAGGCAATGTCCAGAGGTGGATGCAGCTGTCGATATTAGGGAGGGGAGTCGATTCATCCGTGCTAGCCTCAGCTGGTCTCCTGTCAGCTATCTATGCAGAGGTAATTGCTCTCTATCTGTCTCAATTTTCTTCTAGCAGTTTGTTTATGGGAATTACTGGGTCACCAGCATCGATTTAAGTGGGCAGTGGCAGCTAGGAGACTCGGATCAGGTAGAGGCGAGCGGATGGGTGTCATCCCTAGCGTGGACCAGAATCAGTGGCTAGAGTAGATGAATCAATCGCGGCTTCAGCTTTTACAGAAGCTGTTTGGGATGGGATTTTGATGCCGAAACTCGGGTGAAGAAAGAGAGGCACCGGAAACATGAATATTTTTCTACCACCTTTCACGGGACTGTTTGGGGAGGCAAAGAAAGAACAAGAAGATGCAATTTGTTTGTTCTGTGCACAGTTCAGTTAAAAAGAAGACGCCAAAACTATATACACGATATGCTCGGACGAACTTTGTTTCGACATATAGAAGCAGAATGCAATGTTTATAAAGAGTATATAACGGGGAAATTCACTTTGTTGGATCATAGGTCTAGATGCCGAAATAATGTATTTCAAAATGTTGATATTCATGCTGATATTCTATGTTCGTACACGAAGTTTTATGAAGAAAATATATTTTATGTGGCTTGTATAAAAAAGACAATTTTCTGTGTTGTAAAATAGCTTTTTACAAGACATATTTTTGTCCTTTTTACACAGACCACAAAAATATCATTTCAGCGTAAATACTTTGTGCGAGGACATAGCATGTCAAGATGTACACCCTGAATTTTGTTTTGAATTTTTTCAACATTTTAAAATTTATATAAAATATATTTTTCATAATAGGTTCATCTAGACCCGGGAGCCAAAATGCCACGTATATAACGGTGCAAATAACTCTGTATACATACACTGGCCCTGCGCGCCACTTCAGAATTTTCAATAGCACCGTCAGATACACATATTATGCATGGTGATCATCTCAGATTATTTATCATTACAATAAAATTACGACAATAATTAAATTACGCAGTCTATTGCGGTAGAATGACCATGCAAGGTTGATGCAACCCGAAAACAGAAGTACCTTCATAATTTGGCCAATTCGGGTTGGTTCAGTAAATCCGCATACCAGCTCTTTCCGAACAATTTATCTACTCCCTCCGACCCAAATTAATTGATTTGGATTCGTCTACATTCGGATGTATCTAGTATTAAAACATGTCTAGATACATCTGAATCTAGACAAATCGAAATAATTAATTGGGGTCAGAGGGAGCAGCATTTTATGTTTCCTCTACTACCCAACCTTGAGGACAGTGGCGGGGTTTCATTGAAAACAAACCTATGACATGACCCGCCCAGCTCAGCAATTATTCAACACTGAAACACAATTAGCTCTATCCATTCCCATTGTTCTCATTTTCTCCCTAAAAACTATTTGCCGCATCCCCTGAGATTTCTGCCAAGCTTCGCTACTATTTGAGGGAGGCAAAGGCTTTGAGGAATCTGGTGGGGTGGTGATGGCATTGCATGACTCCGAGTGGGGTGAATATTCATATTGATATGTGTTGTAATGAAAAAATAAAGGACCGTAGCAACGCACGGGCATTCAGCTAGTACATTATAAAAATGCTTATAACAAAAACAGAGATCCACTTCTTTATTGTCAACAAAGCATAAATCACTACTAGGAAAACGGCTATAGGTAATCCACACATCCGTGGCGCACGTGCTAGTGGTGCCCTACGGGTAAAATAGGCGTGGCGCACTGCCTACAGCTGCCCTACGGCTAACTGCCGTAAGCGTGACGCACATGGGGGTGGTCCGTCACGGCTACTTGTGGGCCAGGGCACAGGTGGCCGCAGACAACCTAGCAGTAGCGCACTTGCGCGCGGTGCGCTACGGGTGTGAAACTTAGTCATAGCGCACTCCGACATAGTGCACTACGGGTATGTGGGTTGCGGCCAGCTGTGTAGCTGGGCGAACTTACCCGTAGGGCACCCTAGCCTAGTGCGCCACGGGTAAGTTTCCTGCACCAACCCCTCCCAATGAGAAACAATTCAAAAAATAAAATCCTTTCACATGTATGTAGGTAATGTGGTCTAGTGTAAATTAACAAACATGAATTTCGACTTTTTATGCAGAAAAATATAATGTCACGGTAAAATAGCCGTAACTTTTGCATATGAATTCGAAAAAAACGTTTAATATACCAAAATGACGAGAACGAGATTTTGCATCCGTTCGCAACCACCTCTGGTCGTTTGGCGATTTTTTAGATTTTCAAAATTCGAAAAGAGTAAAAAGTTATGATCAAAAAGATCGTTTTTTCCTGCAAAAAAAAAGTAGAGGCCACTTACTTGTAGCGCACCACCCCTAGTGCGCCACGAGTAAGTTGGGCGGGATTCCAAATTCGAATCACCACATGACCACCTAACCCTCCATATATATCTTCCCCACCCACCCCTTATCTCCTCCACTTCCACTTCTCCTTCTCCACTTCTCCTCCCTTCTCCACCTTCTCCTTCTCCTCCACCTCTCCTACCTTCTTCTTCTCCTCACTCCTCCACCTCTCCTACCTTCTTCTTCTCCTCACTCCTCCACCCTCCGACCATCCTCCAACAGCGCCCTCCTCCGACCACCTCCGGCTACACCCCCCCGACCATCCTCCAACAGCGCCCTCCTCCGACCACCTCTGCTATACCCTTCCCGGCCATCCTCTAACGGCGCCCTGCCCCGTGCACCTCCGGACGCAATCTCCTCCACCATACTCCGACCGTACCATCCTCCGACTGCACCCTCCGACGACGACGGCGGTCGGCGGGTTGATCTAGATCTAGATCAAATCCCGCTTTTTTTAAAAATTAGAAATCGTACATGTGGCATACATCACATAGTGCGCTACGGCTAACTTTTCATACTCGTGGCGCAGCACCTAGTGCGCCATGGATAACTTTTCATACTCGTGGCGCACCACCTAGTACGCCACGGCTAACTTTTACCCGTCGCGCGCGCCTCGTGGCGTACCCCTAGTGCGCCACGGATGATCAAAACAGGTGCGCCACGGATTAGCTATTTTCTAGTAGTGAATACTCAGAGTATGTATCTTTTATTTATATTCCAAAGCCAAAGATACAATGTTTGGTCGTTAGCCTTTGTATTTTGGCTTAGAAGCCGGGCCATAGGCCTTATTTGTAATTTTAAATTGCGAGAAAACATAAATTCTAAGCGTAAAAACATCGTAGTTGTGCGACGTCCACGGGTTGGAGTATTTGACTCTTGTCCTCTTGACTTGTAGCCGATATGCTCCTCTAGAGATAACTTATGTGATGATGTAAGGCCCTTCCCTAGGCGATTCCAATTTTCTATGAGCATCTTGCTTGAGGCGAAGAACTAGGTCCCCTACATCGAAGGAACTAGGGCTGTATCATGGGCTTCGTTGAGTGCATCAACATCATCTTCAAGTGGTTCTCTTGACGCTTCTTCATTATATGTAGATACTCATGGAGAATCGTGTGATACTTCGACTAGAAGGACGGCCTCAACGCCATCGATCAGAAAAAAGGGTGTTTTTTGTGCCGAATTGTTTGGAGTAGTACGTAAACTCCACATAACATATGGTACTCATCAACCCATGCTCATTTTTCCCTGTTGAGTGGTGCTACTAATCTTTTATTGAGGCCAGCTGTTACTAGGCCATTGGATTTTTCCACTTGTCCATTGGTTTGCGGGTGGGCTATTGAGGCATAGCTTACATTTATACCCATCTCCTCACAACATTCCTTGAACCCTTTGGACGTAAAATTAGTTCCATGTCAGTGATGATGCTGTTTGGTATGCCGAATCGGAATACTATGGACTTGATAAAATTTACGGCCGAAGTTCCGTCCTGGCTAGTAACAGGCATTGCTTCACTCCATTTAGTGAATTTGTCGACTGCCACGAGCAAAAAGTCGTGTCCTCCTGGAGATAATTTGTGATGTTTTCCCACCATATCGAGCCCCCATTGAGCGAAGGGCCGCGCAAGAGGTATATGATTTAATTCAGCGGAAGGTGCACCGGGTTTTATTGCGAATCGCTGACAAGCCTCACATGTCTAACTATATCCTTTGCATCTTGTACTGTTGTAAACCAATAGAATCCTGACATGAACGCTTTAGCAGCAATTGCTCGGCTGCTAGCATGATGGCCACATACTCCTTCATGTATGTCCTTGAGTATAACTTTTCCTTCGCCGGGTGTGACACATCGCTGTAACACACCCGAAATGCTTCTCTTATACAACTCCCCTTTCATGATTCTGAAAGCTTTTGATCTTCGAGTGATTCGCCGAGCTTCTGTCACATCTTCGGGTATCTCTCCTCTAGTCATATATGCTATGTATGGTTGCATCCATGAAGGTTCTATTATCATGACCTCATCAACTTCCGGTCCTTCTTCTATGACTTCCCCTGTACTTGTGCTAGCTGATGGAACCCCCGAGTCTTTTCACGGCCTAATATTTTTTCCTATCTTGGGTGCATTGACCTTAGAAACTCTTTTGGCCTTGATAGATTGCTTGTTTATTTCTTCCTAAAAAACCCCAGGTGGCCCTGGTAGGCACAGGGTCGTTGCTTGCTCTTCCTATGTGTGAAACTTCGTATCCATCGAATTGAGCCTCCATAATGCTATATAGATCACGGTAGGCAATCATATTATCACTGACAACCTCGCATTTGTTCATTGATTGTTGTGTTACAAGATTGGAATCGTTGAATATCTTGAGGCGAGTTGCACAGCAAGCTTTAGCCATACGCATACCGTGAAACAAGGCCTCATACTTAGCTTCGTTATTGGACGCGTTTGCGAAGCTCATCCGAAGTATATAACGCATTTTATCACCTTGTAGTAATACTAGTATAACTCCCGCCCTTGCTCCTTTCGTTCTTTTTGATCCATCAAAGTACATTGTCCATGCGCTAGAAAGGTTTGGTGGGCCTGCGCACTGTAGTTCAATCCATTCAGTGATGAAATCAGGAAAAACTTATGACTTGATTTCTTTACGCTTCTCGTACGTGATATCCCGAGGGGAAAACTCAATGCCCCATCGAGAGACTCGTCAAGTTTCTTCTGGATTATTGAGGATATTGGACAGGGGTGCCTCATTAACCAATATGATCGGATGTTTCGAAAAATAATGTCGTAACATCCGTTCTATCATAAATACTCCATATGCTAGCTGCTGATAATGTAGGTACCGTTGTTTGGATGGCGAAAGGACCTCACTCGGGAAATAAACTGGTCTTTGAACGCCATGGGTTTTCCCTTCTTTGGGTCACTCCATGACCAAGATTATACTGACCACCTGATTTGTGGCGGCAATATAAAGAAGTAAAGGCTCTTTCTTGCATGGGGACACAAGACGACAGGAGATGTCAAAAGTGTCCTCTTGAGATCTTCGAAGCCGCGCTGAGCTTCTTCCGTCAACTCGAATTTATCTAATTTCCTCATGAGGGCGTAAAATGGTAGTGCTTTTTCACTTAACCCAGCAATAAATCGGCTGAGTGCTATGACTCGTCCAGCTAGCTGATGTACTCCTCGGAGATTTGTTGGTTTTTTTCATTGTGAGAATTGCTTGTATTTTTCTCGGTATTTGCTTCGACTCCTCTTGCTAATACGAGGTATCTGACGAGTTGCCCTGCTGGGACTCCAAAGGAGCACTTCGTCGGGATATGTTTGATGCAAAAAAAATCTAGGTTCTCAAATGTTTCTTGGAGATCCTTAATAAGTGAAGATCCTTGCTTTGTTGTAAATATAACATCGTCGATATATGCTTGCACATTTGTGCCGATTTGATTTCCTAGGAAATTCTGCATCATCCGTTGATACGTCGGGTCATTGCTACGTCTATAGTTTTTTGATACCAAAGGGTATTGTTGTATAGCAGAATACGCCATATGGCGTGATAAATGTTGTTTTTTCCTGATCCTCCTCCTTCATCCGAATTTGATGGTATCCTGAATACGCGTTCAAAAAGGAAAGACATCCGCGCCTTCCAGTTGCATCGATTATCTGATCGATGTGCGGTAGTGGAAAGTGATCATTTGGACAATGTTTGTTCAGCGCGGTGAAATCAATACACATCTGCAGTTCTTTTGTATTTTTATTTGGGACGCATACTGGGTTTGCGACCCATTCTGATTTCTTTAATTCCTGATAAAATTGGCACCAATGAGGCGATGGAGCTCCTTTCCAATGGCCTTACGTTTTGGTTCTACTAAGCGACTGTTTTACTAGCTTCGCCTTGGGGTCTAGATTTAATGTGTGCTCAGCGAGTTCCGTAGGAATTCCCGGCATGTCAGAAGGTAGCCATGTGAAAATCTCCCAATGCTCATGGAGGAACTCGATGAGCGTGCTTTCCTTTGTGGGATCGAGGTTTGAGGCCACAAATGTGGTTTTCTTCGGGTGAATATGATGGATTTGTACTTCCTTTGTGTCTTTCGCGGTGTCAAAAGCCTGATCGGGATTGACACGTGCTATCGCCAGAGGTTCTGTGGTTGCTGATGTTTTCATCTGCTCAAACTCAGTTGCCATCACGAAAGATTCTGAGATTTTATTGAACTCCCTATCACAATTGTTGGATCGTGTGAAGCTTCCTTTGACTGTTATGACTCCTTTTGGTGTTGGCATCTTCATGACTAGATATGCGTAATGCGGGACCACCATGAATCATGCGAAAGATGGCTATCCCAGGATCGCGTGATACTGTGATGGCCAGTCCATGACTTCCAACTCAAGCTTTTCTCGCCTGAAATTTTTCTTCGATCCAAAATCAACGTCAAGAAAAACTTTACCCATGGGAATTTCAGCTTTACCTAGTACTATGCCGTGGACGGATGTTTCTGTTGGTGCTAGATTTACCAATGAGTAATTCATCACTCTTAGTGTTTTGGCGTAAATTAGGTTTATGTTGCTTCCCGCATCCATGAAGACTTTGCTCATCTCAAATCCTCCCACTTGCGCTTCCACTATCAAGGCTGAATGATCCAGTCGTGGTACTCGAAGCGGGTGATCCGCTCTGTTGAATGTAATTTCATGTTCTGACCAATGAAGATACTCGGGTGTGGCTGATAGATCTACTTCAACCATATTGACTTGTCTTGTGATTAGCTTCTGGACCCTATTGGGTGGGCGCCCTTTCTGAATCATTGACATTGCTCCTTTGGATCTAGGGTATTCACTTCCTTGATCTGCTGTGTTTTGCGGTTGCCCCCCTAACTGGTGTACTGACGGTTGTGGAGGTGCACCGGTAGCCAATGTGCCAGGCGTAGTGGTGTATCCTCTGTTCACCGCTCTAGTTGCTTTTGCATTGCATAACTCTTGTATCTTTAAAAACATTCGGCAGTCCTTCATGAGATGGTTGGATCATCTTTTGCCAGTTGAGTCGATGTAAAAGGGCATATTGCAGGGTCCCTCCAGCATTTGCATTGCAGACATGGGTGGGTCCCGAGTTCTTGGGTGGTATCGTTGACATCCGCCGGCACCGTCCTTGTTATGGTTGTTGCTTCTGTAATTGTCCTCTCCCGAATAACTAGTTGCCATGTAGCTTCGTCCTGTGTGCCCATCATTATTCCTTCGTCTTCTTTCACTGTTGCATTTGTACCTATCATCTCTGGGTGAGCGTTTTCGTTTGTTGTGTAGCACATCTTCTCCATCAGCCCAGCGGTTTGCTATGTCCATCAGCTGCGAAATTGTCTTGGGTTTAACCCTTCCCAGTTCTTCTATGAATTCTTGGCGGCGAAGGCCGTTATTGAAGGCGTTGATTGCCCTTTCATCGGATATTGCTTCGGCTGAGTTTTTGATTATATTCCATCGCTGGATGCTCTTTATTGATTCTCCAGGTTTCTATTTGCACGCTCGGAGTTGCTCCAGAGATGCGGGTCGTTTGAATGTGGAGTGAAAATGTGTGATGAATTTGTCTTCACGTGGTTCCAGCTGCTGATGGAATCTTCGGGTAATTGTCTAAGCCATGATTGTGCGGCACCGGTTACGTGTAGTTGCAGGCTTTGTATTGTAATGGCGGTGGAGCCGCCCTTTAGCTTGATGGTGGCTAAATAATCTGCTAATCAGGCTTCAGGTTCTTGTAACCTGTCGTATTTTTTGACGGTCATGCGGGAGTTTGAAGAGTCTATGTACTTTGCTTTTGCGAATCTGCTGGGTGAAACAGCTGGCCCTGCATAACTCGTGGTCGTCTTCGCTATCTCCGTTGTAGTATCTTCGGCTGTGGCCTTCGTCTCCTGACCTGTCGTTCCTATGTTGCGTATTGTCGTTTCTTGTGCTATTTCGTGGCTCGGACCCCGAGCAGTGCACCCAATGCGGTGATCGCACTACTAAAGATTTGCTTATCCATTGATTAATGTTCAGTGGCGCATGGCAAGGGTAGTGCACCATAGGTAAAAGACCAGTGGCGCATGCTGTAACGATGCGCCATAGATACCCTAAATACTCGTGGCGCATAAGCGAACGGTGCGCCACAGATAAGTCTGGGCATCCACATCTTCTACTTATGGATGGCCCCTGACATATCCGTGGCGGATGTGATGGCCGTGCGCCACGGATAGCTTGGTTAACTGTGGCGCACCACATACACATGCACCACAGATAGGCTAGGCACCATCCAAATTCTGCTCCCACCCCCCGCCCTCACCCCCAAGGATCGCCTTTTTATTCTTGCAAAATAAAGGAAAATGAAAAACACTTCAATTTTTAAAATCCTTTGAAATGTAGGTAGGTAATGTGGTATATTTTCTAGGAAAATTAAGAAACATGAATTTTGACTTTTTTTGCAAAATCAAGTCATGCCACGGTAAAACAGCCATAACTTTTGTGTATGATGTCAGAAAAAATCTATTATATATCAAAATAATGAAATTCTACATCCTTAGGTCGTTTAGCGATTTTTTAGAATCTCAAAATTCGAAAAGAATAAAAATGTATGGCCAAAAGAAGATTCTTCCTGCAGAAAAAAAATTGTGGCCACTTCCCGTGGCGCACTCTATTGTGGTGCGCCGCGGATAAGCGTGGCCTCTTTTTGAATTCTGAGGGCGCCCCTCACTCTCATCCCTTTCCCTTCTTCTTATCCTCCTCCCCTACTCCTCTTCTCCTCTTGCTCCCATTCCCTTCTTCCTCTCCCCTTATCCTTCCCTTCTCCAGTTATTATCCTTCTTCTCCTTCTCCTTTTCCTTCTCCTTCCTCTCTCCTTCTCCTCTCCTTCTCCTCCCCTTATCCTCCACATAGAGCCCCTCCCTGACCCCCGACGATGACGTCCTAGAGCTCCTCCCCGACACTCGTCGCCCTCGAGATCCTCCCCGACCAACGCCGACGATGTCCTCGAGCTACACCACGACCAACACCGGTGCCATCCTCGAGCTCGTCGGCATCCTCGTCCACAGAGGTGTGACCATGGCCTACCGCACCTCCATGCAGAGGTAGGTGGTGGCCGCGGTGAGGCGAGAGTGACGAGATCGAGATCCAGATTCAGATCTAGTTTTTTTTGAATTTTGAAAACATTATCTGTGGCGCACCATAACAACATGCGCCACAGATAATTTTCATATCCCGCCTTTTTTTTGAAGGTTTGAAAAAAGTATTAGTGGCGCACCATACCCATATGCGCCACTTATATTTCAACTATCTGGGGCGCATGTTGAAATATCAGTGGTGTGATGACAGTGGCACACGACCCATGCGCCACGGATAGCAAAAACGGTGCGCCACTGATAGGAAAATCTGTAGTAGTGTCAAGATCTTCGGGTGTGCCCGACCTGCCAAGGGCTACTACAACGGCATGGGGATCTGTCGGGTTAGTGCATGATTCCTTGTTCTGCTTCTGCAAGAGCTAGTGGAATTGGTTGATTACCCAAGTGTGATCAAATCAAATCAAAAAGCTTGTTTTACCTATTGGAAGTGCTCTCTTGCCTCTCCATCTCGATGCCTCCGATTCAGCCAACCCGCCCACGGTAATCTAGCTCAAAAATGAGAGGAAGCGACTAGGTCAAATCCAAATCTAGGCGTAGGGAATGGAGCTAGGGGTTTCGAGATTAATCACCACCGATGGGATACTGCTGAGCTCACATGGGTCGCCGCTGCCGAGCACACGAAGTTGACCGTGCTGCCGCCGAAGAATATGGAGGAGGACGGCGGTTAAGGAGGCACTACAAGAAATCTGGTTATATATGACCCTCCATTTTTGTCATAGAATCGTCATAGTAGTCAGTTTATGACGATTCTATGACGATTTTGAGATCGTCGAAAGCTGGACGTCGCAAATGAACTATAATGACATTCTTTGCGAAATCGTCATAACCGTCTATGACGATATTGGATCGTCTTATGACGATCCAATATCATCATGGGCAAATTGACCTCGCCAGGTCAGATCCTACGTGGCCAAGCCTACATGGCACAAAATCAGCCCGGTCCATTACAATAGTTTACATGGGCCAAGCCCAAAATTCAGTCCATTAATTTCTTCTTGACATCTCTAGTTTGATTATTTTGGCCTTTTTATTTTCGTGTGAAAGGCCTTTTTAGCTCCCAGTTTTTTTATTTCTACAATATTTGAGAAATATTGCTCGCTGCTCCAGTCCAATACTTTTTGGGCCATGGCCTTTTTAGAGCCCAACTAACATTTGGTTTATTTCTAAAGTACATGCATTAAATAATCAATATTTCAGTAAGTAAGCACAGCCAAAAGCACATTCAGTATATCAAAATCAAGCATAACCCAAGAATACATTACAATCAGGTACATTACAATCATGGCTGTAAGGTGGAAAGAAAGCAATATTTTCTGAGGTACATTACAATCATGTACAATACAAATCAGGCATTTGGCTACCACATAGAACAAAATATCAGAATAACCAGCTCAACGAGCTACAATACTTTGTTGGAGCAAGCTACAATGGTTTTCTGAGGTCTTCTTCATACTGAAGCTCTTGATACATGCATCAAAAGGGAGACGCCCATTCAAATGTTGCCAGACTAGGATGAGAAAAGGAGGTCATCACTCTGTTAAATTAGAACGTATATATTATATAAAGAGACATATATTTGCCAGAAACTCATGTCCACAATTTCCATTCAAATCAAAATCAAGTGAAAGAATCATTTTACTATTTCACGAAACTAATAACCCGGAGCAACATTCAGCACCGCATAGTAATATAGAGGGATGTAGCTCTCCATGTTGCTGTTGGATTTCAACACGTCAACAGAAGTACAAGTGACAAAGTCTTTGAAAACATTAATTGTATATTTATGGATGATAAAGCTGAGCAAATTTTCTAGTACCCAGGTAAACATAGAGAAATGCACAAGATCTGGTGCCCGTTTCTCTTACCAAACGAACTACTCAAGACTAAGACCATATATCAACATGCCCATATATGTTCGACAAGACAAGTAGATACCTGAGATGCAGTGGATGGGGATGTAGTTGAAGATATGATCCGCATCATGGCTGACGATGGTCATTGCACGTACTTGTCCACCGGCGTCTTTTGAGGAAGACCTAGCCAAAGAGGATGTGGTCGAGAAGTACAAATGAGATAATGAAAGTATGCATCTAGCAAAGTTAGAAAATATCAGTAATCAAAATAAGTATTCAAGGGCTTGGAGGACCAAATTGATCATAGAAATAAAAAATATTATACAGGTGGTTAAGCCATTCTAGAAGTGAGCAGTACTTGGAATCCTAAATCATTAGCAAATATTAGTGTTGTCAATGAAAGTGACACGGCAAAGCTGTAAGAGAATTAGCTCTCATCCAACTGTCCAAGCCAGTTAAACAAGAGTACAATTTCCAATGAATAGCTAGCAGAACAAAATAAGCCTACAGTTGTGTATTTTAAAAATTGGCTACGGGATTCTGCACTCATAATCCCAAGACATTCGCAGCTGCTGGGAAGATCTCATGAGAATTTATACCCTTCTCTTCAGATGTACAACTTTGTAACTCTAGTTATTCGCTATGATAATTATTACTAACAGTTCAAGGACAAGATTCTGAAGCAATGATAGAATTAACAGTAAGTCGATTCTAGACATGATTTTGCCTTTGTAAATAGCGCAAGTGCCATGTGATCAACTGATTATTGACTATTTGACCCTACACTAATGCATATTTGACCCTACAGCCAGTTCATCTTCACACTACTATATCAAATTCAACACGTCATCAAATGTTTTAACCAACAACAGAAATTTCAGATCAATAACAAGCAGCATCCGAATCAAACTCATAACTGTAACGACAATGCAAAAAGCAGCCTCTAAATCAAAACTAAACACAAATATCTCCTAGCGAGTCCTCAAGATTTCATCCACATCAAAGCGATTAATCAACACAATGCGGCATAAGCAAACTAAACGAGCCACATGGGATCAGAGAGGGGGAGAGAGGGAAGCACGTGCCCAGGGAGGGATCGAGATGAGACCTTCCGAGGTGATGATACCATGATGCATCAGGTCCTATGGGCACCACCAGATCATTCCCGTGGAATCCGGCAGGAGCTCCGGTGGACCTGCGCAAAAATCGAAACCAGGCCAGTATTCCCGTCAGGTTAAGTTGGATTGGGGTACAGGAGCTTGACAATGGGGAAGGTTAGGGGAAGTTGTTCATACCGATTCGCGGAGGGCGGGCTAGGTGTCGGCATAGCGGTCGCGGAGTGTGGAGGTGAGGTCGGCGACCGCTTGCTCGAAGTGCTGCTTCTTCCCGAGATTCTTCCGCGGCGTCTCCAGGCGCTCCACCACCACCGCCCCAATCTGCGGGTACGGGTCACCATGAGGAACTCGGCCTGGGGGGTAGCAGGGGGGCAACGACGACGTCTCTAGCCAGCAAATCCAAGCTCCAGTGAGAGTTCCTGCAGAGAAAGAGAGATGGACTAAGAGAGAAATCAAGATAGAGAGTGGGGGAAAGGGGTGTATAGATCGGGCTAACATGTCGCTACATCCGGCGACCCTGATGACAGATCTGGCGGCCGCCGCCACCAACGAGGCTGTCCATCTCGGATGTGATCCTGGCCCACACGACGACCACGTCGTTGTAGAAGAAGAAGGCAGGGCGAGGTGAGACGGTGAGACGGAGGAGGTGGGGATTTGCGAGGGAAGCGGAGAGGAGGGGTTTATGGTGGTGGCGGCACCGGCGGCAGCGCGAGGGGGGTCTATTTGTGGGAGTGCGGTGCGGGATGGGAGGGGATTAGGGTTTGGGTGGATGTCCCTCTCGATCTGGATGGGGGTGTGGAGGGATTTCACAAAACTGCCCCCGATCACTTCTGTGTTGCTGCTGTGGAAAGTCTAGGGCTTTTCGGTCATTTAATGTTATATAAAATGGGTAGGTAAAATTAGGGTCATTGGATGGACCCCGTGTGGACGGCTGAGATGACTTCTGTCGGTGTGATCCGTGGGTAGTTTCACTCTCCACTCCAATTGGTTGTTTCTAATTCGCACACATGTGCCAAAAACGGGTGTTTTGTGAAGCAACTACAAAATGAAAGTTGCAAAATCGTACCACCCCATTTTTCAGAAATACTAGACTACCTTAAATGCACAGTGTCCCATCCGGGGTATCTCAAACCTTTTCGTCCATCCATCGTGAAAAAGACAAATGTTTATCGACTCAGTAGGAAGTGGGTCCGATTTGAACTACGGGTAGATGATCTAATGCTCGTGATTTTTTTAAAAAATCATTTTTAGGTTCATAATATGCCATTTCATCAGAGATCCAATCCAAGTTTAGCGAGGCTCGACTCCGAGCTAGGAATCTTCATGCCCGCTGTTTTAACCATAGTTTGAAACGGGTATAAATTTATTAAAAACAGTCCGAACAATATAAAATCTTCGTGTGGCGTCATGTTATGTGACATAGTTGCAAAGAAAAATACCAAACTTGGTATATTGATTGCGTCTCGAAAAAACCTTCTTAGAAATGACATATCATGTCCGACTTTCGGGCCAAGCAACCAATGTTATGACAAAAATCGTGGCATAGTTTGTGATAATATGCCCATATTGTGCATACATGTGCATATCGGGATAGCGAACAATATTGCAGGAGAAAGTTTTCTTTTTCATCGCAGGGAAAAGCCATTTTTCATTTTCCGAGCGTAAAAAATGGGGCGTTTTGTGAAGCAACCACCAAGTAAAAGGTTTCAAATGGTACCACCCTATTTTTTAAAAATACTAGACTACCTTAAATGCACAGTGTCCCATCCAGGGTATCTCAAGCCTTTCCGTCCACCCCTCGTGAAAAAGACAAATGTTTGTCGAATCGATAGGAAGTGGGTCCGATTTGAACTACATGTACATGATCTAATGCTCGTGATTTTTTGAAAAAATTATTTTTAGGCTCACAATATCATATTTCTTCAGATATCCAATGCAAGTTTAGCGAGGCTTATTCCCGAGCTAAGAGCCTTCATGCCCACCGATTTGGCCATAGTTTGAAACGGGCATAAGAAATTCAAAAAAGATCCAAACAATATAAATCCTTCGTGTGATGTCACATTACGTAACATAGTTGCAAGGAAAAATAACAAACTTGGAATATTTTAAATATCTTGAAAAAACCTTCTCAGAAATTAGCTATTATGTTCTAGGTTTTATGACTTTTAGGCCAAACGACAAATGTTATGGCTATGATCGCGGCATAGTTTATGATAATGTAATTGCAAGATTATAACTTCGGTACACGTTTAATTCTTCATTAATTGGAAACCGTGGTGGCATTTTTGGGTTGTTCTCTCGACAAGATGGGGAGACGACCGATTAATGGCCCTCTCATTGACATGTCCTTTATCAACGATTTGCACGGTTCACATACATAAATGATTTGCATGTCATTCGTTCATGAATTTCTTCGTTGATGGTGCCGCTTCTCTCGCGGTGGCATCAAACGGTCATGCCATTTCAATTTATGCATTATTTGGTACCTCACCTTACTTCACCTATTGAAATATATTTAACAGCTAGGGCAAAACAGGTTCTACCAACTCAACCATATATTTCATACTGCTATCTTCATGTACAATTTTTTCTATCCAGCGTGCCAACGAAGCCCACCACACATGTACTTCCACCTTCAACTCTTCGGGAAATAGAAGGTAGCAAAATGTATACTGAGACAGCACAAAAATTCACTGACACTAAAGAACCACTACGTCCAATTTCACAAGATGAGCTCATAGACATAGACATGTGGACATGGAAAGAATGGAAGAAGTCATAGTTGGGTATGATCATCCGTTCCTCACAACAGAGTTCATCAAACATGAAGAAGTCATATCGTGGCTATGCAAAAAGATCTACAAAGGCACCGGATATTTATCAAGGCACTCATGGAATACTCTGATAATATATTAAACGTTTTACCTATTTATAAATCATGAAATTCCGCTGCAACGCAGTGGGGTATCATCTAGTTTTTATAAAATACTGGACCATATTATATGGACAATGTCCCATGTATCTCAAACCTTTCCGTCCATCGGTCGTGAAAAAGATAAATTCCTGCCGAATCACTAGCAAGTGGGTCTGATGCAAGTTTAGTGGGGCTCAAGCCCAAAATTTTGAATTTAAAACCCTAGTTTCAAAATTATATTTTGAATTATGATATCATTCCTACCATGGACTAATGTGAGATTAGTAAATCCACTAATTAAAATGATAAAACTATTGATAATTAACAAACTAACATGATATACTGAAGTTTATAAAAATTTAGGGACAAAAATCAATTCATTTGGACTTCTTATGAAAAAGATACAAAAGAATTAAAAATATAGAAAAAGAAAAAAAAACTTTCCTAAATGGACTACCCAGACCGGACCTTATCTACCAGGTTCCATGGCCCAGTCCGCCAAGGGGGAAAAAAATAAAAGAAGAGGGTACCGGGAGGTTGTCCGCCAAGGCCCAGGCCCAACCGAAACTATCTGTGTTCATAAATGTGTAGCGCGGTTCTGTTATCAAACATCAGCACTGGTCCCGTGGTGATAGTTGCTTCTGTCTTGCAAGAGATCCGCGGTTCGATCGCTACCTCCCATTTTTGCGATGTTTATTCTCGGGCAAAGCCAACATATCGTGGTTGTTATAAGACAACTGAGCGGAAGTTTAACAACAACGATTGTGCAGTGTGTTGGTTGCCATCCTTAAGTATCGCGCGAGGTTAGGGGTTCGATCCCTACGGGATTCACTCTTTTTTGATTTATTATTTTCTAAACAGCGGTCCTGTTGGTCCACGGTGTTAGTCTGGTGGATGGGCCTACATGTCAGATAGATGAATATTGACACATTAACATACACATATATAAAAATTTGACATATAGACATGCCATGTAGACAGAATTGCTGATGTGGCCAACCAGTCAATTCGACATGCCACGTAGACAGAATTGCTGATGTGGCCAACCAGTCAATTCAATGTGTCATATTTTAGACGATATGACGATTTCAATTGGTTCTAAGCTGATGTGGCCAACCACGCATAAATAAGGTTCTAAGCTGTATCCTGGATGTTATGACGATTTCATATGCTGAAATTACGACGATTTTGACACAAACCGTCGTAATTCTATAGGATTTTTACCTCTCCAAAGAGCCTATGACCAACTTATGCCAAATCGTCATAGATCTATGACGATTTCATTTCCCGTCACTATGAGAAGGTCACAAGTTAACACATTTCTTGTAGTGAGGGTCAGCACGACGAGCAGAAGTATCGCTGGCAGGCAAGTGAGTGGGACCGACTCGAAACGGTTGTCTTTTTAGAGCTGGAACAAAATGGTTGTCTGAATCTAACCCTAATCCTTAACCCCACCGTTCATTAAAACACGTCGCAAGAGAGTGTTGGCACCGATTTATGGTCTGTGTGGCACAGGAGCTATTTCTACCGCGAGAAGCATCGTGCTGCAGCCATTCTTACAAACGATGTTGTGTTACAGCCAATTCCTCGGAAATATGTTGCATAGGAGCGATAAGCCCGCACCGCCATTTGCTGTCGCGAAAGCCGGATCCCTAAAATGTTGCCGTGACGGAGCTCATTTATTCCCGGTTCATGGTACTCCATCCCCCGCTCTCCACCGCGGCCACGTGACGTGACTTTAGTCCCGGTTCACGGTACAATCGGGACTAAAGGGTGCACAGTCCTGGTTGCGCAACCGAGACTAAATCCTGTTACTGACCGGGACTAGACTCCTGTTTTCCACTAGTATCTCTTCCATTCTTATCTTGTTTGGACATAAATAGGGTATTGTATGGATGTATGCACCAAAATTAGTTACCTGCACAGTGAAAGTAGTGTCTCATATCTTTTGCTCACTCAGGTGTATATATCTCACGACCAAAAACAGAAGTACTCCTACCATACTATTCCAAGATAACATGATTAGATTCTATCAAAAATCTTGTTGATTACTTTAGAAAGTTCTTCCAAGCCATTTGCTAGATTCATGCATTTCAAATATTCCAGCAAGTTCTATAGATATTAGGGAAACTGTGGGTAGGGAATAAAATGAACAATATACAACATAAAGGGGAACAAGTTAATCTCTATTACTGTGTGACACTTTTTGTTTCCTTACATGGGTAAAATTTATTCAAACGTAAAAACTCTAATATGAAAGACAAAAGGTTGTTTGCAAATTTATTTATTCATAAAAACATAATTAAATAATTAAAAACATATGTTAGTATGCATAATATTTTTGATATTATTAGTTTTTCAATTAAACCCGGAAAATATTAAATGTGGTATAGAGAAAATAAAAAACTTTAGTACAAATATGCGATAATGGTTAAATTATTTGGTGCGACTTCACCATCATAGATGTCATTCATGTGGTAATTTTCGCTGCTACGTCACATTATAAGATTGTCATGTAAAAAATCTTCATTTTCGGGCTGGATGGCTCCAGTGGCGACTCATCCCATTCTAACATTCTCGAAGTGGCCAGTAACGAGATCTGCACAAAAGATTAATACATAATTCCGAGCCTCAACAATGAGCTTAATGTCAACTTATGGACCAGTGGAACAAGCAAAAAAACAGATATTAAAGACCCGGTCTCAAGTAAATATCCCTAAATTGTTGAAAATCGGATAGTAGAGCCAAGTGAAAAATAGATAGAAGGAAACTTACTTGGGAGTGGCTCTGATGCTGGGAGGCAATAATTTTTTAATTCAACGATATCAAGAGGCGTGTTTCCATAACCAAGGTTGATGTGGTAGGTTGCAGTTGCATGTCACAAACTTGAGATGTCGGAGTTTTTGTATGCACCTAATGTGAGCCATGCATCCTCGACATGTCATAGCACAAACGGACAAAAAGCTAGCTGACCGTGAAATTCATGCACTGTGAGTGGATGTCCTCTGCCCTTGGCATGGTTTTTAATTACAACAACGAGAGCTTCTCCATGATCTCCATGGGTGGGTGAAGTCCTACGCGTACATGTAGAACACAATTTTTTTTATTTGAACCCAAATTTCTACTTCACTAAGCCCCAATTTATCCTGACATTTTTACTAGGACTGACCCAATTTATCCTGGCCAATCTACGGTTTGTGATGGCCTAACTCACTTTACCATGATCATTTACAATGGTGTACCCCACCTTACCATGTCCTGGATCATGCCTACACCGATTTACCATGGCCTGCCCCGATTTACAATGAATTGGATAGCTAACATGACTTCGTACTCTGATGTTTTACCGTGTTCTACCGCTAATGTATCGGTCTACCCCATTTTACAACTGCTCTAACGTCCACACATGTACCAAACTTTATCTTGTTAACTTCTACTTCACCACGAGTTACCCTAGTAGATCCAGACTTTAACATATTCTACCTCACTTAGCCATGTTTTGGTGACATAAAATGGTCTAGCTCACATTTACCATGGTTTGTAAACAAAACAGAATTTACCATGCAAATTCCAACTTACCATCACTTGGCCACCATATAAAATTACCTACTATAGGACTGTTGCCATTGCCTAAGTCCAACCATGGACTACCTCACTTAGTTGTGTTGCGGACACCTAGAATTTTATATATTAGATTGTTTTACCATGGCCTAACTCACTGTGGAAGACAGTAAAACCCTAATATTTTGCTTCATTGATTTGATTGACCGGGGGGGTATATATAGACGTACATGAAGGCGGGTAGAATTGGACTATAAGAAGGTTGTCTAGAATTCTAGTCTATCTCTAACTCGTGTCATATATGTATTCTAACATTCTCCCTCAGTCGTAGCGAGAGAGAAGCGGACGTTTGCGACTGAATTTGAAGTCCACCGTCTTTTCCTCCTTGTCATCATCAACTGCGTCTCTGATGATCATGGCTAGCACCTAAGGGCGGTGACTGCGTCCTCTTCTGGTGCCTCTCTTACCTCCCGCAGCCACCGTGGGAGTGTCGTGGACACAGGTGATGACGCGGACGCTGTTGACTGGAGTTGTCACCGAAGTGTAGCTGTAGACGTTGTTGTTGGTGTTGATGTCGAGGTAGCCTATCATGATGTAGCCGTAGTCGATGTAGGTGTGGTCGATGTCGTAGTCGTCGTAGTGGTGTGGCCGTTATTGTCGGAGGCTAAAAAATGGGCATTTTTTGTTGTTGTTGACGGAGTTGCGGTTGTGGATGTTTTGCACCTTGTAGAGGTACCGTCGGGGGCGTTCTTGAACATAGGCATAAGTGCGACCACTAGTTACTGCTGCCAGAACCGGAGGAACCCACCAAACACACAAGGTTTCGCCAGAAACGTATGCATAGTCGTAGGGGCATCACAATTGTGATGCCGATTAGTTGATGCAGTCATTGGGGTCATGGACGCGGCGATGCCATTGTCTTGCCTTGCAGTTATACTATCAGAGGACGTCTTAGTTATATGTACATTATGTGGACAGGTATAGCGGCGGCGGGACGAAGATGTTGATGAAGACCATGTTGATGTCGACCTTGGCGATGATGTTGGCGAGGAAGGAGTAAGTGTGTCGGCGATGATCGTCGCTTGAAGGCGTCCCTTGTGGAGGCGATGATGTCGAAGCCTTGATATCGGAGAAGTCGGCGAAGTAGTGTTCCACACCGGCCTGGCATGTGGACGATGTTGATGTCATTTCTCCGTAGTTGTGGTCGTCGAAATCTTGGCTTGTAGCCTGATATAGTCATACAACTCGATATTGATGGTCGGCCTATTGTTGTTCCTACTTGATGAGTTGATGTCGATGCACTGCAAATCACTTGGTAATGGGCGGAGGCTCGCTCGCGGACATGTTTCTGGCGCAGTGGTGTAGTCCATGGACTTCCTTTGTCCCCTCGACAAGGGACGTGTAGACGCATCTGGTACTGAAGATCGCTGCATGTCAAGAATTGTTGTGGCCAAAGAATGCAGCCGAAAATACTCTTTTCGATCCAAATTAATTGACTTGGTTTTATCCATATTCGGATGCATCTAACACTAAACATGTCTAAATATATCCGAATCTAGAAAAATATGAGTGAACTAATTTGGATCGGAGTATTAAAAGCTCGGAGACTAAAAATTTAATGCATGCAGGCTTGTCGTCCGTGCATGTGCTGCTTGGAAAGCGGAGACGTGAACACCCTTGCATCTAGACTGGATCCATCTGGGCACTTGGTGGCGGCGTCCCTACAGAACTCTTTCGATACCAGCGCTGCTGCCAAAGACCAGTAGTGTGCGCGTCAACGTGTGTGTGTCCGCGATTCTGGAGATGATGAGGCCTGGTGCGTCCGGGTAGCTGCGTGTGACGCGCCTGTTGTAGTCGAAGGAGCGCCGCCGAGAACAATCTTGCAGCATTCGTTTCCCCGGATGGGATCGGTAGATTTAGCAAAAAAAATTGGCTAAACTCGATCTAATCTAAGGAATTTGAACTTTGAAGATTGGATCTAATATAAAAACCGAAATTGATCTAAACAACTGATCTGATCTTTGACCAAGACCGGGTGCCGCGCCCCCGAGGAGAAGAGGTTGATCTCCCCGGAGCAGCGAGCAATGCAGAAGTGGTGGAAGGTTTAGGATCGATGATGACCGTTCTGATACCATGTGAAAATTGTAGAACCCTAATATTTTGTTGCATTGATTTGGTTGACCGGGGGATATATAGACCTACACGAAGGGGATATGCTTGGAATTTAAGAAGGTCGTCTAGAATTTTAGTCTATCTCTAACTCGTGTCGTATACGTATTCTAACACCCACTTTACCATGGGCTCTCCCAGCTTCTAGCATGCCCAACCTTACTTTTCTAGGGGTTGGAAATCTAATAAATTTACTCTCTCGGATTCTACCATGGCCAGCCTCACTTAACATTGTTGGGAATCTAAAAAGAAATTAACTCTTCCACTTTATCATGGTCTATCCAAGATTGCAGCCTCAATTTAGCATGGTTGGAATACCTAAGAAAAATTACTTACTCTGCCGTTTTACCATGACCTACCCCGATTTACTCTAAGGATACAATTTTAGCATGGCCAGCCTCCAATTTTAGCATGTATGGCATTATAACATTTTTCCTCATTTTTTAAGCCGACTAATCCATGCTCAGCCAGCGAAATTACGTGGGCCTTAATTGTCATACCATGCATGCATGAGATAGCGAGCTAGCTACCACAGTATCTTACTATTAAACAGAAGCTAGAAATTCATGGTGTCACGCTTTAACAAATTACATACAAAATGCCACATCTCCTCGCAACTAGCCTAAAAAAGCGACACCACTACTAACAACCAACACCAAACTAAAGCAAACAGTCCACCGCACCGCATATCCTGTAACAAACAAACAAGCTAGAGGTTGAGACGAGTTTAAATGTATACGCCAGAAGCTTACCGATCATTTTTTTGGCATTTCGAAATGAAGCTAGGAGCTCACTGATTGGACAATTACTTTTCCTATATAAAACGAACGTACACGCGAAGCGCAATCTATATTTTATGAAAAAAAAAGGTCTAAGAACATGCATGTCGCTAGCATGAGTGGGCTGATCCGATTGATTTTTCTTTAAGCGCACATAATCACGGAGCGGTCGGACTAAAAGAAAAAGATCTAAGAAAGTGCATGCATTGATGCCCTAGCTCCCCACTCGTCACCCATGAAAAAAAATCGTACGCCAGCACAACCATTGCATATGCGATCCTGGCACAGTTCATTTTCTAAGTCCGATTTGAAGTCCAACACCAACATAGTATGCATCGTTAGGCAATTCTAGACTGGCTTGCTGTTTGTATGCATCCAAGTTCAGCAACACTCTGCGATAGATCTTCAGTTAAATAAAAAGTGATCCAAATCGTTTGGATTTCAGGCAACTGGATCAGGGATTCAATGTAGCATGTAAGGTGAACAACACAATAGTGGAGCATATTCATAGTCAATAGAGTGGGTTGTAATATGAAGCTTAGTAAGTCTACTCATAGTAATTGTCCGGTAAATCTCCTTTCCCCTGCAGATTGGTGATTATGGTGATCCGGGCTCCAGGAGGATGCATGTACGCAATCATGCGTAAACTAAATATTAACCAAATACATGGAAGCTATGGCTTACTAGTCCCGGACAGCAACCGCATGCTCCTGGAAGACGCATAGGCATGAAATTAACATGATCTGGCGACCATTTGCCGGGCCGCCGGGGACGGAGTAACGGACGAGAGGCGGTGGCTACACTTCACCAGAATAGTTGTTGTAGGAAACTCTTGATCTGTAAACAAGGATCCTTAGTCTGATAAGAGGGATGTTGTCGCCGCCGATGATGATGTCGCCGTGCCCAGTGGCGGACCCATGATTGGAGCAAGCCCCGGGCCAAAAACTAAGAGCCAGAAAAACTAATAAAAATCTCATGTAATGACACAATTTTTTTGTTATGGTCGCAAAGATGAACATATATATATATTCGAATCACTTGTTAACAGTCCAATAACACATATAAGATACAACAAAAAAACAAGTAGTATAGGGATACAAAAGATAGTACCAATCAATGGTTTAGTTCATCCGAAACTTCAACATATTACCAAATCAATGGTTTTATTAATCTAAGTCCGAGTCTTCCAGGACTTCATCAACCGTAGAAGAACCAATACCTTCAAGAAAGCAAAAATTACTTGTACACAAGCATCAAGTGAAATAGTCAATCATTACATAAAAAAATGAGAACTTACCAAAACGATGAGGTAAAATTCCTCCACATGACGTGTATCCTTGAAAACGATATAGAATATCATCATCATTGATGGAGTGAAATACATCTCACTCAATATACAAAACCATGCTATAATTCATCCAATCATCTCCCATTTTATTCCTCAACTCGGTCTTGATAATGTTCATAGCTGAGCAAGCTCTCTCCACTAATGTCGTTGCAACCGGTAAGATCAATGCCAACTCAATGAGGCGATACACCAAAGGAAAAACGGTGTGTCTACCTGTCTGAACCATCTTCACAGCAAGATTACTAAGGTCATGACAACTAACAAAATCTGAATCACCTCTAACATCAGCAATGAATGTCGGAGAAAAGAAATCTCATACATGGAGAAGTCATCAGCATACATCTGAGCAAGTACAACAAGTTTGTCTTCATCAAAATTAGCAAATGAGTTCTTTGGATCAAGACAAGCAATGCACCTCAACAATTGAGTAGATTTTTCAGCAAAGCGGTTATTCAACTCGACAATAATTTGGTCATGGACAACATTGCATATTTCATATCTAAAGCGGTGATAGTAGGTTACCATTGTACTTCCACGACCCCTTGAGCGACCTCGAGCGGGTATTGTATCATCCACGTTAGTAATACAATGTTATATTTGATTCAAAAGTCAGTTGTATCTTTGAAGAGTTCATCCCAACCATTTTCTCTAATACCTTGAAGCTTCTCTAATGTTACACCAATCAAACTCACAACATGAACAATATTTTGATCTTTCTTTTGCAAACAATGTGACAACTCATTAGTTTTTACCAATAGTCTGATCATAAGATTCTTCGGTTTGAGGATCTGCATTTGTTGATTGATCCGGTTTTGAGATCAACGGATAAAATCTCTTCATCAGACCCGATACAAGTTTGAGAGATATGACCAAAAACTCGTCGTTTTCGTGTTTTATGGCGGTTTTCATGAGCTATTTGCCACAGTTTTGGGGTTTCAGGGCGATTTACAACGACCGTAATACCTGGTCCAAGTTTGAGAGACATGACCAAAAACCTGTCGTTTTCATGTTTTATGGCCGTTTTCACGAGCTATTGCCAATAGTTTTGGGTTCCAGGGCGATTTACAACGACCGTGAGAACCGATACATGTTTGAGATATATGACCAAAACTCACCATTTTCGTATTTTATACCTGTTTTCATGAGCTATTGCCCACAGTTTAGGTGTTCTAGGCGATTTCCATGGCTTGTCTGACCCCATACATGTTCGAGAGATATGACCAAAAACTCGTCCTTTTCGCGCTTTATGGCCATTTTCATGAGCTATTGCCCACAGTTTTTGGGCTCTATGGCGATTTACAACGACCATAAGACTCGATACAAGTTTGAAAGGTATGACCAACAACTCGTCATTTTCGTGTTTTATGGACGTTTTCATGAGTTATTGCCACTATTTTTGGGATTCTAGGGTGATTTACAACGACTGTAAGACCCGATACATGTGTGAGAGATATGACCGAAAACTCACCATTTTCCCGTTTTATGGCTGTTTTCATGAGCTATAGCCCACAATTTTGGGGTTCCCGTGCGATTTTCAACGACCGTTAAACCTGATACATGTTTCAGAGATATGACCAAAAACCGTGATTTTTGTGCTTTATGGCCATTTTCATGACCTATTGATTACAGTTATGGGATTCTAGGGCGATTTACAACGATCGTAAGACCCGACACAAGTTTGAGAGATATGACCAAAAACTCGTTGTTTTCTTTTTTTTACGGCCGTTTTCATGAGCTATTGGCCATAGTTTTGGGGTTCTATGGCGATTTACAATGACTATAATACCCGGTACAAGTTTGAGAGACATGAGCGAAAACCCATCGATTTCGCGTTCTACATCCGTTTTCATGAGCTATTGCCCATAGTTTTGGGGTTCCATGGAGATCTACAACGACCCTAAGACCCGATAAAAGTTTGGTAGACACGACCAAAAACTCGCCATTTTCACGTTTTATGGCTGTTTTAATGACCTATTGCCCATAGTTTTGATGTTCCACGGAGATTTACAACGACCGTAAGACCCGTTAAATGTTTCACAGATATGACCAAAAACTAGTCATTTTCATGATTTATGGTTGTTTTCATGAGCTATTGCCCACAGTTTTGGGTTACCAGGGTGATTTACAACGACCGTGAGACCTAATAAATGTTTCATAGATATGACCAAAAACTAGTCCTTTTCATGATTTATGGTTGTTTTCATGAGCTATTGCCCACAGTTCTGGGGTTCCAGGGCGATTTACAATAACCGTAAGACCCGATACATGTTTGAGAGATATAAAAAATCGTCCTCTTCGCGCTTTATGGCCATTTTCATGACCTATTGACCACAGTTTTGGGATTCTAGGGCTATTTACAACGATTGTAAGACCCGATTCAAGTTTGAGAGATGCAACCAAAAACTCGTTGTTTTCGTGTTTTATGGCGATTTTTATGAGCTATTGCCAATAGTTTTGGGGTTCCAGGGCGATTTACAACGACCGTGAGAACCGATACATGTTTGAGATATATGACCAAAAACTCACCATTTTCCCATTTGATGGCTGTTTTCATGAGCTATTGCCCACAATTTTGGGGTTCCTGGGCGATTTACAACGACCGTTAGACCTGATACATGTTTCAGAGATATGACCGAAAATCCGATATTTTTGCGCTTTATGGCCATTTTCATGACCTATTGATTACAATTTTGAGATTCTAGGGCGATTTACAACAATCGTAAGACCCGATACAACTTTGAGAGATATGATCAAAAACTCGTTGTTTTCTCGTTTTACGGCCGTTTCATGAGCTATTGGCCACAGTTTTGGGGATCTACGGTGATTTACAATGACTCTAATACCTGGTACAAGGTTGAGAGACATGAGCGAAAACTCGTCGATTTCGCGTTTCACTACAGTTTTAATGAGATATTGTCCATAGTTTTGGTGTTCCATGGATATCTACAACAACCGTAAGACCCGATAAAAGTTTGATAGACATGACCAAAAACTCGCCATTTTCGCGTTTTATGGCCGTTTTGATGTTCTAGGGAGATTTACAACGACCGTAAGACTTGATAAATGTTTCACAGATATGGCCAAAAACTAGTCCTCTTCATGATTTATGGTTGTTTTTATGAGCTATTGCCCATAGTTTTGGGTTACCAGGGTGATTTTCAACGACCATACGACCCGATACATGTTTGAGAGATATGACCAAAAACTCATCGTTTTCGCTTTTTATGCCCGTTTTCATGAGCTATTGCTAATATTTTTGGGGTTCCAGGGCGATTTACAACGACCGTAAGACCCGATACATGTTTGAGAGATATAAAAAAATTGTCCTCTTCGCGCTTTATGGCCTTTTTCATGACCTATTGACCATAGTTTTGGGATTCTAGGGCGATTTACAACGATCGTAAGACCCGATACAAGTTTGAGAGATACGAGCAAAACTTCGTTATTTTCGCGTTTGAGAGATATGACCAAAAACTCATTGTTTTCATGTTTTATGGCAGTTTTCATGAGCAATTGGCCATAGTTTTGGGGTTTTAGGGCGATTTACAACGACCGTAATACACGGTACATGTTTGAGAGACATGACCAAAAACTCGTCGTTTTCGTGTTTTATGGCTGTTTTCATGAGCTATTGCCAATAGTTTTGGGGTTCCAAGGCGATTTACAACGATAGTGAGAACCGATACATGTTTCAGATATATGACCAAAAAGTCACCGTTTTCGTATTTTATACCCGTTTTCATGAGCAATTGCCCATAGTTTTGGGGTTCTAGGAGATATCCATGGCCTGTTTGGCCCCTTACATGTTTGAGAGATATGACCAAAAACTCGTCTTTTCGCGCTTTATGGCCATTTGTATGAGTTATTGCCCATAGTTTTGGGGCTCTATGGCAATTTATAACGACCACAAGACCCAATACAAGTTTGATAGATATGACCAACAACTCGTCATTTTCGTGTTTTATGGACGTTTTCATGAGTTATTGCCACTTTTTTAGGGGTTCTAGGGTGATTTACAATGACTGTAAGACCCGATACATGTTTGAGAGATATGACCAAAAACTCACCATTTTCCCGTTTTATGGCAGTTTTCATGAGCTATGCCCACAATTTTGGGGTTCCCGGGCGATTTAAAACGACCATTACACCCAATACATGTTTCAGAGATATTACCAAAAAACCGTCATTTTTGCGCTTTATGGCCATTTTCATGACATATTGATTACAGTATTGGGATTCTACGGCGATTTACAATGATTGTAAGACCCGATACAAGTTTGACAGATATGACCAAAAACTCATTGTTTTCTCGTTTTACGGCCATTTTCATGAGCTATTGACCAAAGTTTTGGGGTTCTACGGCTATTTACAATGACTGTAATACCCGGTACAAATTTTGAGAGATATGAGAGCGAAAACTCGTCGATTTCGCGTTTTACGGCAGTTTTCATGAGCTATTGTTCGCAGTTTTGGGGTTCCATGGAGATCTACAACGACCGTAAGACCCGATAAAAGTTTTAGACATGACCAAAAACTCGCCATTTTCGCATTTTATGGCTGTTTTAATGAGCTATTGCCCATAGTTTTGATGTTCCAGGGAGATTTACAACGACCGTGAGACCTAATAAATGTTTCATAGATATGACCAAAAACTAGTCCTTTTCATGATTTATGGTTGTTTTCATGAGTTATTGCCCACAGTTCTGGGGTTCCAGGGCGATTTACAATAACCGTAAGACCCGATACATGTTTGAGAGATATAAAAAATCGTCCTCTTCGCGCTTTATGGCCATTTTCATGACCTATTAACCACAGTTTTGGGATTCTAGGGCGATTTACAACGATTGTAAGACCCGATTCAAGTTTGAGAGATACAACCAAAAACTCGTTGTTTTGGCGTTTTATTGCAATTTTCATGAGCTATCGCCAATAGTTTTAGGGTTCTAGGCTGATTTATAACGACCGTAATACCCGATACAAGTTTGAAAGATATAACAAAAAAACTCGTCGTTTTCGTGTTTTATGGCGGTTTTCATGATCTATTTGCCACAGTTTTGCGGTTTCAGGGTGATTTACAACGACCGTAATACCCGGTACAAGTTTGAGAGACATGACCAAAAACTCGTCGTTTTCGTGTTTTATGGCCGTTTTCATGAGCTATTGCCAATACTTTTGGGGTTCCAGGACGATCTACAACGACCGTGAAAAAAAATAGTACCAATTGGTTTTGGCGATACCAATTGTCTCCAGTCGATTTCGGCTAAACCAAGACGGCTCATTTTTCGCAAATTCTCGAAAACGAGTATTAGTTTTGTAAATTAATAAAAAAAATATTTAAAAACAATTAGCCAATATCCACCTGTACTGTTAAGTAGTGTTTGGTCTCTAGCATGTGTGCATCTACATTTTTAAATTGAAACCATGGACGAATTATCAGCGGATAGGTAACATACATGTGCATATAGAGAGATGCATACAAAAAGTGCCCAAAATGCTGCCGCGGTAGAGCCCTATAGATCCCGGTTCGTATTACGAACCGGGACAAATGCCAGCCAGCGGCCCCGTGGACCGCCCTTTTGTTCCGGTTCGCAGCCCAAACGTGACTAAAGGGTTGGGGCTTTAGTCCCGATTGCCCTGTCCCGGTTGGGCAACCGGGACTAAAGCCCCTTACAAACCGGGACAAAATGCCTATTTTCCACTATTGCCTGTTAGGTCATTCACACGTCCATACTCTCCTTGCACCATGACGCTTGTGGTCTACATTGCCTAACCGCCACATTCTATATTGCATGTGTAGACCGCGATGAATGGTGTCGGCAAAAGACGATAAAATTCTTTCACTTATTTTCCTACCACTTCAGTATGTGGAGAGAAAAAGGAAAGTGTCAAAAAGTTATATCAGTTATCAGGCTTCAGTCTATCTATTCATTCTACTTCTTTCTTCAATACAAGCATAAAAAATAATTAGTTTGAGTTTATTTAGCCAGGGTCAGGTGGGGAACACATGGATATACTATCTCTGTTTGGGATTATTAGTCCTAAGATCCAAGTTGCTAATACCAAGACACTTCATAACCCTGCATGCACCAATAGTTTTACATGCATGGGGAAGTGAGAAAAAATGAGAACATACATTGGATGAAAGAGGCCAATAAATGAGATAGCCCTTATAATATCAAACAGTATAAAAAAACTCTTCGGACATATAATCCGAAACAGAGATCACATTGTCTCCTTTACGGGTGATCGTGAGGACGGTGAAATCCAACCGCGTGCCAGCAAACTCCCTTTCCAACCGCGTGCCAGCAAACTCCCTTTTCCCTCCCGCATGCACATGCAAGAAGACAAATGGGCAGGCAAGTGCTAATGAGATAATAACACATTTAGTCCCACAACTTGTGGAGGACGTGCAAATTAGTCCTACAACTTGCAAATGGGGAAACCGTAGTTCCACAACTTGTCCTAAGGGAGCAAATAGGTCCAAAGTAAATCTGCTGCAGACACTTGGCATTGTAATTTGTGCAAAACGACCCCTGTATATTTTATTCTAGCATATGTAATCTTGACAGGTTCCTTGGGGTGGGTCCCACTGTCAGTGTTGAATGAAATATCAAAAATTACATGCAGAAGCGGGGAATCGAACTCAAAACCAAAGACTCATGCAAACATGCTCATACCAATACGCTAGATATCACATCTTGTACAGTGTTAGGACGTGACGTTATTATACCTTAGTAGTGGCCGGATGGTTTGCTGCTTGCTGCACGTTCGTATGCATTTGACGTCATGGTCCTCAATTAGCAGTTCCATGATTGACCCCTCAACTCGCTGCCTTGCCTTCTGCCTGTGATGTTGATCAGCACGTCGCACTTCTAGCCAAGGCCGCCGCTTAAGGCCAGGGAAGGGTGCATCTACGGCACCATCGGCATCCTAGGGCGTGGTCGGCCACATGCGTGAGGCAGATGTAGGTGCTAGGCACCGTGGTGATGCTCATGCTGCATCCCCTGCACGGCGACGTTGTCACTGCTGCTGGTGGTTACAATGACGGTACTAGTTGTGACTATGTCATCCGTTGACAGCGTGCTTGTGTCGGCTCCTCCCTAGTCGGTCTTGTCGTGCTCTTTCTCGTCGCTTTCTTCTAGTCCAACCGGCTGCACATAGTGCAAGGCTCATCTTCATAGTGGAGCTTCAGGAATGACGTGGATCTCAGTTGTGCGTGTGCCACCGTGAACACGGGGCTCAACGAGGTTGTCCTCACCGCGTACCCGACGACCATGGGTGGATCCACTGTCTCTCAAGCCGGCTGGCCTCCCACCATTGTCGGCGGCGCGATGCCTTGTAAAATCTGATTTTCTATATAATTTCGACAGGTGTTGATGAGCCGAGAAAGAAGGAGTAGGCAGCCAACGACGAGACTCGTTGGGAGGTGTGTTTGGCGGAGTACGCGGACGAAGAGGAGCTCATGCGGCCATTGAGATGCGTGCATCCCAGGCGCTGCCAATCACACCTGGCCACGTGTGTCACACAGGTGCACTACAACCTCTTGGACGTTGGACGTCTGAACCGGTGTATTTTCCGGCTCCTCGGCCGTACCGATGACGACGAGTTTGGCCGCTATACAGGCAGACGTGCAAGAGCTGCAGCTGGGGCTGAATTTGAATAATAATATTACGTCCTAACAATTAACATACATCACAAAATTGTGTGTCTACATTGCGTGGTTGTAGCGGCTCAGGTTTTGAACGCCTATGTCAAGTGTATGTGTGCACCGGACGGACAATCAATCCGGCCACCGGACTAGTACAATAATAAAACACTCTGACTTTGTACAGTAAATGTATTTGAGCGAACTGCCATGATCTAGTTTGTGGTAGCTATTGCTTGCGAGTTCGATTGCCCGCTTCTCTAAGTATTTTTAAATATTTTTTCCAACACTGATAGTCAGACTCACACCAAGGCAGCTGCCAAGGTCACGTATGCTGTACAAAAATATACAGGGATTGTTTTGCACAAATTACAAAGCCACATGTCAGCAGCAGATTCGCTGTGGACCTATTTGCTCCCTTACTGCAAGTTGTGGGACTACAGTTTCCCCATTTACAAATTGTGGGACTAATTTACACGTCTTTCGCAAGTTGTGGGACTAAATGTGTTATTAGCTCAGTGCTAATACGGCACCATTTCTCTTCCCTTCTCTCGCAAATATGGCAAGTGCTAAAATTTCTGGATATATCAAAATAGGAAACTCACTAACACATGAGGTACTAACTGTTGTCGGCATTTTAACCGTACTCACGGTCACCCGTAAGCTAGCACTCCCCAACAGAGATAGTATGCTAGTGGTTGAAAATATGCCCATTAGCCAAATAAAACATAGCTAGGCATTGATTATGATAACCCATTTTATTTATGAAGAGTGAGGAGGAGGGGGCATTGACCCCACCCGACACAATTGGATTTTGTTAAAGTTACAACAATGAGAGAAAGAATTATTTCAATCGTTAACGTATATAGTTTAGCCGAATTGCCCCACTACCACGTGGTCAATTCACTATATCCATCATCCCGACAATTATGGTATACTGCCTTCTTCTCCCTGTTCTACATATGGATAGCATATTTTGAGGATATGTTTCCAGCTTACCCGGGGTTTATCACGGGACAACACGAATGTAGTATTCCCTCCGATCCATAATAAGTGTCGGAGATTTTTTACAAACTTTAAAGTAAGTACAAAATCAATGACACTTATTATAGATTGGAGGGAGTAACTTATTTGTTTGGCGCTTAAAGTCTTGGAAAAAATAGATGGAAAATATGGCTACCTTGTGGTCGACACCAACTCTCTGGTCAGTTTCGGGTGCCCTCTTTACCCTCCAGTAGCTTCTCTACAAAACCCCAACGTCCTTGGCGAGAGGCGAGGCGAGGCCACCAACACACGCACAGACGCACTACTAGAGTGTCTCAAACATCTTCACTATATACTCCATATTTCGTTCCATGGCGGGCAGATCTAGTACCGGAGCAGAGGGCCGAGGGAAAGATATTCAAGCGCTGGTAGCGCCGAAGACAGGTGGCACAACTGGCACCTCTAGTGAGAGCCTCTACCACGATGCCGTGGCTGCCATCGGTGGCATCGTAGCCATTGGATCTGTTTCTCTCGCCATGATGTATAGGTACCAGCAGATCGATCTATGCTCAAAGAATGTATGTTCTGCGCACTTCTTATCAGCACCGTGGACATGGCTATTGTCGAGTTCATGGCGTTGGAGGTGGAGCTATCTAGAGCTATTTTCTTCAAACCGCGGAGACCGTGCTCGGTACACAGTGAGAGCTGTTGCCATGGTCCTCGCTGCCATGGCGTGGGCGGGCAGGCTGCCAGAGCTAATCGGCATATGCATGCTGGCCTTGGCCGCCTTTGGGGCAGGAGCAGCAATAGCCAAGGAGGAGAGGAGGCGCGATGTGGTACTCTCGGCGCTTATCGTTGTTCTTGTTGGGTGTGTGGCAATAGGAGTTGGTTTTCTAATATTTTGCCACTTGGCTGAGATGATCGCGGCTGAATACTACTACCGCCGCTATCCAAGGATGACCCGCCACCGCAGCTCATAGACCTCGCCGACGCCAAGGTGGGGATGGAGTACGAGCTCGTGATCACCACCTACGCAGGGCTCGGCCGCTACCGCATGGGGTGACATCCTCAAGGTATCTGGGTTCTACAACGCCGCAACGCAATTCAGGTTCGTGCGCCGCAAGAGCGTCCTGCTCAGCGTGGACTCGGACAAAACAGATGAATCGTAGCTGCAGGCGGCGGTGGAGCGGGCGGCCAAGCTGTTTATTTTGCCAATTCTTTGACTTATTTTGCTGTCATTTCTGCATGTGGAGAGGGAGAGGAAAGTCTCGGTATACATGTATCGGAATGTTCGAAGAAATTATATGAGTCACTTGGATTTAGTTTGAATATTCAACCAACTTATTTCTTCAATAAAAGCATGAGAAAAAATTAGTATGCATTTCTTTAGGCATGATCGGGTGGGGTCAGCACGGAGATATGCTAGTGGTAAAAATCAATTGTTAGCTAAATCCAAAATATCTAGGTTTTGATTACAAAATTTCATATTTTTTATGAGGGACAAGGTGGAGGGGGCAGCTGCCCCCCGCAGAAGGAAAGTTTATTAAAATTATATCGCAAAATAAGAGGAAGAATTATTTCAAGTTTGAACATATATAACTTAGCCACGAGAAGAAATGCGGTAGATGTGAGGGTTCACTTCTGCTTGGAGTATCATCCATGTTTGTATGTCGAGCCCCTCCTCGTGGCTACCCGCATTTCTGTCTGGAATCATTCCTCACGTAGAGGTACCCTCACAGAAGTTGTTGATATATTGGTGGGATGGGCACGGGAACAAGCTAAACATACAGAAACCAACCAAGAAGTGCTCGATAAAACTTAAGCCTGATAAACATAAGTTACACAAAAGAAGGGGTAAAAGTCTTGGGGACTCAGAAAAGCCTGTATAAGAAGATCAGCATTATGAAGTAGATCCTTAGCCTAATCGCAAGTATCGGGGCGTGCCACTCCACCTGCTACTTCGGGGCAGTCCGCATTGCAGATCCCTCGTTACTTCATCAACAACAACCGCGGGACAATGAGACTTCAGCCAAAGGAAGGCCTTGGCAGCGCCATGTTGGGCTGGATGATTTAGATTATCTGTGAAGCACTCAAGAATACCGTGCATCCTAGTCAACAAAGTGAACTCGGCTGCGGGATCTCCCAAAGCTGTTGAACTATGTCGTCTGCCGATCAATGCAGTGGAGATAATATCTTCTCAGAAGAGCCTTCTTCAGCATGCATGCATGAGAAAACCTCGTTAGAAACAATCAAATAACAAGAGGATACTACGTTCACAAGGATGAACTCGACCCACAAAAATACGTTGTACGGTTTGCTCCTTCTGTCTACACCACAATAGGTCGGTGTTGGACTTCTCCAGTTCCTGGGTGAGCACAAGGATGTTAAATGAGTCACTTCCTTCATCATGAGAGTCGAAGGATTGGTTCGGCTTCGGCACGCCCCTGAGGCAATGGACTCATCCTTTAGTAGAGCGATCTCTGCTCCAATTTATATCGCGAAGACAATATTATAAAAGTCAAATGATGGTTTAATAGTGTCTTGAATGAATATTCACGGAATACTCACCACTCTCACGCCCCCCGGATGCCTCCATACGGTCATTGGCGACCTCAAGCCGAGCCTCCAAAGCCTTTGTCCATTTACGCTCCAGCAAGAGCTATAGTTCCAAAACGATCTCATTCACGTGAATGTCTTCAGCTTCACCTTGGAAGTATCAAAGTTCATCTAGAAGAAAGAAATAAGCAAGGTCAGATGTGAACTCCCCACTGGTTCACATTCTCTGACAAAATAGACAACTCGGGTGCTAGAACACATGTCATGGACTAAAAATAGACCGTGGAAAACAGAGTCAGACAAATTTTATGCAAAGCAGGGGGATCAACTTCAACTTGATAGTGGACACTATCGCCTTAATCGCCTCATAGGCTTCCGCAACCGGGGCCTTCATGGCTGGAGGAGCATCTCCATGAAGAGGGAGTATGATGTACCAACTACGTAGTATATGAAATCTTAACGTCCTTAGTGTGTTCTTGAAAGAAACTCTCTGATTATGCTATGGGTTCATTGTGCAGAACTTGCACATGAGAAGTCTTGTGCAACATTCCTAAAATTTATTTATCCTCATCACCTATGCCAACCTTGCATCCAGCTAGCGTACTCTATACATGATTAATTTGCATTTACTGAAGCTAACCTCGCTTTGTACTGTTGAATGTATTCCAACATTGTACACCCCCAAACCTGACTTGCTACCAATGCATGCGTTTCTTCCGAGATGAACACTGTTAACTTCCTATATTTAAAATACCGAAATAGTAGATATATGATCACAGTAGGAATTAAGAAAAAATCAACATACAGTATGAAGTGTACCAACAGATCCACAGGTTGAAGTGATATACACAAGTTAATTGCAACAGAATACGAGGAAAAATATACTATCTGAAAAAACCTAAAAGTTGTAGCCTTAGATATATTCAAATAAATCTCTTTCTACTCCCTCCGTCCCAAAATATAAGGCGCCTAAGAATTGATCGAAAGTCAAACCTTACTAACTTCGACAAATATTTAGAAAAAACTATCTACATCTACAATATTGAATAGACATATTAAGAAAATATACTTTATGGTGAATCTATTGATATTAATTTAGTATTATAAATTTTTTTATATTTTTGTGTATAAACATAGTCGAACTTAAAAAATGTTGACTTTTGACTAATCCTTAGGCGCCTTATATTTTGGGACCGAGGGGGTAGTATGAAAGATGGCATATATTAAAATGCACGAACGATTTCTTTGTTTTCTATTTCCGTTATGAAAATCCAATTTCATAAATTAGTAACAGACATCCGCTTTGAAGTAAGCTTTTTTGAATTATTGACCTTGGACAACAACCTCAACCCCCATGTCGCCTGAACCGTCACAGAAGCTGGGAGACCATGCAGGTGTCCCCCCTAAACTTAAATTTGCATGGGCAATTTTCTATTTTAACCCATCGAAACCCATAGCCAAGTCGTTGTATACCTCCACATAGGTGTACTCTGTCGATCTGGATATACTCCACGTTCCACCGGTTGATCGCACCTCCCTTTATCGCGATCTACGTCTTTGTATGCCCCGTTTCGTTATTTTTGTTGTTTTTGCTATATACCTCTCGATTTCTATCTCCCACGGGCACGTGAGTATACGTGTACATTGAGTATATGTCTAAGCAGATTATACAAGCCTCGGATGGGTTCGTACGATCTTTCAAACGAACCGGTATCGAGTTTCTATTTGTGAAAGATTGAATTGGAGGAGGGGGGGGGGGGGGGGGGTGGCGACACTGAAGCAAAAGTATTAGTTTGGTTCTTAAACGGCAAACTTGCTGGTAGCCCTCCTAACTACGAAGGCGTAGGTAGTCGCGGATGCAAAGATGGAGCTGCAACCATGAACCATCTGATGATAGCTCATGTCTGTCTACCAGGAGGATGCATGCCTTAGAATCCGAAAATTAGAGCATCTCCAGCCGCCCCCAAGAGCCCCTTGGGAGGCTTTATTTAGCGCCGGCTAACCATTTTTCTCCCAGTCGCACCTAGATGCTGAGTTTTCGCTAGATTAGGACGAAAGTTCGCCCGGCAAACCCATGACGAATCTAGCACGCTAGGGATGCGTGGGGGCGCCGGATGAAGCGAGTAGGCATGTGAGCCAGCTCCGTCAGAGACACACGCCGATCTTTCCTCTTTTTTCGTTTTCCCTCATTTTCCTCCTTCCATATGTCTTGCGTCGCTAACCATTCGCCCATCTCAAACCATTTCCCAACCCAGATCATCCCCACCTCAATGGCGCCGAAGAAGTTCGCTGGCCCTTGGTCCGCCGCCAAAGAAGTTGGGGAGCCGAAGCAGAGGAAGAAGAGGGAGACAAAGTAGAGACCGCCGAGCATGAGCAATGCCGACTCGGCGGACGACATCCAGTGTCAGGATGCTGTCATAGAAGATTTCCAGAAGAGGGCCCTGACGTTCAAGGCGAAGTAGGCGGTGGAGGTGGTGCAGGCGGCGCATCTTCTCATGGAGCAAAACATTGCGGTGGCAAAGATGGCTATGTAGCAGCCTAGCCACGCCGACCAGTACATTTTGGGCAGCGTGAGGAGCATCCAAGAAAGCGTCGCCCCTCCGTCAACCTACTCGCCATCCTTACTGGCGATGTTCCAAGAGAGCCACATACACAACATGCCGCTCACAAGGTTCTCTCCGGCATATGCCGACGGCGATCTGCTCGGAGGCTTCAACCCCAACACCGCCTTCCAGTCCTTCCCTCCTCATGGCGGTTATCCTAGCAAGCTCACCGGAATTGCATCGTGGCCCTATCCCCTTTGTCCCAAACTAAAGCACAGGCTTGTCGAACCAGTTCTATGGCAGTGCAGTCGACGCCTCGAGCATGATCAGCAGAATGACAAACGACACCTACATGAGAAAGCTCACCACCAATGACTACATGGTTGCCACGTCCTCTCTTGGGTTCTTTACGCAAGAGGAATCACATGATCCCAGCGATGAGTCGCATGATCTCGAGGAGGAAGGCAAGCCGTAAGAAGAAGAGCCGACGATGTCTATGGGGAAGAAGAAGGTTAAGGTGGCAAAAACTTGTTAGCCGGCTGAGCATCGAATCAAGTGGACCTCCAAAGAAGACGAGTGCCTCACTGAAGTGTTGAAGAGTGTGAGCATCGACTCGATTAGCGGTGCAAACCGGAATTTCGAGAACTATTGGAAGAGGGTGAAGTCGTCGTTTGACAAGTGCAAGCTTTGCAACCTCGAGTTCCACATGATTCATATGGATCACAGCGAGAAAGCCATGGCCAACCATTGCGCGCTTATCCAGCAAGTGTGCAACAAATGGCATGGGATTTAAGAGGAGATCCACACTCGCCTAGAGAGTGGTGCCAACTACGAGTGCACGGTATGCACATCTTTCGCCGTAGGTTCACCATTTGTGCAACCATCTTAATATTTGCACATTCTGGTTAGTTAGTTGTAGCTGGACACACCTTATCATCACTCGGATCGCCTTGGCTATGGCGTGCGACTTACATTTACTAAATCTTCTATCCAATTCTTTAATAATGTATATGGCTTCAGGGTGAGAATTTTGTTCGAAAATACTTAAGTAGAGACCAAATATTTATACTAAACATTTCATCTCTTTAGATCTTGTTGACAATATCGTATTTAAAAGTTTAATAGTGTCACATTTACCACGCCATCTCATGTTATGTTCTTCAGTTATATGCAAAAACATCCCCTTCATAATTGAGTTTGCAATATTAATATCAAGTTATACTAATATGTTGTCATAACCAATATACTAATGCTAAAATAGAGTTCTATTCCACATATAATTCTTCTTATTTTTTAAGTTTTCGTTTCATACTTTTTGTTGAACAAAAATTTGTATGAATCTAATTAAATCATTAAAAAATCCCAATAGTAACATCCATGTCTAGAATAAGTGTTGACACTCCAACCTAATATAGATTGTTTGTGCCATTGTTCATCAAATATTTATGCAGGGTGATACTTGAGTCCAACAAATATCCTAACAAAGCTCCATGTAATACGTTGGTCCATTTTAGTATTATAACTAATATAATACCCTAGAGTGTATGAGGTTTTCATAAAACTATGTCCTTGAAAACCCTAGTTTAGTGCCTCACACAAACAAGAATTCAAGGTGAGCATATTTATAAAGCAGTGTTTTATGCTTTATCTATAATGCTGGGTGAAAACTTGTTTCGAAAAACCTCTCTTTCTCTTCAAATTGCATTAGGGGTTCTTGAATGGGATTCCTAAAGCTCTAGGCAATGGTTCACATTTCAAGTTGTCATGAATCTGTTGATTGCGCACGAATGGGGTTTAGGAGCAATCATTAGGGGTGTATTTGTGCGTGTACATGGTCACAATTATTTTAGCCTTCGTCCCATGAGAGTAAAACTTAACGCTGATATTTACCATGATGTTTTAGAAATCTATATGATAAGCAAATCCATGTTGTCCACAAGACTGTTTGTCTCACTAGTAGGAAAATGGCAATAGACGCACACACGTTACTAGCGCGCCTCAAAAGTAGCACACTACATGTATTATCAGCGGCATTCGAAATAGGGAAATGCTACTGTAAGCCATATCAGTAGTATTGGGCCCACATGCATGCCTCGCCGAAACTGACTAGGTGCAATCAGTGTCACTGGAACCGATATGGACTAATTGGTTTCGTAGAAACCTGGTTGAGACAAATTGGTTTCGGCAAAATCGAAAAGTGAAACCAATTAGTACCAATTGGTTTTGGCGATACCAATTGTCTCCGGTCGATTTCGGCCAAACCAAGATGGCTCATTTTTCGCAAATTCTCGAAAACGAGTATTATTTTTGTAAATTAATAAAAAAAAAAAATTTGCCAATACCCACCTGTACTGTTGAGTAGTGTTTGGTCTCTAGCATGTGTGCATCTACATTTTTAAATTGAAACCATGGACGAATTATCAGCGGATAGGTAATATGCATGTGCATATAGAGAGATGCATGCAATTAGTTCAGGCTCCAATGACTGGCCGGTGGCAGCTGATGAATTAAATTAGGCACGTGGTAACTAATTAGCCGATGTGTATGTTGGCCAGCGGGCAAAGCAATGAACCATTCCGATTCCAAGCCCACGCACTTACCTGAACATAGACAGATAAATATGCACGATTTGACTAGAGCTACTACTAGCAGTAGATGTACTTACCTAACTAACTACTGTTGCTTGCTTGCTCTCTCCTATGTTGCATACATTCATAGTATATTGTAGGCTTTGCAAGTGCGCAATATCGTAAAAGCAGTTGTAGAAACTATGCTCGGATGATGCGACCCAATCTTTCTTAGGTTGATTTTCTCTGCATTTGGGCCACGTCCACACATCCCGTCTGTCCTTATATAACCACGGATTATACATAGGGAGGCATACCAATTTGTTAAGGAAAAACATATTCTGATTTTCTTTGTTCGTGTTTTTTGCCCTTAGCAGATGTCAATGTGCATCATTTTTTGGTAGAGACCATGGTGGTATACTACTAGGGGCATAATACATGCCCATTAGCGAAATCCGAAATCCAAAATAGTTGGTAGTTGATTAGACAAAACCGTTTCATTTATGTTTGGTACATTAGCGCTAAACTGTGCCTTTTCAGCTGGTTGCGCTCTTTAGTAAGTGTCTTCACAGCTGAGTGGACCCGACTCAACTTCAGTTCTTGGATCTCTGTTTTTTCTCTGTAGCTGGCTATCCGGGTATTAAGCTAGGTCACCACATTAGCGTTGACTCAGTGGCGGAGGTAGCAATCTGGCAAGGTTTGGCCTCTGCCACACCACAAACTTTATTGTTCTTGTGTACATGCTACTTGGGTTGGCGATACCTTGCCGCCTCCACTACTGCTTAGAATTCACTAGGCTGCTGCATGTACCTTGCCAACGTGCCACTCCTAGCCGGCGCGTACGTGTATTAGCTAGGTACCTAGCTTGCCCATCTCATCCCTTGATGTAGAATTAGTCAACAGTAGAGAGCATCGTGACATCGGGATGCCGTCAGCGATGTAAGTATGTCGTGCTGGCCATGCACGTCCACACACGTGAGTGAGCTAGCTAGCAATTACTATATACTCCCTCCGTCTCAAAATAAGTGACTTGAGTTTATTTAGATTCGGATGTACCTATATATTAAAACGTGTCTAGATACAATAAAATCTAGACAAACTCACGTCACTTATTTTAAGACGGAGGGAGTAACATTTATACCTACCATTCATCCATAGCTATTCTTACTCGTGACACGATGTAACTACCACCGTTTCAAAATGGATGTCTTTCCGGTGCTCACTCCGTCCGCAAATAACTGACCAGCGATTTGCTTAGTTTTGCATGTATACATACAAATCTAGATAAATCTAAGTTACTTATTTTTAAATAAATGAAGTAGTTTTGCACAAATAAGCTGGTTGTTTTGGGCAAAAGCGACAGTAAATTGGTGTAGGAAGGCTAGCAAAGCTCGGCGTGATCATTGATCGAAGCCCCTTCTTCCCCCGGATGTATGTACGTACGTTGGTGCACGATGGCTCCATTCCTTTTCAAGTTTCTCATGCTCTAGCTAGGCATGATTGGTACGTGCCAGCCAATATTGATCGCTTGTCCAAGAGTCAGCTATGTATAAGTATACTGTATACTCCCTCCGTTCAGAAATATAAGACATTTTAGCTTTGTGAAATGAATGTATCTAGACATTTTTAGTGTATAGGTTCACTCTGAACCTGTATGAACCTATACTTTAAAAGATGCCTAGGTACATTCGATTCGCAAAGCTAAAACGTCTTATATTTCTGAACAGAGGGAGTACATACTACTGTTGTAGAAAACCGCGAGAAGAATCAGTGCTACTCGCTCCAACATAGTAGCACGGTACGTGCATGCATGGAGCTCAGCTCAAGAGAATATCATATGTGAATGCGGAAGCGCTGCTCGCGAATTGAGAAAAAGGCACATGGACTCGCATCGATTAGCTACTTTGCAGCACAACTTGGGGTCTCCCGCAACAAGAAAGGCACAACAAATGATGTGCATCTCCCATCTCCAGGCACGAGAGAAGGTGCCAGAGTACGCCGTGTAACGAGACGGCACAATGGATGGTAGGACGCACGCCGTCGTATCTTGCATAAATGCAGGCCATCAAGAAGCCACAAAAAAATTGGCGGGAAAATCTAGCAGGGTTTTGGTCGATTCAAGCTCGCGGGTCGGTTTCGTGCTCCCAGGCTGCTTATTTTGGGCCCAGAGTTTTTTCCGGTGAACCCATGGGTCCAACATCAAACTATTGGTAGATTTCTCTGAGTGCTAAAACGGTGAGATCACAGAATCGATGAATCCGGGAAGTCTAGTATCAAACTACCCTCTTGCTCTCATACGGAAGCATAGACGGATAAGCTGGAGACCGATCGGTCGATTGAAGAAAATACCCGTCCTATACTCTATTTCCGTCCGTCCCCATCGGTTTTGTCCCAGTCGGCCACCACCGCTCCCTGAGAGCTTCCGGCGAATTCCTAGTCGGCCACCACTGCTCCCGGAGAGCTTCTGGTGAACTCTCAGTCGGCCACCACTGCTCCCAGAGAGCTTCCGGCGAACTCCACCATCGGCCGTTGGTGGAGGCGATCGAAGGAACTACGTCCTCGCAGCCCACCGTATAAGAGAGATGGCGTCGTCAGTCATGGAGAGATGTTGGAGGATGGATAGGGCCCAAGCCGGAAGGGTGGAGGGCGACGTGCGCTGGAGAGGACGGTGTCCGGGTAGATGTACAGCGAGGGGGGTGGAGGAACTGTGCGAGAGCGGCGAGCGAGAGTGCGTCCAACAATGGCGGCCAGGAGAGATCTACACGGTCGAGCTGCTTCCGTGGACCAGTACATACGGTACACGAACGAGCTGCTTTCATCTCTTTTTTGCGTGGACGATCAGCAGAGCTGTACAAACAATATACAACTTGACCCCGATCCGGCTGTATGCGCGATTGTTGTATACGGGCCAGTACGCGACTAGATCTCACCCTGATCCCGCCTGATACACGCTATTGGGTTAAAAATTCATGTGAGTATGGAGGGGGTTACCGAAGCAAGGCTCATCAAACTAATGGTAGCAAGTCTCTGAGTGCTAAAATGGTGATATCATAGAAACGGGAAAGGAATTTCAGGGGCTGAGCGAATCTCGCGACATGGGAGGATCTATTAACATGATCTTACGTGAAAGGTTTTTACTTCCTTTCACTTAGTTACAAGCGTCATTAAAAGAACCGGCCCATCAACGCAAATCAGCGACTTCATCCGTGGGTGGAGAGTAGGGCTAAAATTATAACTCGAAACTCGTGAGCATAACGAGTAGCTCATGACTCGACTCGGCTCGAACTCGATGGCTAACGAGTCGAGCCGAGTTTTAGATCTGAGCTTGATTGTTTAACCAAGCTAAACAAGATACTCACGAGCTACTCATTTAGCTCGTTAAACTTGCTCAAATACTGGATTAATTAGGCTACATGGCATTTACTACATAGAAAACCGCCGGGACAACACCAGAACAACACACTACTCCAACAGGCCCAGGGTATATCGGCATATTTCCATGGCCCACCCGACATATATCACTGGTCCGGCCCAAAAGCGAGAACGGTATGAAACTTTTATGAGGAAAATGGATTGGTGATGATTTTCTATGGCCCACCCCAACACACTACTACATGTGCAAAAAAAAAGAGGTGATGATTTTAATAAAGCCAGGTCTATGCTTTGTATTATAATTCAAGAAACTAGCAGTTGGGCCCTCGCAAATGCGAGGGCATCACTTATAGATGATCTCTTTATTTTATCAAAATTGGTCGATGGGAAATATTGATATATATTTTGTATAATTTATAAAAAATACAAATTACATAGCCAGAATCTATATATGCTAATACACGTGTATAAAACACGTCTGATAATCTTTAATTTAAATATGGGTGGTATTTTGGAAACACTAAATTAATTAACATGCTACCTCCATCCTAAAAAGTATTTCTTAACTTTGTGTAGATTCATATCTATCTATACATACAAATGAGTCAAGATACATGTGTATCTGGACAAAACTGAGGCATCGTTTTTAGGAAGAACAGTGTATATGGAGTTTGTGCAAAATATTAAATTGGCATATAGAATTAAAAATTAATTATACTGGAAGTTAGTTGGTAGTTTTTATTTGATGTTGAATAAATACACGAGGCTAACATTTGTATTGTTAAATAATTAGTGTTTCTTGAGAAATGATCATACGATGTTTCAACCATTCCGGTGGAAAAGAAGTTTTCTTTATAAATATAAGATAAGAAAAAAGAATATATCATCGTTAATACATAGGTTGAGAAAATAGTAAGAATTTATCTGTAATTAATACTTTTTTCCCTTTGTTTTGTTGTAAAGATACATGCTAATCTGATGTTGTGAAATACATAACGTGTTCTACATGGATAGTCTAGAATGTACAACTTTAATCATTATCTATGTGATTAGATAAATGAGGTAATATCTTTCATCACAAATTTATTTATCTTACTTTCCGCTGTCATGTTTTAGTAATATACATGAAATATCAATGACAATAGTATCCTGCTATTTATTTCTTATGGATGAAGTAATATATTTAACCTTTTTAATGGTGTCGATGTTAATCTTACTCTTAAGTCCAGTTATTATATGATCTCTCTCACTTGTGTTTGATGTAACATGACTATATATAATTGTTATCATAGTCGAAATTACCATTTTTTCTACATGATTGTTATTTCCAATGACGTTAGGTGAGAAGTGTGTCTCTAGCATCACCGTTCCTCCTATGACTTAATTTAACGTGTAAACATTATGTTTTCAAGTTTTGCATGTTTGTCGTTTTTAAATAGTTTGTATTGGTCAGCGATTTTATTTTTTGAGGGAAATGTATGCCGCAGGATTGAAGATCAACTCCTTAGGATTGCCCCATGCTAGCCAAATGGCTGCGTTGATCGTTTCGATATGCATGACGCTTGTGGCCACAAAATTCTGATCTACATCAACCAGGTCCAAGTCATCAACGTCGTCGATAACCACTTCCCCCGCGGTTAGGCGCAGCCGCATCATCATCTGCTCCACATGGTCACTCGCTCCCAAAGAGGCGACACCATCGTTCACCGCCGTGTATGTTGCCTCGCCCTTCCCAAAGTGTTGTGGATTCATAGAGACACCGCTGCATACCTGCCCCTCGCCGGACTCAACATGCACCTCCTTGATTCCCTCCTCCGATTGACCCGTTATCGCCGCCATCTATACCGACCTCGCACAATCCGGCCAAGGTTGGGAAATTTTGCAAGAGTACCCCTGGATCACGCCGAACCCTAGCAATGAGAGGGACGGTAGATGAGAGCAATGGAGAATTTCTTTATGAACCCTAGACTGATTTTCACTTGGAGAAACAGGGTTCAGGTCAACAACAATCGAGATCTCTGGTACCCTAGAGTCCAAAATCGTTGGAGTGTCGTGAAACTCTAGGAAACTGAACATCACACTTTTGCACTTTTCTGTTAAGTGGATCGAGTAGTAAAACGAATAAATAACAGAACAGAACATGAAAGCTGATCAATACGTACAAGGAACAGACTCCAAAACCGATCGCGTTGAAGAAAAAAAACTCTGAAACTGGTCGATTCCTTCTCACTTAATATTATACGTGTAGAGAGAGGAAACTCATAAACCGGTTTTTATTTGCATGGACCCACTACAAGGCTGTTTGCACGTGACAGGTTGTACATAACTATATATTACGTTACATTTTCTGGCTTTAAATTCTAACCGTTAAAATTAAGATGGATGGATCAAGTAATTTTAGTATACTTGGATCAACGTGATGCCTCGAAAAACATACTTATATTGTTTTTAGTATATAATAGATTGCTTTATTTTAGGAAGTGACTATTGAACAGCTAGCTGTTTCAAAATTCGGAAACACGCACATTTTCCAACCAATTAGGAGTTGACAGCCGTCAGACTCAAAACTCAAGGGAATGAGAAAAAAATGTATGTTTCATTTAAACCGAACAGACACATTTTTGGCGTCCTATTTCAGCAGTCCAACATTGAGTCTCAGTTTGTAACTAAAAAGACCCCCTCAGAAACTCCCACGCTATCTTCTTGAGCAAAAACCCACCACGCAAGTGACAAACAAAGCACTCAAGCTGCTCCCTTTTGAGCTAAAATCATACGCGGACACCAAAAGAAATCTAGTTCTTGAAGAAAAACTGAATAAGCATATACTTGCATCTCAAAATGTCCACTATGGACTAAAGAAAAATGACTACATGGGATTGAAGACTGAAGGAAGAGAAAGAGAGTGACCAACGGAAGAGAGACTGAAAATTGAGGGACTGGGATACTATCAAAAATACTAAGAGACTGATAAAATAGGAATTGAAATACTGAAAGACTGGATAAAAGTACAGATGAAAATAGGAAAAACTTAAAAGACTCGCAAAAATGAAGATTCATGAACTAGGAATGGACTGAGAAAACAATGACTACAGATAGAGTACACTCCAGAACTAAATGAAAACTAAGGACTGGAATCCTGATAAAATAAAAAACTGAAATCTTGGGACCGACGATTGAAAGACGACTGAGAAAGGACAATGAGAAATGATAACTAAAGGCTGAAAACAAAAGAACTGTGATACTGAATACAGAGGGACTCAACTTCTATAGACTGAAGAAAGAGTAAATAAGAGAATGAAGACTGACCAAAAAATAGTGAGCCTGAAAGACTGAAGAAATAAAAGATAGAGAGAAACATAGAAACCTGAAAAATTGAAGAGCAAGTGACAAAGAAAATGAATCCAAAAATACTGACATGCTAAGAAATAAATAAAATGAAGCCTCACACAAGATCTTCCAGCTATGTGAAGATCACCTGGCATCAACAGCTAGCGCACTCCACTAGCTGAGGAGAAAAACTTGGACACGAAGAGAGTCCCCTCCCGCATGGGCAGAGAGGTCTGCAACACCGTACTCAGCATATGAGAATGCACTGACACCACACCCATGATCAACGCCTTCGCACTTGATCCAACAGTATATCACATCCAAGAGCTTCACTGAAGCAGCCTCACGCTCAACAAAGAAGGCATAGCACTCACATCTAGAAGAACAACATCGTGTCATGGGAGGCTTGCTGCAGGGCACGGGATAGCTTAGTCTATGGGGATGCCCAAGCTTGAGATCATGGCGGCATCAGCCACTACAGCCAAGATCCCTAGCGCATCCATCAACAAGATAAATACAGTACATTTCAAGAAGAGAAGCATGCTTTTTTTGGAGAAAGAAGAGAAGCATGCTTGAAGAGCTTATCAAACATAGGACCATTCAGACAAATAAAATGAGTTATCTTGTCCTAGTGCACAACCAATAAAACAAGTGATTGTAGGAGCAGCTCAATTTTATTTTTCTTTTTTGCGAGGAAAAAGTGACAAAAAATATCGAAACATTCGCCACACCTCAATCAAAGAAGAAAAAATATGTGCTAGAATCAATGCTACTGAATCTTAAAGTAAGCAACATGCAGTACATTCTTCCTTGCTCCCAAGTCATACTATTCATGCAATTAAACATTCATCGGTCGGAACTAAGCTTCTAAATATCAAATCTCGAACCAGATAGGAACTCAACAAAGACACATGAAACAAGACATCATGTAGCATGAGCAGAAATCCGGAATCTCCTGCCATGATACCATGCACCCAGAAGATTATCAATGGCGCGCACACTACGACAAACACTAAAATGCAAGCAAGATCAATTGACAGGTTAGGTTGGCCCAAAAGGTATGGAAATTACAAAAAAAATTAAATGAACCACAATGTAATTGCTAATTAACCGAAGGACTATGTGCCTCCAACATTTATGCCAGTTGAAGAATGTCTACATAATAAAACAATAGACTAGAGTGGCCGTATTAAGAAATTATTTCCTACAAGTTTATTTCATAGCTGACCGGTGCATAAGGTCCTATTCGAGCACTAGTTACTGCATTACTGCATCCAACAACTCATTACTACATCTCAGCCACCGGAATGCACTAGTGGCCCTTTTCCTTGCACCACCTGCAGGTGTCCTTGTCCACCTCCTACTGTTTGTGATCATCATCCTTTCCATGCGGCTTAGAAGGAGAGGGATGCCCCTGAGGTTTCCCTTGTGGCCTCCCTTGTGGCCTGGAAGCCTGAAAGTTCCTCTTCTTGGTTGGGCTTAGGTAGTTCACAGAATCACCAGATTGCCCTTTGAGCCTCTCTTCTTCTTGTACGCACATGGCATCATCTTCTCAATGTCCCACTTTTCTGGCTGTGCGTTGTAGTTCACAGCAAAAGTCTCAAATTGGTTTGGCAGTGAGGCAAAGATCAGATTAATAATGAACTCGACTGGGAGCTCCATGCCCATGGGCTTGAGCTTGGAAGACATGTTGCTCATTCGCAATATGTGGTCCGTTACTCCATCACCAGTGTATCTTGTAGTAACAAGTTTCTTAATGAGAGAGCTTGCATAGGCCTTTGAAGACTCGGTAAACTGACTCTCTACCTACTTCGGGTACTCACTGGCAGTGCTACACTCTGGAATTTCTCCCCTTATTGCTTCCATAATGGAGCTCTTAATGACCATCAAGCACTTTCTGTTGGACGAGTCCACTTTGCACGATCAAGGTCGTACTTCATTCTTATTGGTCCATGGTCATGGACCCTTTTGTTGAAGTCATCTTCACTTTCTTTTTCGCCCCTCACGGGGTCCTCAGGTTCTTTGGGACATGTCTCAATCAGTGCCAAGTCGAGGTCAAGCAAAGCAAGCCCCATCTCAACCTTCTCTCGCCATGAGCCGTAGTACCCTCCATTGAGGGGCTCAATGGCCGAGATGAAACTCATAGGATTGCATGAAACCAAAATATCATCAAAATGAGTTAATTCAACGTTGGTCAAATTAGAACATGTAACTTCTCAATATTAATTCTACATCACCGTTGGACAGAAATAGAACTAATAGTGATGAAACTTACCATCCATAGTGAAAATCTTACTAATAATGTTGGTCATTTAAATAAAATCATCACTCTAAACTATTTGCAGCGAAAAAATATGAAAAAACATCAACTTTATAATTTACAGAAGCTTTAGTGTTACTTTATTAATTTTCTACACAAAATTTCGTTGGATAATTTTGCTGTAGAAAAAAAACTGTGCAAAAATTATCAAAAACAGATAATTAAAATGCCCAAAAAAGCTTCTGTAAATAAAAACCCTGGGCAGAAAAAACCCTAGGCGGAAAATAAACGGCCCAAACAACCTGGGCGTCGCGTACTGTGGCCCACCTTCGGCCCACAACCGACCGCGGCCTGCTACCGCCCCCGGGAGTGGCGCGTGGCGCCATCCTGGCCGTTCGATGCTGCAGGCAGCATCCGACGGTCCAGCGCGTCTGTCGCTGGGACAAAACCAGCTCCAGACCGCCTCCCACCGATAACCCTAGCTCATTTCCTCCCCTCTCCCCCGCGAGCACCCTCTCTGGCGGCACTGCTCCTCTGCGAGCGAGGCGAGGCAACCGTGTCGCCCGGCGTAGTGCCGGCGGCGAGCCCCTCCCTTTCTCCAGATGTGAGTCCCTTCCCCCCTTTTCTCTTTTCCTCTCTGTCCATTCCCCACCATACCGAGGCAGAGGGATGGCAAGGAGGCAGCGGCACCTCCCTAGCTCCTTGCCGACGAGCACCTCCACCCGCGGGTGGGAGCGCCATCGTCAAGTGGCCAGCGGTGGTGCCCTATCCCGGCGGTGGCCGGCGGTTCTCTCAAAAACCCGTTCCTTTTCCGAGCCGGGATTTGCTATTTTGGGATTTTTCTCTGTTTTTGATTCAGGTTCGAGGTGAAACGGGGATCTGTGGCTTTGGGGTTTCAGTTTTCTTTACCCCAGATGGGGTCGTGTTCTTCTTCCCGACCTCGGTTTGCTGATGCGTCGGAATCGAGAGGAATGGCGCGGCCTCGCGGCGGCGCTTCTAGAAACCCTAGCCTTCTTGCTTTTATTTTCACCTTTTTCTACTACCTCGACTAGATTAACAACTCTAGGTGGCTCTGATACCATTGTTAGGGCTTTTGTTTTCCTAGGTGCTAGATCTGGCGAGTTGAAGACTAACTCTCTAATGAAAATAGCTTCAGAGAGGAAAAACAGAGAGAGGGAGAGGGGTTGGTTTTGGTCTTCGTTGCCTAGGATGAAGTCGACATGGGGGTCGACGGAATGGTGGCGGCGGCGAGGTGGCACTTCCGGCCGCTACAGCGCTAGCCCGATCGGAGGCTCTAGGGTTTTGGGTTGTTCGGTGGGCGAGTCGGCAGACGAACCTTGGGGTTCGTGCCTCCGGACCCCACCTCTTTATATGCGCTGCGCGACGAGGGCCCACCAATGATGGTGACGTTGGGCGCCCCCGATTAGGGCGCGAGACCGAGTCGGTCGTCCGTTGGGACGACCGTGGAGATCAATCTAACAGATAGGAAATTGTTTTTTGAGAATTGTGAGATAGGAGAGATGGAGAGGTGAGCTGGGTTGCAGGCCCAGTAAAAGTTATCTAGTCCAGGGAAGCCATTGTGCTATGGGCTGGACCACCAATAAAAGGAGGCCCTGGTTGCTTGGAGAAATTTGAAACAAAACCTGGCTCACAATTTTTAGTCTCACACTGCTCCCTTATACTAAGCTCCACCGGTTTATAAACTTTCGAGTTTACCTGAATTATCACCAACATGAGTACATGACTTGGGAATCAACAAGTAGCCACACCGTTGTTTGCTTTGTAAAAGAAAATATATTGATCTATATACATGTTGGGCAACTTTTTCCCTACTCCCGATGCATGGGTCGATCGAAATTAGGGGAAAAAATGCCTCAGGTAAAAGTTTATTTTTTCTCCATAAAAAGTAAGTTATGATCTGTACAACTGTCAATATAGGATATCCACCAGGCACGCCGCCACTATCTTCTCTGTCCGCCGCTTCAGCAAGCGCCAACAGAGCCAAGTATTTCTATCGCCACCTCACCCCACTATGTGAAGGCCTTCGCCTACCTCAAGGCCGGGTCTAGATGCATGCGAACTTTTGTCGGAGCATCGAGAGTGTGATGGTTTAAAAGATTTTAGCATTACATTGGGGTGGAGGTAGAATGTCCCTGCCTAACTTGTATGGCCCTAGGATCCACGATAACAAGATCGGCAATAAAAATACTTAAGGCTCGTGGCAACACACGGGCATTTAGCTAGTATCATATAATACATGGTAGAGATACATAAGCTGTCTCCAGCGATTACAATGTATTTTTGATGAAGCACCTACCCATAATCTTTTGTAGTGGATGTTGCTCAGTTTTCTTCATATTAATCATAAGAAACTTATTATTTTTACGTGTATATACAGATATAACATCTAGCATGATCTGTTCCAGTATGTCATACTCCAAAGGGGCATAGGACTGGACCGCACCAGCAACTTTCTCTTCCTCGAGAGTGGACATGGTAATAACTTGTGCATGACGATGGTTACTAGAGAAGAGGATGTTCGTTATTCACCAAATGCATTATCCTGTGCAGTAGAAGACGTCCAGCCCCTAGGGACCTTGACGTATTTTCGATATTTATGAGGGGGGTGCCTATACTGTTGGTTTGGCACGGATATCCAAGTTCTAAAGAAACGAATCAATTCCAGCTAAAAATAAGGGAGGTGGTAGATACTCACATATAAAAAATTAATTGACACATTAACACTTGCCAAAAAAATGAGGATGAAGATTATTTATCACCATAAAAGCAGGCAGGATATCGATCTCCTTGCCTGTCTCTCCGCTCTATATAAACAACGCTAGCGAATGGAGCTGCGCATCAACACACCGGCACAAGATGAAACAACTAAATATGTCATATTTTTTAGAAAACACAGGTCTCTGATATAAAGAAAGTCATGAACATTATGTCATGATTTATAGGACAGAGATGATTGAATTCCAAATTCCATCACAGACCAGCTCTGTCCTCTAGAATATGGCATACAGTGTTCATGACTTGTTTATACCAGACCTGTGGTTTTCTCCCCAGTGGAGGGTCATGGCACCTACAGGGCTGGAAGAAATGTTTTTTTTGTGCTTGCGAGAGGAGAATTCCTGATGTAGTACGACAATATTACAGCAACCAAGAGAGGTATTCCTGGTGTATTCACTTGTACTACGATCAATCAGGTCATTTTCATCATAAAAAAGAATCGAGCAGCAATATTATCTAGCTACAATATACTCAGTTTCTTTCAAGACTAGCTTGTGTAAAATTAAACTATCATGTGTTCCAGATGACGCGTTCCATCTTTCCCACAGGCCTCTTCGACTCACGAGGATAGGACGGAAATTGCTCTCTCACGGTATAGCCTCCGATGTACTAACATGCAGCAAAGGGAACAGAAGAATAGAGCTGCTCTCCTGAATCAGAACCCATAACCTACACACAAGATTAGAACGAGAGTAAGCAATATACAGAGTAAGAGATGGTAGATGGTTGTGAGCACGTATAGTGTCTCCATATCTATGTACCTGAGCCGGCCATTGGGTTTGCAGCAGGTGCCTGCTCGGCCTCCTTGATGTCGACGACGACGGCATCCGAGGTGATGAAAGTCTTGGCCACGGATGCAGCATGCTCCAAGCAGCACCTCACCACCTGTTTGTGAGGGATCAACTCAGTTTATGGCGTAACAAAAAAGAAAGAAAGTGGGGACAGTATCTGGTTGGTGATCAAACTGGCCATCCGTCTCAGGTTAATGGGAGGAGTGATGCCTACTGTTCCAGAATAGTTACATATGCGGTTGTAACCAGGGAAGATACTAAATCTATTCAATTCTCAGGAAAACACAATAAACCTTGATTTTTTTTTTTGTAACATGATACACACACCCAGATGAAAGAACTAATTCCACGAGAACATTGCTCCTGCAACAGCATACCTTGGTCGGATCAATAATACCAGCCGCCATCAAATCCTCGTACTTCCCTGTAGCAGCGTTGTAACCAAACCTGAAGTTGTCGTTGGCAAGGACCTAAATGCAGACAAATCACTAATTCAGTTACACACGAAGTTGCTGAATATCAAATTCATATATGGAAACAGATATGAATAGCAAACCTTATCGGTAACCACACTGCCATTAACACCAGCATTTTTTGCAATCAGTTTAAGTGGGTAACTCAAGGACTTCCTAACAATTTCAGCACCAACCTTGAGAAGGCAAAGAGAAAGTTAGTTCATTCATTTTGATAGAAGAAAACAGCACATTAAACAAAATATAGTATTGTACTTTGGGAAAGAGGATCTCCTATTTTCTCATACCTTCTGTTCATCATTCTCAAGTGTTTCTTTAATGGCATCAACTTTTGATGCAAGCCTTAAAAGGGTACAGCCACCACCAACAACAATACCTTCCTCGACAGCCGCCTGTCCACAAAACATGCAGTAAATTAACAAACAATGCAATTGAATGGATCTTTCTCTAAGTCTCTATGGGCGAGAGAGGAGAGACATGGGTACACAAATCCAAAATATCAATTGGCATGAGCCAAAAGAAAGCATTACCTTTGTTGCATTCAGTGCATCTTCGACCCTCAGTTTCTTTTCCTTGAGCTCAGTTTCAGTCTGTGCTCCTACCTACAAACCAATATAGATGTATCATTTTATAGCTAGCTATATTCTGCTAATACAGTCTATTATTTCAATAGGTATCTCAGTGTGGAACATCAGCAGTACCTGAATGACAGCAACACCACCAGATAGTTTGGCTACCCTCTCGTTTAGCTTTTCCTTTTCATAATCCTGGTCAGCAGCCTGAAAAATAACAGTTTTGTACAAAAAAGTTAGTCAAAGCATTTTCATCCATACTTAAGTGACATGTGCGCATGGTTCTTAAGGCGTTAAGGCGACCTAAGGCGATCTAGGGGCGCTCTGACGCCTAGGCGGGCGCTTTGGATGCCTAGGCGCCTAAAGCGGCCCTTTTTTCAAAGCGGAGGAGGGGCGCCTGGACGCGCCTAAGCGTCGCCTAGGTGACGCCTTTAAAACCATGCATGTGCGACAAGCTAACTAATGAACTGTATATCCTAGCAAAACAGAGCAAAATCAAAAGAGACTGGACAAAAGGAGAAGAACCATGAAGAAAACAAAAACAAAGATGATTCAACAAATAGGATACGGAAACTTGGATTATTAAGTTAAACTATACTGACCTCAATCTGGTTCTTGATTTGTGTCACCCTTTTGGTTACTTCCTCCTGTGTGGTACCATCTCCAACTATTGTCGTTGAATCCTTGGTAATTACTACCTTGGCAGCAGTTCCTAGGACTTCTTTGTCAGCTTTATCCAGGGACAGTCCAATCTCTTCTCTGATGACAGTTCCTGTGTGAAGAATAACCTTATATAAGTGAACCGATACAACAAAGAGACATGTCATATAAAACCAAAGATCAAACTCACCTCCTGTCAGAGTAGCAATATCATCTAGGTATTGACTCTTGCGCTCGCCAAAACCAGGGGCTTTAATAGCAGCAATCTTCAATGCACCTCTAAGCCTATTGACCACAAGGGTTGCAAGAGCTTCCTGCTCAATATCCTCTGCGATTATAAGAATTGGATATCCACTCTTAATAGCGTCCTCCAGAATAGTGATAAGATCTCTGGCATTGTTAATTTTCTTGTCTACGAGAAGCAGCTGAGTAATGAAAAAAATATCAGCCAAAGAGATGGAACTCAAGAATATCATGCTAGCTGATTTAAGTAAACAAGCTGGCAAGACAGATTCCAACAGACCTTGCAGTTCTCATACTCCACTGACATTTTTTCACTGTCAGTTACAAAGTATGGAGAAATATAGCCACGGTCGAATTGCATCCCTTCAACGACATAGAGGTTGTTTTCAGCACTCTTTCCTTCTTCAAGTGTGACCACCCCCTGCCGTCCAACCTTGTTCATAGCCTCAGCTATCATGTTACCGATTTCATAGTTATTTCCAGCACTTACAGCAGCAACATCAGCAAGTTCACTATCTTCAACCTGCAGTATTGAATGCAAATCAATAAATTTGATATTCAAATAGAGTACTGCTAGGAAGCCGCCTAGTTTATAGGTAGTATAGGAGCTGAAGTCACCAAAAACAGATTCATATTATGATTGTATTACAAGATTGATTGAGTACTTGTGATCATATAACAGTAGGAAAATATAGTTCTGTATTCAAGATGAATATATTCCAGAAGAAAATAATAGATTAACCGGATCTTACCTCCTTGGACATCTTTCGGAGCTCACCGACTAATGCTTTGGCTGTTTTCTCAATACCACGGGCAATCTGTACTGGATTAGCACCAGCAGCTACAATCTGGGAAAGGTATATAAACCCAACAGTTATTTACAGAACTGAATGGAACGTTTGTGCTGTAAGTAGCAAAAGACGCAAGGTTTTTAATTGTGTACCTTGACACCCTCGGCGATCATCCCTTGAGCAAGGATGACAGAAGTTGTTGTCCCGTCACCAGCCAAATCATTTGTCTTAGCAGCTGCCTGCCTAACCAATTTAGCTCCAATGTTTTCCACAGGGTCTTCGAGCTCAACCTGATCCGGATAGGAAATCATGAGAAAAGTTCATAGCCACAACTTAACTTGCATCATCAGTGTTGCATTGTAAGCAGACGACGATGAATTCAAATATGACGTACCTCCTTTGCCACAGTCACACCATCATTGACAATCCTAGGTGACCCGTACTTGCTCTCAAGGACAACATTCCGCCCTTTAGGACCAAGAGTAACCCCAACCAGATCGGCAAGCTTGTTGACTCCATTCTGACATAGAAATATAAGGACAGAAATCAGCATATGACGCAATGTTACAGATGATAGAAGCATTATTTGAAGTTCTCAACAATGTGTGGTGGCTATTATATGACTTACTTGCAGTTTCCTGATGGCCGAGCCATCCTTGTTGAAGTAGAGCTCCTTCGCTGCGTTCACCCTGACATTGCATTTCCTCCTGGGCCTGATTTTCTGGGGCAGTGAAACGAACGGGGGCGAGACAAGGGATAGCTGCTTCTTCGCTGCAAATCCGGCCGGAGCAGCGGCATTGAGGCCACTTGTGGAGGTGCCACTGAATGGTGAAGCCATACTGTGTTCTGTTAACACTAGCTGCGCAATTTAAACAGTACGTATCAGCATCAGTTCAACATTAAAAGTGACTAACTAGACCTGGACATGAGAAAAACTCCGTTTTCTTTCTGTAACAGTTAACCAAAGTAGTAAATTTTAACAGTTCACACAGCAGTCCATATGTGGCCTAAAATTTCAATGGTTGCTGCCTACTGAATCTTCGTGATAACTGACGCTGGTTCAACATGACAGTAACTAACTAAGCCCTGATATGAAATCATCCACGGCCTAGCAGTAGCAGGCGTCTCATTGCGCACTATGGAAATTGTCGAGAAGGTGAGAACCCAGCTGAAACCGAGGGAGTAACAGCAAGAGATTCCGTCGCAAGGGCACGGACGGCATGGGGTGCCCCTCCCCTTGGGGAGAACAGGGCAGACATGACTGGATACAGTTGAGTCGGAACGATGAAGCCATGCTGCGTTAATACTAACTGAGCAACTTAAACAGTATATGCATCAGCACCAGCAGAGCATGAAAAGTGACTAACTAGCCAGGGATGTGATAGAAACTCCGTTCTCTGTAACAGTGAACCGAAGTAAACAGTAACAGTTTATTTAGACAGAAGTACATGATGTGGAAATCAGCAGTTGCCTACTCTGAATCTGTTTGGAAAACTGACGCTGGTCAACGATGAATGACAGTAACTAATTAAGCCGTGATATCATATCAGCCACGGCCTAGCAGCAGGCGTCTAATCGCACATCGATAGACTGCCGAGAAGGCGAGAAACCAGCTGAAATCGACGGCCCTCCCATGATCCCAACCCCAGCCCTGTCTAGAACAGAGCACACACGCAATACAGCGGCGATTATTACCAGCAGCCAGCGGGATCAGGACTACGCGTAGCAGCGAGATCCTAACAGCAATCTACTAGTATTCACATTCCCGATCCAAAAAAAAGACTCTCAACCTGGACTGATCGAGCAGGTTAGAAATTGCCGAGGGATTCGGCACCAACAGCACAGCTGTAGAGAGAGAAAGAGGAGGGAATCGATACCTGAGGAAGAAGAAAGAGGATGGACGGATGGCCGGCGCGCTGCTCCGCCCGATCTCGCCGCCGACGGCTAGGGTTTAGCTGTGGTTTTTCCTCGGATTTTTTTCCCCTTCCGTTTGATCTCCCTCTGTCTCTGTCGCTGGGCTTTAAATATAAAGCAGCGGAGGAACCAAGGAAGGAACGAGACGAGACCAAGACAGAGGGAGAAGTAGGTTGGTGGAACGGTTGAATGACAGGTGGGGACTGCTTGACAGAGATATCTGGAACCTTCTTTTTCTTCTCACTTTGTTTTGCTTTGCTTTGCTTGCTAGATGGGCAAAGTTACATGCGGAGAATCGTTCAAAAACAGGGATTAGCATATTGGAAAGCGTTGTAGTACACATGTTGATTTAATCATAGCCCATGTTTTACTTTTCACTTTAATAAGTTACCTCGGCATGTTTCACTCACATGTTAGACTGGACCTATATCACTGACATATGGTAAGATATGCACTTATTGAAGTGATAAAATTATTAAAAAAGAATAGTACTTAGTTATGTCCAATTCTATGAGTAGACATATGCTGAGATAAAAAAAAGTATAGCTATCGATGGTTTTTTTTGCGCCCAAAAGATACAAGCAATTGTCCCCTCATGTGACGAGCTTAGGCCCCCGTTTTGGCTCCAAAGTATTTTTGAAGTATTCGGGTCTCTGAAAATACTTAAGTATTGAATATTTTAGGGTGTTTGGATCTAATAAATACTATGGTTTTAAAACCGAAGTATCCTCCAAAAACATGGTATTTTTAAAGTATTTGAGAAAGAGGCAAGATCCACTTTTTTCTAAAACAGAGAAACGAGAAAAACTATGGTATTGCTTTGTCTGGCGCTAAAATACTTTGGTTTTAGAATATCACGGTTTAGGAAATACTAAGCTGCCAAACGGACTCCTTCCCTCTTCTCTTGTGAAGCAGTAGCCTCATCTACAGGTTACACCTTTCACATATGAGGCTATTTCTTTTCTTGCTTCATGGACCTGCGATACATCAGGTTGTGTTCTACCGTTGGCCATGACCTATGGAATAAGAATGGAAGGGTTTTCCCATCTCCCTCTATTCTGCTCTTGAGAGTCGACGCCAAAGAATCACTGTAACCCTTTCCCTTTTTCCCTCTTGTGGCTTCACCATTTGGCGTGGGTGAGGAGGTTGGCTCCCCCATGCATAGTAGTGCTAGGGGCTAGGTTTAGGTCTGCCCCAGTGGCGGTTAGGCGTTATGCCATTAGGCCTTGCTCCTTGTCACCGACACGGGGACCTCCGGCGCAGTCACCAGATCTTAGTTCGCTTTGGAGGTGGTTGGGTAGAGTGGCATGATTCGGTGAGGCATTGGTAAATAAGGGCAGCAGGGCTCTAGATCTGCTCCGATTCGCTTCTTATGGTTGCCTTGGTCGCGAAAAGAGGGGTTGTTCCCCTAGATCTGAAGCGCTGCGAGGTGAAGATGGAGATGAGTCAGGCAGAGATCATCAATGGAGATGATGCATTGTCGCGGTTACATGTGGCTTCGGGAGCCACTCCATGCTAAAGTGTCATTGTTTCCTTGGTCTTATGTCCCTCTTGGCATGTGTACCAATTTGGAGAGTCTCCGGGTGTTCCATTGTGTCGCGCATCGTCGGCCTATCTCCAAGTGGTCTTGTCCCTGGAGATGGCACTAATGGGCTTCTAATTGATTTAATGGCTTTGGTGGAGGACGACTTGATGATTTTTCCTGATGTTTTCGAGGTCCTCCTTGTAAAATCGACTTTGGTGTAATTTTATTTTCTTATAGGGTCTTTTCATTTAACTTTTGCACCCACCATTTAATGGAAGCTCTGGAACCTTCCGGTTCCTTCATTTGTTAAGAAAACGACCCAATGCTCGTGCGTTGATCCATTGGGGTCTTAGCATGATGACTTCCTTTCTTCTACTAAGACAAGGTTTGTCCGACTCCAGTGAGGGAGGGCTGAGGATGGCGGCGCACCTCCAACTCATTCAAGTGCTTGTAGTCGTCACTTACCTATTTTTAATTTTTTTACTTTTGGGTTTTCTTGTATTATTGTTGAAGATTATGAATAGATCGGCGGACTTTCCGCAAAAAAAACAACCTAATGCATCGAAGTGTAAGATTATATTTCATGTCCTCCATATTTTGGGTTTTAGAGTTTCTTTTGTATCCAAATATGTGATAAATTCCGATAATCCCGTTGGGTTGAACCGGTTTATCGTGTTTCATCACCTCACTAGCTACTTATCTTTAGAATAATATCCAAACAAATATATGAACTCACCAGGTGACGAGGGTTTAACTCATCAATGCCCATTGTTATGGACTTGAGTTTTGGAGAAGGAGGGAGCGCTGGAAGTCTCGATCGGCTAGAAAACAAGCACACATGGACGCAAGGTTTACCCAGGTTCAGGCCTCGTAGAGGACCCTACTCCTGCTTGTCTGCTCTTGATTGATGATGATCCGAAGGATTACAATATCATCGATGACAGTGTCGCGTAGATTGGATCTGGCGGGTTTTGCCTAGATCTATTGTGTTGTATCTATTGCGGGATATCGTAGATCTATCTATTGGGGGAGTCGCGATTGTTTATTGGTGTCTTAGGTCGTCTCGTCCTCGTTGGACCCTCCTAGCCTTTATATATGGGGAGGCTAGGTCTCAGGTACCAATACGAGTTGGTTACAAGTTGTATTCAAACTCTAGTATTGAGACTTTCTTGTCTTGTGCGTTTGAAAGTCCGTGTCCATATGAGCTTCATACCACTCGAACCGTCATAGGCGTCATGGACCTTGGCAATTCGTCGAGTGGGTCTTCTGTCGAGCCGCACCAGCTAGGTTGTAGTCGTGTGCCTATTGGGCATACCCATGTCACCAGGTGACACGAGCATTGAGGTTTTGGGGTGTGGAGCGGGCTTGTGTGGTGGTCTCTCTGGACTACATACAGCAAGATGATATCCGAGCATCAGAATTATCTAAGACAATCATAGGTGGTATCATGCATTACATGCATACAAAATGCTTATATGTCACTATAATTAATGATGAAAGAGTTCGTGTTGGTATCATTGGTTGATACGATATCATAGCGCATAGAACTAGAAAAGTTAATCTTTAATAAATTTTGTACACAATTTTATATTGAGATTCTACAAAACAATAAATACACTAAGACTATGGTACTAGTACATGATACTATGCATTGTGGATGTGGTATCATTTACTAGTATCATATGTATGATACTACTATATGATAATCCCCATTGTGACTAGTCTAACGCCCTACCAACATGATGTCTTGTTTTGGATGATATTCTTATTGCAATAGTGGCGGATGTTATGCGATGTCAAGTTGCAAGAGCAAGTGATTCAAGCATGGAAGTGTCAATGCAGACACTTTTAGATATACGGCTAAGATGCAAGGAGTTAATTTGATGTTCTTGAAAGGGTGTGTTTGAAGGGAATATGTCCTAGAGGCAAATACTAAATTGTTATTATTGTCATATTTCAGTAAGTTCGTAATTGTTTCATATTATGCTATAACTGTATCAAGTGGAAACATTACTACATGTGTGATATGAAATAGAAGTCTCTAGTAGACTCTATTCATACTAGTTCATTGGCCAATGAATGATCAGAGTTCCATCATCATGGGTGATATTGCGAGTTGAGAACGAGGTCATCTGATTGGTGAATGATGTGATGGACATTACCCAAAGATTGCGACATGATCAAGTCACGAGGTTCATCGTTGCAATAGTCAGAAATGTAGTCTCCTCCTCCTTAGACTGTGAGATCATATTAATCACTGTCTCCCGAGGCTGCTTCGATTGCATCAAACATCACTCGGTGGAACGATGGTTATAAAGGTGTACGTTAGGTATTTCAGACGAATAGGTTGAGGCCTATGCATCAAGACCGGGGTTTGTTCACCCAGTGACGGGTAAGATACATAAGACCAACTTGGTGAGATTATATCCATAATATTGCAACATGTGACTAGGTCATACGGATGTAATATCGTAGGAACAAGTGAAACAATACTTATCGGTAACAAGATTGAACAAGGTACGAGATACCAAATGGTCGGATCTCAGATAAGTCGTATCAAAAAAACAAAGAAATTGGGCTCGACGTTTACGGTTCAAACGACATTGTCACCTGGAATGCACATGGATCAATATGGGCATCCCGATCCTGCTATTGATCTTTGATGGAGATCATTTGTGTGCTATTCCGAGCCGTGAGGAAATACATTTAAGGATACGATGAGTTAGAGATCATCTGTAAGCTGGAGTCACAGTAGAGAGAGAAAACGAAATTGTTCCGAGGAGAGATCCGAAGTTGTTCGAAGAAAAAAAGAAAGGAAAAGACCGAAAGGTGTTTCGGGTAAATGGAACTTTACAATATATATTTATTATATGTTAAATTTTAATTAATATATTTTAAATTAAAATTTACATAGCAACTTTTTTATTAGGCCAAAACCCCTGAGGGAATTGGTCCAGGAGAAAGTCACCCTGAAAAAGGAAAAAGGAAATCATCAAAAAGAAGCTCATGTCGTGTGTGGGCTTGGTAGCCCACTAAGGCGCGCAGGCGGCGGGAACTAGGTGCCGCGCGAGGGTAGCAAGCAGGCGAGCACCGCTAGCAGCCCACCCGGGCGGGCCCTGACAGACCGCTGCAGCCGCTACCACGCGGGCAACGACTAGCGCCGATAGTGTCGCGCTGTTGGGCCACGGGAAGGCGCTCCAGCCCACCAGGCACTGATGCGGCTGCCTTGAGGCCCAAGCTGGACCACCGACTGGCTGCTGGGCTGGGACCTTTTGGCCCAGCCGGCTGTGCACGTCTTTCCTATTATTTCCTTTAAGTTTTAGTCACATATGGCTAACCCAATGGATAGGGAACGCCCCCTCCTCCTATAAGATTAAACACACCAATAAAAGACGTTTTCTAAGACATTTTCCTTAGAGAATTCTCTCCTCTCTCTCTCTAGTTGTCTCCTTGTGCTAGTACGGTCCCATGAATGGATAGTTCGCGCAAGAGACGACGCACTAGTAGCATGCCGTTGCGCTGTGGAGATTCTAAGCCGGAGATCTACTTTTGCACTCCCGGCAGGGATCGGGGAGCCAGAGGTCGTCATCGTAACCATATGTGTACGAAGCCACAAGGGGCCACACTTGGTGCACCTTGGATATCGTGAGCCGGACTGTTCTACGACGATAGAGCAAGGGGTGACTTGCGAGGAGCTTCGCGACCTTGAGGTCAGCTATGACCATGACTACTTTAACCATGTTCCTCTTAGAATGTGAACTGCTTTCGGACTGCAAGGGTATGTATCCGAAACCTCGGTCGTTACTACATTACTCCTAGGTAGATCTTGGGTATTAGGGTGTTCCAACGTTGGAATTTTTTTATTTCTGTCCCGGAATCCCAATAGTGTGGGTGCTCTGTTTAGCAAAATTGGGAGGAAGGGAAAGGCAAGCGCTAAATATTTGATGCCCAACCCCCCATAATCTGAATAGCAATCATCATGCATGTTTTTTATCTTTTCATTCATGAAAATGTTGCATATACTAGTAGGAAAAAGCTTATTGGTGGCGTTTAGAAAAGACGTTAGTGTTGTTGAAGCCGCATGCCACCAATATCACACCATTGGTAAGTTGTAATATTGGTGTGTGGTTGGAACATCAGTTGGCATAGGTATGATTACTTGGGTGCTTATGATTTGTTACTCTAGCTGTATAAAAGCTCACGGCCTATGAAGATTCAAGATGAAGGCCCAAGAAGCATCCAACGAAAGTCTTAGTTTAGTTATATAAGGAATAGAAACCGACATTGTGTTGGTGTTGTAATCATGCATATGTAACCTATCCGTATACAGCTCCGAGACCCGTCCTATACCCATCCTATCATATATAAGACGGGAGGAGCTTACGAAGGGGTACCGAAAAACTCCCAAACAATCTGTAATAGCATTGTCCATCGATAATCAGGCAACTTCGACTCCCTTGTTTTACATTGGTGTATCCTCAAAAGGTTACTCCCATCGAGAGATTCTATAAAATCATTAGTACAAAAAAATTGATGAACTTCAGCAATTTCAACAACTAAACAAGGCAGTCGATAAAAATTATACAAAAATCTTGGATCGCACCCGACGCGATAAAACTCCGAACGTTGTGTCCAAGACATGAAGGTAAGACCCCGGATTCATCCTGTGTGGCCTGGTAATCGCACAAGAATGCGCTCTGCCAGTAAAATATCCGTATCGATGATACGATGAAAAATTCCGACGGACGCGTTGGGTACCCGATAAAATAGAACTGGAATTTAGTATTCGATAAGATCTCAATGACTCGAACTGAGTTACGTCAGTTAAAATTCTGAGTTCAGGTCTAGGGACTTGAATTTGATGTACGTCTACAATTTAACTGATTTCCGATTCGCCGGATGCATCAGACCTGTTGTACCAAATCCCTACAAAGCTAGAAAAATAAAAAACATTTCATAAAATCTCAAATCATAAATATTGAAAATATCTTTGAGACTCAACCAGAATCTATTGAAATAGATATGATTACTCAAATGTTTATAATTTGTTACCATAGCCATATAAAAGCTCGCAGCACATGAAGATTCAAGATGAAGGCCCAAGAAGCATCCAACGAAAGTCTAAGTTTAGTTATATAAGGAAATAGAAACCGACAGTGGGTCCGGCCGCAATTGCTGCAACGTCCACATCAGGTCTGTGAAGTCGCACCAGCGACAGAGCAGCCTTGGCACCAGCCACCAACTGTTGCCGTACACACTCCCGAACCGCACTCAAGTCCTGGAATTTAGCAAAAAGGGCCAGCAGGCTCGATGGAACGACGTCCAGCGGGATCATCGTCTGGTAAATATTCTTCAAGCACGATTGCGACTTCTTCAAGAAGTGAAGCACTCGCGATGCACGATCCTATTGGGTCGCCAGTGTGACTGCACGATCATGATCTACCCAGAAGTACCCACTCGCCTGAAGCTGCTCTTGGGTCAGATCATTCATGCGAATGGCACTCCTATCCTTCTCATCATGCGGATGGCGCGCACTAACAACTATACCAAGCAATGGCAGAAGTACGAAGACAACGAACCATTACGAGTGACTACAGGGAAAAGATAAGGAAGAAGAAAACTAACATTTGAATTGGTTGCCTAGCTGCGTCACCTCCCCTTGCAGATATTGTTCTCGGGCGACGGCCTTCTTCGCCTTCGATTTCCATTCATCCGCGTTACCACAGAGTACGGGCAATTCACACTCCAACTGCTTCACGCGGTCACGGAGTTGCGAGAGCAGAGACAGCTCATCCACCCTTGAGCGCGGTGGCGCCAAGGTGTCATCAGGGGGTGGCGAATCCCGAGGTTCCCTCAAAGGATCACTCGATGTGCCCTATCACAAGTCAAGCAATAAGGCGAGGCATAGACAAAAGACTTGAGTGCATTCAAGATTAACAAAGTATCAGCAGATACACTTGCCAAAAAGGCATGTTTTCGACAAAAGAAATAAGCTATTTAACTATTACAAGACACGACTACTGAGGAGCAACTGGCTTCTTCGACTTAGACTTCGGTTTTGGGGGCCTCATCGAGTCTGTGGAAGTATCAGACGCCACAGACTTTCCGCCGGCCCCTGACGTCGCAGCCTTCGCCGCTTTCTTGGCTCGCTGAAGCTCCTCAGAGTACTTCGCAACTGTATTGATCAGATGCGGCCCCTACTTGCCACAAGCAGTCATGAAGGGAGCAAAGACTACCTGCTGGCCATCCGCGCTGACAGGCATCGCCTTGGAGACCGCTGCAGGATCAACTTCGACTCCATGGGCTTGAACCATTGCGAGTGACATTGAAGCACCAGCCACACGGAGCGAGTTCTTGAAGCTCGCAGGAATGCCCCAGCAAGGGACTCCACCAGCTCATCTATATTCTCAATCAATTCAGCCTTGGGCGCCAGCTACTCCCGGAGGCGACTGAGCACGCCCTTAGCTTTGGTGAGCGTCCCCTGAACGGCAGCGTTGCGATCTTCAACTGCTGAAATGGCACCCGCCAGGGCATCATCACGACGGAGCGCCTGGGGGTCGAAGCTCAGACCACTGGCATCTACACACGAATCAAGCATCGGCACAAAAGTCAGCACAACAGCAAATTCGAAAGACGGGGCACGATGAAAATCTAGACAAGGACATACCTGAGAGAGCCTTGGCAATCGAGAAAAGCTGTTCTTCGAACAACTTCTCCCTAGCTACGATGGAGGCACGCAGATCCTCTTCGCGTTTCCGCGATTCGTCCCACGCCGTGATTGCCTCATCACGGCTCTTCACCACTACGGCAAGCGTTTTCTCAAGGGAAGCAGTGCTATGAAGGAGTGCATTATGTTCAGCTGTGACACAAACAAAGATAAATCATCAGTCGGATATATCACAAGGATGCAGAAGAAAAAGTAAAGAACACTCACTTTCAACCGCGCGATGGGGATTGTCCAGCATTGCATGCTGACGACCCATCACGAGCACCTGCTCCGCCAGGCGAGCGGCTTCCTTCACAATGAGCTACGACAAAAGACATAGTAAAGGGTCAACAAATGGCATAGATGAAAATTCGACTACAAAATTAGAAGAAGAGATACTACACTTACATGATCCTCCAATGACTCCGAAGTCGATGGTTGCGCAGGCGTCCGGATAACCATCTGGTGCTCCACATTGTTTGGAGAACTTGACGAATAATGCCCGGAGTGGGCCGCCAATGGAGGAGAAGGGGCGCGCTTAGCCATTTTCTTCGCTTTGGAGGTCGCGACTCCAGATTCCTTCAAAAATTGTACATCGCCAGAGGATGACGATGCTGGTTGACTGCATAAAAAAATTAACATCAAGAAAAAGCAACTTCAAAGAAGAAACAGACGGAAGACTCGCACGCTTACCAATCAAACTTGTCAAAATCGAAGGTTTGATCCCCCGAATCTGACGACGACTCCTTCGGCAGTCACATCTTCTTGCGTGAAGATGGCGCCACGACACTCACAGGAATGGCAGGTATCGGCGACTCTGCACCAACAGCTGCACCTTCTAGAGTCGAAGGAGACGATGCATCCAAATCCTCGCCGCGTGAACGCTTGTGAGTGTCTAGACCACTCGACTCGGGGGCTTCCTCCTCCACATCAGATGGGACGGTCGACTCCGACTCGTCCTCTTCCAAAGCTTCACGAGGGATAACCCCCTCGGGAAGATGGGGCATACAGGGCGACACCCCCCAATCCTGCATACAGATAACAATTTAGCGCAAAGTCAAGAAAAGCAGAAAATAAGCTGTCGACAGACAAAGCTACTACGTAGCACAACTGTACCTCAGGAGGAGGGTTAGCAGCATCGAATGGAGGTACGTCTGGATCATTGGGGAGCACATCCTTGGCGGTGTACTTGGTGACCAGTCACATCCTTGGAGGTACGAAAGTCTTAGTTTAGTTATATAAGGAATAGAAACCGACATTGTGTTGGTGTTGTAATCATGCATATGTAACCTATCCGTATACAGCTCCGAGACCCGTCCTATACCCATCCTATCATATATAAGACGGGAGGAGCTTACGAAGGGGTACCGAAAAACTCCCAAACAATCTGTAATAGCATTGTCCATCGATAATCAGGCAACTTCGACTCCCTTGTTTTACATTGGTGTATCCTCAAAAGGTTACTCCCATCGGGAGATTCTATAAAATCATTAGTACAAAAAAATTGATGAACTTCAGCAATTTCAACAACTAAACAAGGCAGTCGATAAAAATTATACAAAAATCTTGGATCGCACCCGACGCGATAAAACTCCGAACGTTGTGTCCAAGACATGAAGGTAAGACCCCGGATTCATCCTGTGTGGCCTGGTAATCGCACAAGAATGCGCTCTGCCAGTAAAATATCCGTATCGATGATACGATGAAAAATTCCGACGGACGCGTTGGGTACCCGATAAAATAGAACTGGATTTTAGTATTCGATAAGATCTCAATGACTCGAACTGAGTTACGTCAGTTAAAATTCTGAGTTCAGGTCTAGGGACTTGAATTTGATGTACGTCTACAATTTAACTGATTTCTGATTCGCCGGATGCATCAGACCTGTTGTACCAAATCCCTACAAAGCTAGAAAAATAAAAAACATTTCATAAAATCTCAAATCATAAATATTGAAAATATCTTTGAGACTCAACCAGAATCTATTGAAATAGATATGATTACTCAAATGTTTATAATTTGTTACCCTAGCCATATAAAAGCTCGCGGCACATGAAGATTCAAGATGAAGGCCCAAGAAGCATCCAACGAAAGTCTAAGTTTAGCCATATACTTCACAGACGCTCCTAGATAATCCCCCACAATCGCATTCTGCGGAGGAAAACATCATATTCACCTTGTCGCAGGGACCCATGCACAACCTAGTGACCTATCAGGCGTATGATATCAACGGCTACACATTCTACACGGAGGAAAAGGACAACAAATGTGACTATCAGAACTCCGGCGTAACATCGGAATTCTACACCGATGACAACGTGAAGGAAAGATTTTACGGAAGGATCGAGGAGATCTGGGAGCTCGACTACTGTGGAGAAAAGGTGCCGATGTTCCGTGTCAGATGGGCCAAGAGCGTCGAAAGAGAAGACCGGTATTTCACAACCATGTTAATACCCGAAGCAGCCAAATCCAAGGCCGCCGGTGCGCACGTCGCCGCAAAAAATGAACCGTGGGTACTGGCTAGCAAAGTGGACCAATGTTTTTTTATTACTGACCCGACAAAGCCTAGCCGTGTTGTCGTGAGGAGAGGAAAAAGAAACATCATCGGAATGGATGGAGTCGCCAACGAGCAAGACTTCGACCAGTACGGTGATCCAAAGATTGAAGATGACGACGACTACGATGAAAAAACATACATCAGAAGAAGAAAAAGGACAACCTTACCCAAAAAGGTAGCCCGTTCGAGCGAAGAAACATAAAAGTGCTAGGGCTAAATTATTCAACCGCGACAAAGAAGGAAAAAAAGATTGTAAAATGCTAGCTCAAAAAAGCTTGTATTGATGCATATGGATGGCATATTATTAATGGACACATTATTATTTAATTTCTTTCTACTTTGAATCACTTTTGTACCACTTTTGATGATATATATGTACCATTTTTGTCATATAAAACATATAACATATATTTTATATAGTTTACATAATTTTTGGGATATTTTTTAACATTTTAAAGTAGTTTTAAAATAAAAACAAAAATGGGGGCACCAAGGTTCGAACCTGGGTGCTCCAGGTTTGTGTGCATAAATAGCTAGGGCGAAACCAGTGGGATATGCAAGTGCTAGTGTCAACTAACGGGGTGGCAGCTATTTGTTTTACTTGTCACGACACTTAGCCGATCAGGTTTCAGGACGGGCCACCAAGACCAAAGGGTATTATGTGAAGGATGCATGTAGCGGGTGAGCCCATGCTAACTAAGAAAAATCTCAGGCTCGCCACTTCAGAAATGAGGAGTGTGCATGACGGTGTGCTGACGATAGAGAGACGCCTTCTTGCGGAGAAAGATCCCTCTCACCCGTATTCGTGGTTAAGGTGCCACGAGGCTTGGGCTTCGTTGATAATATCCCCGCGGATCTGTTCTTCCTGCGGTTTGACGACATCTTCAATATGTTCCACCCGTATCCGCTGCACTATACCATGGTACGCCTGTTTTCTCTCAGCCTGGCCATTCAGATCAGTAGAGAGAACACCCCGAGCATCGCTATAGTGGACCCCTACTACATGCGTGATGGCTGCTTGGGAAGCGCCATTGAACGACGATTCGTGGCCTCGTACCTCCAAGGCATCTTGGTGGCGAACAAGACAAAGGAATACATTCTCGTGCCTTTCTTTCCCGAGTAAGTCATTATTCACTCGCCGCCATAACATGCTTTATTAGATTTTCATCATTCTTTTTCCAACACATTCGTTTGAATTGTTTTGCGCAGAGATCAACACTACACACTCATCTGCTTGTCGCCGAAACATTCGCAAGCCACGTATTTCGACTCGGGGAGTCAAGAGAAGAAGAAAAACTACGACAAGATCAAGGAAGTTCTGGATGATGCTCTCACCGGCTATGCCTCAGCGGAAGGCACCACCTTCGTGCGTAAGAAGCTCAAGTTTGGCAGGCACGTCTTCACCCATGTGACGGAATTCCCTTGCGTGAAGCAGCTAGCAGGCAGTCAGAAGGAAGTCTACTATGCACTCCATCACATGAGGGCGTTCCTACTAGAGCAATAGAATTCTACGCTGCCAGATCATCTCAAACGGTGGGCCAAAGTCAAGGCCATGATCAATGATTCAGATATTAGACAAGAGATGTATCGCATCCAGCAACAGTTTGGGGCAATCATCAGCCGTGATGTCATGACTTCAAGGGGGGTCTTCTATGGAGGCAATCCCCCGAATAACCGTGACATAGTAGATCGCCTAAAGATGCAGGGTGACTATAGGGCGTTCATGACGAAACAAGGCGTCCTCCCGTTCCCTGAGCCGAGCCAGAAGTCTTGATGTGTTGGTCTAGTTGTAGTTCTTTATCCCCACGTGTACTTGTGTGTGTCAACATGTACATGCTACTACTTGGTATTTTTTGCTTACTTTGTTACCTTATTTGATAAGTATATCTTTATATGCGACTTTTACTTGTTTTTTCACCATCATTTAATTATTATTGCCAACTTTTAGATGACGTGGTACGTCGTGTACAAGGGACGGGTTCCTGGAGTCTATAATGATTGGGAAGACTGCCAGAGACAGGTGCACCGTTTCAGCGGCAATAGCTACAAAGGGTACAATACTATGGCGGAGGCGGAAGCTAGATACGCGCGCTATCTAGCGGGAGTTAGGACAAGGAATCGGATGAAGACCTATACCTCCGTCGTGGTGATGGTTATTGTCCTTGGTTGTCTGTCATGCATGTTCCTACTTTAGATGTCTAGGCGAGCTTCTGCGAGCTCTAACTTGGTTGAGACATGTATTCATGTCATCACTAGCTACTTTGTAACTTGATCGAAATAATATAACTTATACTGTGTATTTATGTATGTGACTTATCTATATGTATTTGTTTCTATCTTGTCTATGTATTTATTTCTGTACTGTATATCTGTGTATATCAGCTGTATTGTATATAATCTGTATTGAATATCATCTGTATTGAGTATTTTTGTTTTTGTTTTTTGAAAAGCTAAGCCGTGGCGCACATATACGTTGTTAGTGGCGCACCGCGTTGGTGGTGCACCTGGTCAGCTACTAGTAGCACACTACGTCATGCGCCACAGGAATAACCGTAGTGGCGCACCAACCAGTGCGCTACTACTAACTACATACTAGCAACGCACTTGTCATGCGCCATAGGGAAAATAGTGGTAGCGCACTATGTTGTGCGCCACTACTATGTCGAGATTCCTGTAGCGCACCCGGCAGTGCGCTACGGGCACTTTTTAGCCGTAGCGTAGAAGTCGTGGCGCACCACTAGTGCGCCACGGAAGGGGAAAATAGGTGCGCCACGGATTAGCTTTTTTCTAGTAGTGATAAGGCCTCGACCATGAGATTCTTGGAGGAGCAAAAGTTGAAGCGACGACTTCGGAATACATAGCTTGTTTTGTTTAAATAGGAAGCCCTTATGCAAATAGAAATCATCAACTCCTTTGTCATTGGAGCACTTTGCGAAAATTGGTTCGAAGAACGGGTCGGAAGAATACAAAGATTTTATTTCCTCAAGACCCAACACGTTGATTTCAAGTCTCGTAAGAAGGCTTGTATGTTTGCGAGACAATGTGTCCGCAACTACATTATCTTTGCCCTTCTTATGGTTGACAATGTACGGAAAAGACTCCATGAACTCAACCCACTTAGCGTGTATCTTGCTCAAGTGAGCTTGGCCTTTGAGATATTTCAACGACTCGTGGTCGGAATGTATGATAAATTCCTTGGGCCAAAGGTAGTGTTGCCAAACTTGAAGGACACAAACTAAGGCAAAAAGCTCTTTGTCATAAATCGGATAGTTAAGGCGAGCACCATCAAGTTTTTCGCTATGGTAGGCTATAGGACGTCTGTTTTGCATAAGGACTCCTCCAATGCCAATACCACTAGCATCACACTCTATCTCAAAAGTTTTTGTGAAATCCGGTAAAGCAAGTAGAGGTGCTTCGGTGAGCCTCTTTTTGAGTTCATCGAAAGCTTTTTGTTGTGCTTTGCCCCACACGAAGGTGACATTCTTTTTCGTCAACTCGTTGAGAGGACAAGCAATAGTGGAAAAGTCTTTCACAAAGCGACGATAGAAACCAGCCAACCCATGAAAACTTCGGAGTTCACTCACATTTGTTGGGATGGGCCAATCTCGTATGTCCTTTACCTTGGAAACATCAACTTCAATTCCCTTCGAAGAAACGACAAATCCAAGAAAAATCAACTTGTCTTTAGCAAAAGTGCACTTGGGAAGATTAGCATAAAGCTTTTCATGTCGAAGGATTTGCAAAACTTCCGTGACATGTGTTATATGGTCCTCAAGTGATTTGCTATAAACAAGAATATCATCGAAATAGACAACAACACTTTTTGCAATGAGAGAACGCAAAATATGATTCATGAGGCGCATGAAGGTGGATGGGGCATTAGATAAACCAAAGGGCATAACCAACCATTCATAGAGACCAAGTTTGGTCTTGAAGGCGGTTTTCCACTCATCACCTTTGGCCATGCGTATTTGATGGTAACCACTACAAAGATCAATTTTCGAAAAAATAGTGGCTCCACACAACTCATCAAGCATGTCATCGAGACGTGGTATGGGATGTCGATAAAGCACGGTGATAGCATTGATTGGACGACAGTCCATGCATAACCGTAACGTATCATCCGTCTTTGGAACAAGAATCACGGGTACGACACTTGGACTAGTGCTAACTTGGATCAAACCTTTGGAGACGAGTTGGTTGATTTGACGTTCGATCTCCTTTGTCTCCTCCAGGTTCGTGCGGTAAGCGGCGCGGTTGGGAAGTGGTGCACCGGGGATGATGTCAATGCGATGTTCTATGCCGCGAAGAGGAGGTAGTCCATGTGGAAGCTCTTCGGGGAACACATCCTTGAATTCCTGCAAAACACTCATCAAAGATGGAGGAGTATTGGTTAATTCGTTAGTTCCTTGCGCTAGTCCCTTGCAAAGGAGGACATAGTGCAAGATGGATGGGTTGTTCCGAACATCTCTCATCTCACTTTTGGTGGCAAGGAGAACGCTCTTAGTTTTTCCACTCGAATTTGGCTTGTGGCTCTCACTCACTATGAGGTGGTTCTCTCTCTCACCGCTCTTCTCACAAGTAGGTGTTGTGCTTTGCGCCCTTGCTAAAGCCTTTGCATTGTCCGCAATTATTTCGCTAGGAGTCATCGGTTGCTGAGCCATTTGAAGGTGTATATATTGGTGCGACCATCATGTTGAGCAGCCTTGTCATATTGCCATGGTCGACCAAGAAGCATGTGGCAAATTGTCATAGGAACCACATCACACTCCACCGTATCTTCGTAAGGACCAATGGCGAAGGAGACCGATACTGTATGCTTGATCTTCATGGACCCTTGGTCACTTAGCCATTGCACGTGGTAGGGGTGCTTGTGTGGATGGAGGGTGAGGTTGAGCTTCTCACACAACTCGGTGCTAGCAAGGTTGTGACAACTCCCTCCGTCAATGATCACCTTGATAGATTTGCCATTGATGTCGGCCCGTGTTTGGAAGATATTGGAGCGTTGGTCTTCATGCTCTTGTTCTTGAGTGGTCAATATCCTTGTGACGACAAGCGATGGACTTGCGTCATGTTCACACATGAGGAGTTCTTGATCATCTTCCACTCGTTGCCTTGCCATTGCTTCCTTGACACGGGCATCAAAATCATCTTCACTCAAGTATTCTTCATCACCATTGTCATGGATGAACAAGACTTTCTTGTTTCCACATTCGGCCGACTTGTGCCCTTTACCTCCACACTTGTAGCATTCACCGTTGAAAGGTGTATCACTCTTTGCTTGCTTGCCACTTGGGGGCAGTTTTCTTTCAGGAAGTGTGGGCTTGAAGGAAGGCTTGGAGGTACTTGAGGAGCTACCATTGAAAGTTGTTGGTGTAGCGGTTGAAGCTTGCTTGTAGGTGAAGTATGTCTTGGTCTTGTTGTACTTGATATCCTCTTGCACTTGACGTTCAACCTTTGTTGCGATGTGCACAAGCTCAACCATGGTGTTGTATGTTTGGAACTCGACGATGCGCTTGATTGGGTGATTCAAGCCAATAAGGAAACATGCAATTGTTTGCTCCATGCGCTTATCAATGTTGGCGCGAATCAAGTTGAGTTCCATTTCCTTGAAGTACTCTTCCACGGTCTTTGTCCCTTGACGAAGAGCTTGAAGGTTGTTGAAGAGGTCACGCATGTAGTGCGCGGGGACAAACCGGGATCTCATGTGAGCCTTCATGTCATGCCAAGTTGTGATTGGCGGCTCTTGTCTTGCATCACGAGCAACTTGAACTTGTTCCCACCAAAGGTTGGCGTAATCATCAAACTCAAGTGAAGCCATGGCGACCATCTTCTCGTTGCTATAGTTGTGCATGCGGAAGATCTTGTCGACTTTGAGTGCCCACAAGAGGTATTCTTCGGGGTCATTGGATCCTGTGAACTTGGGCATTGTGAACTTGAGCTTGCCAAAAGTTTCTTCATCGTTGCGGTCATTGCGACGAGCTTGGTGACCTTGTTGATGATCTTGTAGTTGGGGAGGTGGAACTTGGTTCTCGCGTCCTTGTTGCGGAGCTTGCTCTTGGTATTGTTGACGTGGTTGAGACACTTGGGCCTCATGGTGGTGAAGGTGTGGAGCCTCTTGACGTGGTTGATGATGAAGAGGAGGCTCATTCCTCGGTTGGTGATGTTGGTTAGGCACATGGGCCTCACGGCGAAGAACATGGTCATGAGCCTCTTGACGTGGTGGGCGTCGCTCAACTTGTATCACTTGATGCTCCAAGTTTTGTTGATGTGGAAGAGGCGCCTCGTGATGACTATGGTGTCGTTGTTGACGTTCATGAAGTTGATAACGAGGAGGAGGATCTTGGAGAGCTTCACGTCGATGACAAGCTTGATTCTCCAAATTGGAGTCATCACTCGTTGTGTCAAGTATGTGTCGCGGTCGATGGTGGTAGACTTGCGGTTGCGTGTAACATCCCAAAACTTTAATCCAAGCTTATCAAGATCCAAATCATCAAAATTAGGGTTAACAAAAACTTTCCCAAATAAAAAAATGAAAGCATTCATGTGTATGATCATTTAATTTAGGAATTGATTTGAATTGCCATGATTGTGTGATTCTTTGCTTGTAAAATGTCTCCTAGGTGAAATAAACATCATCTAAATCATTCCCAAACTTTTCCCAAAGAAGAACAACTCAAAATAAATAATTGAAGTGAATGGTCATTTTGGCCAAATTAACTACCATGCCTACTCTGGCTATTCCTAGTATTCAAAACTTAACAGAAACATGTGTGGATCTTTACACCCCTTGATAGTACACATAATGAGGTACGAAGGACCACTTTGTGATCTACAAAAATATTTCAAATGCTAATTTTAAATGACAGTTTAAAATTGAATCTATTTCATATGGGAAGATCCCTCTATTTCAAAAACCACTCAAACAAGCTCAATTTTCAAAACCCAAGCACCCACAGAGTCTCAAGCTTATTCCTAGCAAACCCACCAAAAATCTTTTCAAAATTCAAAAGTTTATTTCATGCGGCCATTTCATCAAACACTTGGCAGGCATGATTTACACCCTAATCCTAGCTCACTGTTTTGAACAGGGTTTTGCCCCCAAATGATCTTCATTTAATCCCTTTGTCCCCCAGGGTCTAACCATGCCTTTAGCACCCATCCCCTACCCCCCTACTGGCAAGGCCATGCCATGCCGAGCCACCCCTCGCCGGTCGACCATGCACTCGCCCTAGCAGACCACTTCCCTCTCTCTCGCCATGTCTAGGAGGTAGCCAGGACCTCACCGCCACCCTCTCTCCCCTGCCCAAGCCAAGCGCAGGAGTCGACCACCGAGGAGAGCCCGCGCCCAGTGCCACCGCACCATGCCGAGCACGCGCCAGGGCGCCGCACCCGGCACGCGCCAGGGCGCCACACCTGGCACGCGTGCACAAGGCTCCGCTCGACCGCAGCCCATGCCCACCGCTCCGCCACGACCCAGGGAACACGACGGACACGCCCGTTTTCCGCCAACGCACCACAGCCTCCGCTCACTGTGGACACCGCCGCCTCTGCCGCTCAGAGCACCAGCTCGCCCTGACCACATACCACTGCCCCTAAGCCCGCATTCACTTCCTAGAGCACCGCCAGGAGACCGCCTGTCGATCCCCACCCTCAGCCATGCCTCTAGCCGGCCGTAGCCATGTCGCCACCGTCGCCTGCCCATCTCTCTCGGTCTCTCCGTCGAGCCTATAAAAGGAGGCCACTCCCAGCCGTTTGAAGCACACCACTCCACTCCCCTCACCTCACTGACCGTTCCACACCACTAGCCGGAGCAAGGGGAGCAGCAGCTCGCCGGAATTGCACCGGAGCAGCAGCTCGCCGGAATTGCACCGGAGCAGGCCGCCTCTGAAGGAGAAGGGCGCTGCTGTTTGCGACCACCCCCGGAGCTGCCTCGACCGTTCCTGAGCTCGCCTTCGACCACCAGTTCATTTGCCCACCTCGCCGTTGTCGCTGGAGCCCTGGTATGCCCCCATGCACCCCCACCGAGCTGCTAGGGTTCGAGCTCGCCGGCGACCTGTTCGTCGTCGAGGACGATCCCCGACCGTAGATCTCAGTTTTAATCTAACGACCCACATCGCCCTGTACCGCTTCGCGTGTTAAGAGCCGCTGACTTGTGGACCCCCCTGTCAGTTGAGCCCCGCGCCGCGGAGTGAAACTGGGCCAGCCCGTTAGAGTTTCTCGCGCGACCCAATTAGTTTGAATTAGGATTTTCCTTTTTAGTTTAAACTTAGTTCTATCTCTGAGTTTGAAAATCAATTCAGAGAGAATTACAAATCCAAATTGCATGAAACCAATTTTGTCTGAAAGGTATTGAAATGATCTATCCAAGCCCGTTGGAGTTAATTAAATAAGAGTTATAGATCTCTCCTAATAAAAATAACAAAATAGAAGTATTTGCACCTTGCCACATTTTTATAAAATCAACTAAGATAGATTTTGAGTTGATTCCAGCTCTCAAAAATCACATTTCATCATACCTACCTAAATATGTAATAATATTAAGGTTTACCTGCAGTGACTTTGGACTAGTACCAAAATAATGCTATATAGGCATTTCTAGTCACTTTAAATCATTAAGTAATAAACTTAAACCAAAGTAATATTGATCCACCCTTTAAATCCCATTCCCACATGTTAGAATATGTGGTGATGACATGTGTCCACATGATCCCATATTTTAAGTGGTGAATATTAAATCTTAGTTATTTTTTTCAATAAGTAGAAATTACTTTTCTAAATTAAAAAGAGTGACACTATTAAATTAAACTTGTGATGCTTGAGATGATAATAGATCATGAAATGTGTGTCTTAGAATGCTAATTGTACTAGTTAAGTATTGTTTGGTGATTGTGTACTCCGTATGTATTTATAGACGATAGTACCGACCAAGCTTTCGAGGAGGAGGAGTTCTACCAAGAAGAAGAAGAAAACTTCAACCACTGCACCAACCAAGGCAAGCCACCATTAACAATGCAAGCTAACACTTGCAAGGATAATGCTCAGCCAGCTAGGATTAAACTAGATGGTTTAGTAAACATGCTTGAGGCATGCTTAGATCACACTCCTTTGACTATTAGATACCCCAAGTCTTATTTACAAGCTTTACTTCCTTTACTTTACCCAAGTTCTTTACTTGTTTTGAAGGTAGCATAAAGAGTATAAAACTTGACCTATTTAGAAACCCTTTAGATGTCATTCTATGGCATGAGATTGAACCCATCTTGTCCACCTTAGTGAACACTCTTAACTTAGTAGTTTAGAGTAGATCAAAAACTTGAGTCACTTTAGATGGGAACACTTGGTGAAAATGAATTATGAAAACCTTGGAATGATGAGTCATTCTATTGAGATGTTTTGACATGTGTTGAGAAACACAAATGGTTTAGGATGGTGAAAATGTTAAGGCATGATCTTTAAACCTTTACTAAAACTGATGGTTGGATTCGGATGCGATACCATTCCAAATTTACCGTACAACCACACTACCTGAATTGGGTAAGGCTTAGCTGGAAATTTATATGCATTAGTATTAGTTCCCTCGCGGGAGAGGTTTGAGCTGAGGCTACCTCTCATGATGTCCACCTATGCAGTGCCTAAGATGACTGATGGTCATGGTTGGGAGGCCATGCTCATAGGAGAGGTGCTTATACTAGGGTGTGTAAAAGGAAGGTTATGTTTGATTATCTGCATACTAAGTATGATGATTCAGGGTTATCCCTGACAGATGTATCGAATCTTGTGGTGAAAGTGTACCACCTCTGTAGAGTGTCAAACTATTCGAATAGCCGCGTCCGCGGTTATGGACAGTTGGAATGGCCATACTGTTTCGTTGTCAGATGTTTTCCAAACCACTTATGAAATGAATGATGAATTTTGACTTGACCACAACAAGGTTGTGTTTATGACAATAGCTTCCTAACTTTAGTGATTCTAGAACTTTATTTTATCTTTCTTTGATTCTGAACTCAGCTTAGGTTTCAAACCTAACTTTATAGTTAACTTAGAGTTAGCATTTTAACTTAGAACTATATTACTTGTTAGTGGTAGTTTGTGAGTACTTAAAGAGTACTCATGGCTTTGTCCCTGGCTATTCTCATGGCCAGACTATGAAGGAGACTATCAAGATGATGGCCAGCAGGACGGCTATGATAACTAGGACTATCTGCTTTCGTCAGCATTGCCTGTGACCCTGAAGATGGACCCCACCGCTACGCTTATCTTTTATTTCCGCTACTTGTTGTATTAAGAATGGATCCTGAGATCCTTATTTGTGTAAGACCTTATGTATGGTTTGTAATGGATGATGTACTGTGATATCCAATCCGTTATGTCTCATAAAAATGGTAATCCTGGGATTGCGAGGTATGGCATAATGGGCATCTGGGATTAAAACTCCGGGTGTTGACAAGTTGGTATCAGAGCCAGGTTGACCATAGGAGACCCTAGTTAGAATGGACGTCCAAACAAAAACTTAGTTTCAAAACTAAAGTAAGTATTTATGAAAAACTATTTCCTCTCTTATCCTGGTGAACTCATTCTTTCTCAAAAATTCATGTTCCTCAAAATTCTTACATTACTACTTAAAATTTGACACACTTGATCACTTCACTAACTTCCTCATCCTTAATTCTTGTACATGGAGACTCGGTTCAGCAAGTTTTACCAGTTGGGAAACGGAGGTCAGCTGATCTTCGAGAGGGATCTGGATTCATTGTCGGATTTACTAGGACGCCCACATCCGGAGTTTCTTGGAGCTCAACTTCCAGGACCCCCAGGAGGAGACTTAAAGTGGCTAGTCACCGCGGACCTTAGAGGAAGCATCGAAGGACCAACTTCTGGGAGAATTCAGTTCTCCGTGAGAGAGAACAACTGGCTAGATGGATTAGCCAGGGCAATGCATGAAGCTCTCGCACGTCTATGTGCCCTCAACGTCAACAAGATCCAAGGAACCCGTTTTTCCCACTATGCAAGACGTGACTTCATGGGAATGCCGATGGAGATGCCAAGTCACCTAGAGTTGAGGCGTCAAGTGGAGAATCTTGACTTCTTGCTTCATGACAGATAGCAGGAACTGGACAATGCTAGAGAGTTAGCCAACCAGAACCATGCCATTGCCGACCAGAAGGCCCAGACTTTCACACTGCTCGTCCAGGATCGCCAGTCTCTTTGCCGCCAGCGTGCAAAGAAAGATCGCACCATCGCCCATCTTCGCAAGAAGGTGGCCGATCTCGAGAAGACCGTCAAGGAGCAGGAAGCTCAGCTTGCTGCAAAGGAGGAAGAAGATGAGGGTGAAGACATCCAGGGAGACATGGATTCTTACCTCAGCAATGATGATGACTTTCTGGAGGAGGATGCCGTGGACTTCTACACTGACGATGAGGACTCTGACTTCATCGACGATGAGTAGATGCACTAGAGCACTGTCGTAGCATGAGTTGTATCGGTCCCACTGTATCGTAGCTTACAGAATGGTTCTTCAAACCATCTGTTTTCCCCTTTGTTTGTTGTGGTGTGTGTTGTAGCATGTGCTTGCTTGCAGGAATGAAAATGAAGTTAGTTGAAAAACCTCAGTCTAACTCAAAGTTTTAGCTTTGAAAAACCAAAACCATGAACCTTAGAATTTCCCTCTTACCCCTATATCTATCTCAATCTTCAGATGACTCGTGGAAACCAAGGAGGGAGCAGCTCGTTGCAAGACCCAATGCTGCAGATCTTGCAGAATCTCATCACAGACCGTGAAGCAAGCAGGGCAGAACGCCAAGCCAACTTAGCAACATTGCAGTAGATCACCCAAATGGCTCTCAATAACCAAGGGCATGGAAATCAGGATCATCAAGGATCCAAACTGAAAAAATTTCAGAACACCAATCCCCCAATCTTCAGCCAATCTGAAAACCCATTAGATGCTGATGACTGGTTGCAGACTATGGAAAACAACTTAGAAGTTGCAAGAGTTGATAAAAATGAGAAAGTTCTCTTTGCCACCCACTATCTGGCGGGAGATGCAAGAGCTTGGTGGAATAGTATCCGCAATATGAACCATGGTCAAGTGATGACATGGGAAGCATTCAAAGTCAAGTTCAGCCGCACCCACGTCCCGCAAGGTGTAGTCAACAGAATGAGAGATGAGTTCCGCGAACTGAAGCAAGGAAGAATGACTGTGGTGGAGTACCGTGATAGATTCCTGTCACTTGCTAGATATGCACCTGATGAGATCAACATGGAGGCCAAGAAGAAGGAGAGATTCCTAAACGGACTGCATGATGAGATGCAGACTGTCCTCGTCAACATCCGTTTTGCGGATCTCGAAGAGCTAGTCAACTCTGCCATTCAGATGGAAGGGAAGATTAACCAGGCAAACGACAACCGCAAGCGTCGTATGATGCAGCAGTCTGGATCCAGCAGTCATCAGAAGTATCGTCTCAACCCTTCATCGGGATATGCACCAAGGAACAACCGACCCCCAATGTCTCGCCCAAGCTACCCCAACCGTAGCGGAGGCAATAGGAAGCCCGGAGGGAACAATCATAACTCTGGCAATGCCAACAATTTCAACCGTGCACCTCCCAAGAACACCAGCAACAACAACAACACTGCACCCAGAACTGGCAGCAATGTTGTACCTGTCGCAGTCAAGGACAAGTCCTAGATCACGTGTTTCGAGTGTGGAGTGAAGGGTAACTACTCCAATGAGTGTCCCAAGAAGACTGCAGCCAATGCCAATGTGAATGCCCCAGCTCAACAGCAGTGTCGTGTTCAAACAGGAAGGAGATTTGCCACAGGGAACCCGTACAACCGCAACGGCCGTCTCTTCCACATGAACGCAGAAGAAGCCTAGGAAGCGCCAGATGTAGTGCTGGGTATGTTTTTTGTCAATTCAGTTTTAGAAAGAGTATTGTTTGATTCGGGAGCATCGCATTCATTTGTCACCGAAGAATTTGCATGCACTAGTAAGATTCACCCAACCAATCTGAAGCATGTCATGCTAGTTCAAATCCCCGGTTCAACAACCAAAGCTAGAAAAATTTGCAAAGCTGTGCCTATCAGAATACATGGGATAGATTTTTATGCCAACCTAATTGTACTTGGAACCAAAGGATTGGAAGTAGTACGAGGTATGGACTGGATGTTAAGGCATAAAGGACTGATAGACTGTGCTAAGAAAGCCATCACCATGACCAGTAGTTCTGGAGTAATAGTAGAGCACATATCTGAAACCTTACCCCGCCAATTCAAGTGCAACAAGAGTGTAGCCCTACCCACCATAGACCAAGTTAGAGTAGTCTATGAATACCCCGACGTATTCCCAGATGAATTGCCAGGTATGCCCCGGGATAGGGATATTGAGTTCATCATCGAACTAATCCCCGGAACCGGACCCATAGCCTAGAGACCCTATAGCATGAACCCCTCAGAGTTAGTGGACCTGAAGAAGCAGTTGGATGCCATGTTAGAGAAAGGCTTGATTCAACCAAGCGCATCGCCATGGAGATCACCAGTGTTATTCGTCGACAAGAAAGATGGAGGCAACCGTCTGTGCACATATTACAGAAAGTTAAATGATGTCACCATCAAGAACAAGTACCCCTTGCCAAAGATAGAGGATCTATTTGATCAGTTGACTGGAGCCCAGGTATTCTCAAAGATTGATCTTAGGACTAGTTATCACCAACTTAAGATTCGTGCAACGGATATTCCAAAGACCGCCTTCACTACTCGCTATGGTTTATACGAGTATACAGTTAAGTCTTTTGGATTAACCAATGCCCCTGCTTATTTCATGAATCTCATGAATAAGATCTTTATGGATTTCCTAGATAAGTTTGTAGTTGTGTTTATCGGCGACATTCTTATCTACTCCAAGTCAGAAGAAGAGCATGAGCAACATCTGAGAGTTATCCTAGAAACCCTGAGAGAGCATCAGTTATATGCCAAGTTCAGCAAGTGTGAGTTTTGGCTGAAAGAAGTAGGATTCCTAGGACATGTTGTATCTGCTGAAGGAGTCTCTGTTGATCCCGCCAAGATCAAAGATGTCGAAGACTGGGAAGCCCCAACCACTCAAACCCAAGTCCATGCATTTCTCGGATTAGCGGGATACTACCGCAAGTTCGTAGAGGGATTCTCGAGCATAGCCCGACCCATGACCCAATTGTTGAAGAAGGACAAGAAGTTTGAATGGACTGACAAGTGTGAAGCCAGTTTCCATGAGCTGAAGAAGAGATTGATATCAGCCCCAATATTGATCATGCCAGACATCAAGAAGCCGTTTGATGTGTATTGTGATGCATCCAAGATTGGTCTAGGATGTGTATTGATGCAAGAAGGCAAAGTCATCGCGTATCTGTCTCGACAACTGAAGCAGCATGAGCAGAACTATCCGACCCATGATCTTGAGCTAGCAGCTGTGGTTGTAGCGTTGAAGACATGGTGTCATTATGATGGGTAATCGCTGTGAGATTTACTCGGATCATAAGAGCTTAAAATATATCTTCACTCAGAAAGAACTGAATATGTGGCAAATGAGATGGATAGAGTTAATCAAGGATTATGACCTTGACATTCACTATCACCCCGGCAAAGCCAATGTGGTAGTGGATGCTCTTAGCAGATTGCCGTGTAGGCTAAACACAATGATCAAGGAGAAGCAACCCAGTTTGTATGAAGAGTTGGAGCAGTTCAGGACTGAATTAGTTAGCAAAGGATTCTTAGCTAGCATTGAACTTCAACGCACTTTGATTAGCCAAATCAAGGAAGCCCAGAAGGGAAATGAAAGTATCGACGGAATCAAACGTCGTATTGGTACAGGAAAGGTACCTGGATTCACTGAAGACGAAGAAGGAGTACTGTGGTACAAGGGACATATCTGTGTGCCAGGAGATTCGGAGCTGAAGGAAGTTATCATGAAGGAAGCTCATGATACTCTTTATTCTATCCACCCCGGAGGAACAAAGATGTATCAGGATTTGAAAGAGCAATTCTGGTGGCATAAGATGAAGAGAGAAATCGGAACCTACATCGCCAAATGTGACATCTGTCAAAGAGTCAAAGCAGAGCATTAGAGACCTGCAGGACTGTTGCAACCATTGCAGATTCCAGAATGGAAATGGGATTCCGTCGGAATGGACTTTATCACCGATTTACCTACTTCTACTAGGGGAAATGACTCAATCTGGGTCATAGTTGATAGATTGTCCAAGGTAGCCCACTTTATACCTGTCAAGACTACCTACCAGAGTGTGAAGCTAGCAGAGTTGTATATTGCTAGGATTGTTAGTCTGCATGGAACCCCAAGACCATAGTATCAGATCGAGGAACTCCATTTACCTCAAGATTTTGGCAGAACATCCAAGAAGGATTAGGAACCAAGTTGAACTTCAGTACCGCGTATCACCTGCAAACTGATGGACAGACTGAGAGAGTCAGCTAGATCCTAGAGGATATACTTAGAGCTTGTGCGTTGGAATACGGATCAAAATGGGAAGACTGCCTGCCTTTCGCAGAATTCTCATATAATAACAGTTATCAAGCTAGTTTGCAAATGGCACCCTTTGAATTCTTATATGGAAGAAAGTGTCGTTCCCCTTTGAATTGGTCGCAAGTAGGAGAGAGTCAGATCTTTGGACCCGACATTCTCAAAGAAGGAGAAGAGAAAGTTCACAAAGTCCATGAGCACCTCAAGACCGCCCAATCTAGACAAAAGAGTTATGCGGACAAAAGAAGGAGAGACCTGACTTTCAATGTTGGAGATTTTGTGTATCTCAAAGTTTCGCCATTAAAAGGAACTCAACGCTTTAGTCTTAAAGGAAAGTTAGCCCCCGGATATATCGAGCCCTTCAAGATTCTGAACCGTCGAGGAGAAGTATCGTATCAACTGGAACTGCCTGAAGAGATGTCAGCCATCCACAATGTGTTCCATATCTCGTTACTTCGCAAATGTCTGGAAGTGCCCGAGAAGACTGAAGTTTTCAAGAACATCGATCACAGAGCTGTAGAAATCAACAATGACCTGACCTATCGGGAAGTGCCCATCCGTATCTTAGAAGAAGCCTACAGAACCACCAGGACTAGGAGCATCAAGTTTCTCAAGATTCAGTGGAGCAAGCATACAGAGGAGGAAGCCACTTGGGAGCGCGCAGATTACATTAGGACAGAGTTCCCAAATCTCTTTAGTTCCTAGTTTGCTTTGTAAATCTCGGGATGATATTTTGTTTAAGGGGGGATGGTTTGTAACATCTCAAAACTTTAATTCAAGCTTATCAAGATCCAAATCATCAAAATTAGGGTTAACAAAAACTTTCCCAAATAAAAAATGAAAGCATTCATGTGTATGAGCATTTAATTTAGGAATTGATTTGAATTGCCATGATTGTGTGATTCTTTGCTTGTAAAATGTTTCCTAGGGGAAATAAACATCATCTAAATCATTCCCAAACTTTTCCCAAAGAAGAACAACTCAAAATAAAAAATTGAAGTGAATGGTCATTTTGGCCAAATTAACTACCATGCCTACTTTGGCTATTCCTAGTATTCAAAACTTAACAGAAACATGTGTGGATCTTTACACCCCTTGATAGTACACACATAGTTTAAAAATCTGGACCGGTGCTCGAACCGGTGAGGCTATCGGTTCATGTTTTTACTGGTCGGACCAGTGGTTCATTCGGTTCGATGGCGACAAAAAAACGTTCTTTTAATTAAAATTTAATAAAAAAATCGTAACAAAATGATAATAAAATGTATATTAAGCATATATTTCAATATGTAATCTCAAAACATGGTGTGTTCAAGTGGTATTAGACCTTATGTGGTGCTATTTCTATCTAGGATAAGGTCTTGAGTTCAATTCCTCTTGCAACTTCTTCATTTTTCCTGGTTTTTTACTATTTGGACCGGTACCACTTAAAAAACCGGTGAGGTCATCGGTTCAGGTTTTTTCCGGTTAAACCACTGAACTAGTCCGGTTTTTAAAACTATGAGTACACATAATGAGGTACCAAGGCCCACTTTGTGATCTACAAAAATCTTTCAAATGCTAATTTTAAATGACAGTTTAAAATTGAATCTATTTCATATGGGAAGATCCCACTATTTCAAAAACCACTCAAATAAGCTCAATTTTCAAAACCCAAGCACCCATAGAGTCTCAAGCTTATTCCTAGCAAACCCACCAAAAATATTTTCAAAATTCAAAAGTTTATTTCATGCGGCCATTTCATCAAACACTTGGCAGGCATGATTTACACCCTAATCCTAGCTCACTGTTTTGAACAGGGTTTTGTCCCCAAATGATCTTCATTTAATCCCTTTGTCCCCCAGGGTCTAACCATGCCTTTAGGACACATCCCCTACCCCCTACTGGCAAGTCCATGCCATGCCGAGCCACCCCTCGCCAGTCGACCATGCACTCGCCCCAGCAGACCACTTCACTCTCTCTCACCATGTCTTGGAGGTAGCGAGGACCTCACCGCCACCCTCTGTCCCCTGCCCGAGCCAAGCGCAGCAGTGGACCACTGAGGAGAGCCTGCGCCCAGTGCCACCGCACCATGCCGAGCACGCGCCAGAGCGCCACACCCGGCACGTGTGCACAAGCCGCCGCTTGACCGCAGCCCATGCCCACCGCTCTGCCACGACCCAGGGAACACGACGGACACACCCGTTCGCCGCCCAACGCACCACAGCCACCGCTCGCTGTGGACACCACCGCCTCTACCGCTCAGAGCGCCAGCTCGCCCCGACCACATACCACTGCCCCTAAGCCCGCATTCACTTCCTAGAGCACCGCCAGGAGACCGCCTGTCGATCCCCACCCTCAGCCATGCCTCTAGCCGGCCGTAGCCATGTCGCCACCGTCGCCTGCCCATCCCTCTCGGTCTCGCCGTCGAGCCTATAAAAGGAGGCCACTCCCAGCCATTTGAAGCACACCACTCCACTCCCCTCACCTTACTGACCGTTCCACACCACTAGCCGGAGCAAGGGGAGCAGCAGCTCACTAGAATTGCACCGGAGCAGGCCGCCTCTGGAGGAGAAGGGCGCCGCTGATTGCGACCACCCCTGGAGCTGCCTCGACCGTCCCTGAGCTCACTATCGACCACCAGTTCGTTTGCCCGCCTTGCCGTCGTTGCTGGAGCCCTAGTACGTCCGCCATGCACCCCCACCGAGCCGCTAGGGTTCGAGCTCGCCGATGACCTGTTCGTCGTCGACGACGATCCCCAGCCGTAGATCTCAGTTCTAATCTAACGGCCCACATCGCCCCGTACCGCTTCGCGTGTTAAGAGCCACTGACTTGTGGACCCCCCTATCAGTTGAGCCCCACGCCGTGGAGTGAAACTGGGCCGGCCCGTTAGAGTTTCTCGCGCGACCCAATTAGTTTGAATTAGGATTTTCCTTTTTAGTTTAAACTTAGTTCTATCTCTGAGTTTGAAAATCAATTCAGAGAGAATTACAAATCCAAATTGCATGAAACCAATTTTGTCTGAAAGGTATTGAAATGATCTATCCAAGCCCGTTGGAGTTAATTAAATAAGAGTTATAGATCTCTCCTAATAAAAATAACAAAATAGAAGTATTTGCACCTTGCCACATTTTTATAAAATCAACTAAGATAGATTTTGAGTTGATTCCAGCTCTCAAAAATCACATTTCATCATACCTACCTAAATATGTAATAATATTAAGGTTTACATGCAGTGAATTTGGACTAGTACCAAAATAATGCTATATAGTCACTTTAAATCATTAAGTAATAAACTTAAACCAAACTAATTTTGATCCACCCTTTAAATCCCATTCCCACATGTTAGAATATGTGGTGATGACATGTGTCCACATGATCCCATATTTTAAGTGGTGAATATTAAATCTTAGTTATTTTTTTCAATAAGTAGAAATTACTTTTCTAAATTAAAAAGAGTGAAACTATTAAATTAAACTTGTGATGCTTGAGATGATAATAGATCATGAAATGTGTGTCTTAGAATGCTAATTGGACTAGTTAAGTATTGTTTGGTGATTGTGTACTCTGTATGTATTTATAGACGATAGTAACGACCAAGCTTTCAAGGAGGAGGAGTTCTACCAAGAAGAAGAAGAAGAAAACTTCAACCACTGCACCAACCAAGGCAAGCCACCATTAAAAATGCAAGCTAACACTTGCAAGGATAATGCTTAGCCAGCTAGGATTAAACTAGATGGTTTAGCAAACATGCTTGAGGCATGCTTAGATCACACTCCTTTGACTATTAGATACCCCAAGTCTTATTTACAAGCTTTACTTCCTTTACTTTACCCAAGTTCTTTACTTGTTTTGAAGGTAGCATAAAGAGTATAAAACTTGACCTATTTAGAAACCCTTTAGATGTCATTCTATGGAATGAGATTGAACCCATCTTTTCCACCTTAGTGAACACTCTTAACTTAGTAGTTTAGAGTAGATCAAATACTTGAGTCACTTTAGATGGGAACACTTGGTGAAAATGAATTATGAAAACCTTGGAATGATGAGTCATTCTATTGAGATGTTTTGACATGTGTTGAGAAACACAAATGGTTTAGGATGGTGAAAATGTTAAGGCATGAGCCTTAAACCTTTACTAAAACTGATGGTTGGATTCGGATGCGATACCATTCCAAATTTACCGTATAACCACACTACCTGAATTGGGTAAGGCTTAGCTAGAAATTTATATGCATTAGTATTAGTTCCCTCGCGGGAGAGGTTTGAGCTGAGGCTACCTCTCATGATGTCCACCTATGCAGTGCCCAAGATGACTGATGGTCATGGTTGGGAGGCCATGCTCATAGGAGAGGTGCTTATACTAGGGTATGTAAAAGGAAGGTTATGTTTGATTATCTGCATACTAAGTATGATGATCCAGGGTTATCCCTGACAGATGTATCGAATCTTGTGGTGAAAGTGTACCACCTCTACAGAGTGTCAAACTATTCGAATAGCCGCGTCCGCGGTTATGGACAGTTGGAATGGCCATACTGTTTCGTTGTCAGATGTTTTCCAAACCACTTATGAAATGAATGATGAATTTTGACTTGACCACAACAGGGTTGTGGTTATGACAATAGCTTCCCAACTTAAGTGATTGTAGAACTTTATTTTATATTTCTTTGCTTCTGAACTCAGCTTAGGTTTCATACCTAAATTTATAGTTAACTTAGAGTTAGCATTTTAACTTAGAACTATATTACTTGTTAGTGGTAGTTTGTGAGTACTTAAAGAGTACTCATGGCTTTTGTCCCTAGCTATTCTCATGGCCAGACTATGAAGGAGATTATCAAGATGATGGCCAACAGGACGGCTATGATAACTAGGACTATCTGCCTTCGTCAGCATTGCCTGTGACCCTGAAGATGGACCCCACCACTACGCTTATCTTTTATTTCCACTGCTTGTTGTATTAAGACTGGATCCTGAGATCCTTATTTGTGTAAGACCTTATGTATGATTTGTAATGGATGATGTACTGTGATATCCAATCCGTTATGTCTCGCAAAAATGGTAATCTTAGGATTGCGAGGTATGGCATAACGGGCATCTGGGGTTAAAAATCCGGGTGTTGACATTGCGCTTGCGGTTCCTCTTGTGGCTGATCTTGTTGGAGCATTAGTGCCCTTGCGTGATGACGGTGTGCTTCTTGCCTTGCTCGTGGCCTTGAAGAGAGGTCACCATCATAGCTTGACGTTGCGGCATGGCGTGGGGAAGGTACATAGTTCGAAGAGGTTCCATCTTCAACCACGGGGCATCATTGCATCTTGGAACACTGGGATGTAGATCTTGTTGAAGGGGTGCATGATGACGCGAAGAACCTGAAGAGCTTGAAGCACGTGAACGCGGTCTTGCCATTCCGTCGATGAGGCGTCGAAGGTTGTCATTTGTTTCGGCGACGGAGCGTTGAAGCGACTCAATTTGGTGGCCGAAGTTGTGATGCATTCCTTGCATTTGCCTGTCGAGGCCATCGAAGCGGTTGCCAATGTTCTTGAACTCGGCTTGCGTCTCACCAAATTGTTCATCTTTTCGCGTCTCAAGTGCTTGGCAACGTTCACGGAACTCTTGTCGAATGATGAAGTGACTTGCACGTGTCATGTACGGACCTTGATCTTCTTCTTGGGGAGGTGGTTGGCTCGTCTCACCATGCCTATCCATCATGTAAAACACACAAGTATTGTATATGGAAGTGGTATATGGTGGTGTTAGCCTTGTACCTCACCTTGGGGATTGCACCAAACTAGAAACCACAAGTGAGAGCTATAAGCGTGCAAAGTGGAAATGCAAAGAAAACTCACACTAAAGAAAGAACTAACTCTCAAAAGCTTGTTGGTGGTAGGTTAGGATTGTGGAAAGCCAAAGAACCAACCAAAAGAAAAGGGATAGTCAAAAGTGGGTAAAATCCAACAAAACTCAAGTCAAAGGCAAAGGTCAACAACTCAAAAGGGTGACGGGAACCTACGACTATGTACACACACGTGGAGAAAGTTGGGATTGACACGACTATGAAAATGAGCAAACAAAATGTCCTAACGAAGACTAAGCTCGTTGTCGTGCCAATGCAAGGAGAGACCGTGGCTCGTTTGCAAAGAGGAAAAGTGAGCAACGGATTTGTGCACTTGCCTTGGGCGCTCTTCTTTCTCTCTTGCTTACAAGCTTTGAGACTCTCTTTTGCAAGGGGAGACTATTTTTCTTTTGCTTTTTCCTTGTATCTTTTTCCTTTTTTTTCTCTCCCTTGATGCTACCTAGTCACACTTGATATTGCTCTTGCACTCTCACTATCCAAGGACAAATGCACAATGCTCAAGCAAACACAAGATGCGCCACTCTCATGGGATAGGGACACACAAAGGAAGATGGGGGTTAACAAGGTGACGCAAGTTATACCTTCTTTGATGATGAACTTGGCGTCGGTGGTGCGGGATGATGTTCGTGGTCCGTGGTGTCGATGAGCGCGGAAGTTGATGATGCGGAAGCTTGCTGGTAGTTGCTGACACGCACATGGAACATGACCAAACAAAGGAGATTAGCCAATGCGAAAAATGAGGCAAAACTGTCCAAACTGGCGTTACAGCCGGACACTCCGGTCTGTCTAGGCCGGACACTGCGGTCAAGCCGGACACTCCGGTCTGGTTCGGCCGGACACTCCGGTGGGACCGGACATTCCGGTCGATATGAGCCGGACACTCCGGCGCGGGTTTCCTGCTTCTGTTCTTGAGCGGAAATCCTCGCCTTCGGGCCTCAAATCCGCGAAAAACTGGCCAAAATGGGCTGCGGAAACGCAGGATAAAGTTGTACCAACTCCTTAGACAAGGTTTGGTCGGATCAAAACCACAAATAACACTCCAAATCAAGAGATCGATCCAAAGGCAAATATGGGCTGTTTTTTTTGGGGATTTTCGAATTTTTGGTGGATAGAAGAAAAATTTGTGGGGGAAATCGTGAGCAACGAAGCTCTTGATACCAATATGTTGAGGGCAAACCTCTAGGGTGGCCCGATCTTTCACGATTCCCTTTCAAATTGAGGATAGAGTGCGGGGAGAGGAGGGGAGGATGAACACGACGAACGCACGCACGAAAAACACGAAGAACACACACACACACACAAAACCACGATACACACCAATAGCTCACGCCGGCGGTGACCGGTCCGGCGCAATCCCGAGGATCGGCGTCGGGCGGAGGACTCCCTCTCGAACCGGCACGGCGAGATGGGAGACTCAGTGAGATCTTGACGTCTAGGCAAAGGAACACCGATGCCTAGGCCTTGTACAACGCGGAGGCACGATGCAAACTCCAACGAGGTTTGGGGATATTGGTCCTCCTTAGTCAAGGAGCATGAGGCAAGAATTAGATAATCCACAAAGGGGTTTCCAGTAATTCCAATATCATGCCTAGGGTTTACAATGGAGGTGGGGGACTATATATAGGCCTTCCACAAGTTCAGGGGTAATTCAGGCATTAAAGTAGAGTTTTGGGCGAAGTAGAGGGCTACATGGGCCATAGGGCCCAGCTAGGCTCGCAGGCCCATCACTTGGGCCGGACAGTCCGGGTCGGCACGACCGGACAGTCCGGGGTGGCTGGACACTCCGGGTGGTGTCCGGGAAGTGTCCGATTTGACCTTCTGAATGTCCACGCCAGGTTCGGGCTAGGGTAGGCCGGCCACTCCGGCTGCGCCGGACACTCTGGCTGGATTCGGGCGGACACTCCGGCTCAGGCAACTTCAGCTCAGGTGCAGCTTCAGGACTCGTGGGTCGACGCAGCGGGGGTTCGTACCTAATGATGCATAGAGTAGAGGTATGAAGTAGCATACCATCCAAGGAGGTATCAAATTGGCACGAGGAGAGGAGTGAGTTCACCTTAGCTTGTAGGAGTTTGGCTCGGGCATGAGTCATGGGTCCACTTGGGGGGACTTGTTGGTGTAGATGTAGAAGCGTTCGTAGGACGGGCTGCATCACATATCTTCGATGAAGGCACCGCAAATTGGTTGGATATGCTATGAAAGAACTGGATGACAATCTTGGATTCTTGCTCACCGATATGTTTTATTCAACTACGAACACATTTTTCCATATAAAGAGTATATGTGATATTTATATATCGTATTTTTTATAGTAATAATTTTTATAGGTTAACTACTTGCATTATAATTGTTCCTATGCAAAAAAAAACATCTTCAAAATTTGTCTGACAGCAGAATTGTGACAGTAAACCCCGTCGACACAAAAAGACTTTTCACGCATGGCCGGTGGAAAATGTGAGACATCGAAGTTTTGTGTAAGATAATAATGTGTTAAATAGTCACTACTAGAAAATAGCCCACCTGCGGCGCACCAAAATCGTCCATCCGTAGCGCACCTGCAGGGCGCTACAAGCCGCGCGCTGCGCTACGGGTAAAAATGTTACCCGTGGCGCACCACCCGGTGCACCACGGGAAGGGGTCCAAGTGCGCCACAGGTATATTTTTCGAAACAAATAATGTAGAAAACACCATCATCTTAAATTGGAAAAGCAATCGAGTTCGCGCATCGTCGACGTCGTGTCGCCTCGCCGGAGCATGGTGGTGGGGCCACAACCTACCACCGCAGGGAGGTGCGGGAGGCCATGGCCGCGCTAGTCCTCACCGGAGGAGGTGGCGGTCAGAGGAGGTGGCAGTCGGAGGAGGCGGCCGGAGGTGGTGCAGCCCGAGGAGGTAGCGGCCGGAGGAGGCAAAGGCAGGAGGAGGTGCGGTTGGAGGCGACGGTGGCGGCCGGAGGAGGTGCGGTCGGAGGAGGCGACGGTGGCCGGAGGAGGCTCGGTTGGAGAAGGGAAGGTGGATGTGGGGGTGGTGAAGAAGGAGAGGAGAGGAGAGGAGAGGAGGAGGAGGAGAGAAAGAGAATAGAATGGGAGGGAAAGATGGAGGATAAGTGAAGGAGAAGTGAGAAGAGAAGGGGGTAGGTGGCCGGGTGGGGTTTCAAATTTGAATCCTACCCAAACTTACTTGTGGCCCACCACGTAAGTGGCCTCACTTTTTTTCCTGCAGGAAAAATGTAACACCCCGTCCACTCCTGGGCTCGGGGGGTGTCACTCCTGGCAGCTTAATAGGATATCTAGACTGGCCCCACAGACCAACACTAGTCTTTTTTGCGCACTTTGTCCTCACTCGTGCGCACCCGGTTTCCCACTTTCCGGTCGGTCACCTATCCTAGAATTGCTCTAGGCCAAGCACGCTTAACCTTAGAGTTTTTTTCGAATGAGCTTCCGGAAAAGAAGTTGCAACTTGTTGATATGGGTATCCTATCAATCCTATTAAGCCATGTGCCTGGATCTCACAAAAAATTCTTCTTTTTGCCGTATCCTTTTCGAATTTTAAGAATCTAAATAATCGCTAATGACCAGATTTCGTTGCGAGCGAATGCGAAATTTCATGCTCATCATTTTAATATATTAAACTTTTTTTCGACATCGTATACAAAAGTTTCTCCAACAGGCGCGCTAAAACGCACCGGCGCTGAAAACCGCCAATTTAGCACGCGGCTGGCCAAAACTAGCGCTCCAGCAAGCCCTATAAACTAGCAAGATGGGTAAAACAATTTCAGTGCGCTAGCGCACGCACCATATCAGGCGCTCGTAGTCTGCAGCGCGGCAAAACTCAACCACGCGTGCGGACGCCCAACTGCCACCTAGAAAAATCTGCGCGTCGCGGCTGCTCCCGAGTCGCGTCGAATCTAGCCATGGACGGCTACAACGGCTCTCCTTTGATCCCTCCCTACTCCACCGACCCTAGTGCCGCTGCGGGAGGATTTCCGCCGCCGCTCGCAAACCCTAGCATTGACGCCGTCAACCCATTCGTCGGCGTTGTTGCAGCTCGCAACCTGTTCGCGCCTCCACGACCATAGAACAACCACAAAGCCTACCCATCGCATCCGCCCACTAAGGTTAAGAACACTTCCCACAAGAGATCGGCGACTACGGTGGGCGCCGATGCAAAGATATGGAAGACCACCGGGACATCATGCGCGACACGGGCGCCCAACCAGTTCCATCCCCCACCGCTGGAAGACAATTCCCGCTAGCGGCAGCGTGCAACGTGTTCGACCAAATGCTCGAAAGGTGAGTTTCCTCTTTTGGGGGGGTGGGGATTTGCATGTAATGAATAGAAATTGAAGTGTTAGAGCATCTCTAATGCATCCCCTTTCGGTCGTTAGAGGAGTATATTTTCTCCTGTAATGGCCAGAGCCGACTCTAACCCATCCCTGAACGTCTTTAGAGGAGAATAAATTTTAGGAATCGACCTCGGTGACTCGCAAATATACGTGATAGAGGCCACGATTCCCATATTTTTTCTCCTCCACCCCGTCGCCACTGCCCCGCCGCACCATTCTCATCAGTGTTGCCCTCGCCGGACACCGTTTTCCTTCCGCCTCCTTCCCTAAGTACCGCAAACCCATTTCACCCCATCTGCCCCTGTCGTGGCTGCTCGCAGTCGCCGTAATTGCCCCTAGAGCCGCCGCATCGAGGTGAATCCCGCCACTGGTCGGACCCGAAAGAATTATCATCTCCGGCCACGGCAAGGTCGATTTTGGTCGGGAAGGGCCTCGGGAGGGGAAGGAGGCGGTGTATAGCGACCACAGGCGTCGAGTTGGTGGTCGTGGCCGAGGTCTGTGGCTGGATTCCGACAAACTTCTCCTGGCGGCGGAGGCGCTGGTTCGTGGCCGTCCAGTCGTCGCGCAACCACCAGGAGGGTGTTTGTCGGCAACGACCTTGTCGTTCGTCCGTCCGTCCTCTAGCCCACCCGGTCATCGAGTTCCCTTTTGTCCGGTGCAACTGCTCCGACCATGATCTGCCCCTCCACCGTGCACAAGGTCCTCGACCGAATTAGTTGTGTTTGTTTTCATTGATTTTCTTGCAAACGATTCAATTTGTTACATCCAATTTGGTTTGTAATATTCAACTATTGGATTTATTACATTTATTTGGGTTTGTAATAATGAATAATTTGATTTATTACACTTATTTTGGTTTATAATAGTAATAGTTTTGCTTTAATTTTTCATTTGCAGAAAGCAAAATTTTACTCCTCTAAACTTTTTGGAGATCGGTTCCGCGGCACTAAATTTAGAGGAGCAAATTTGCTACTCTAAAGGAAAGGGGGCATTTTTCTCCTCTAAAGGAAAGGGGATGGGTTAGATATGCTCTTATCTTGTTGGCACGATGTAGTGTCGATGACGAGACTTTTATATCTACCATGAATGTTGGCTCGTTTCAATCATATGATTACATGTCTCAACAAGATACATATGAAGTGGATGAGGACGGTGATGTCTTGATCGATGGACCGACAGGAAGAGCGGCCAACTACACGTAGGAAGAAAACATACTACTATGCAAGCATGGTGCGCAATTGGTATGGATCCTACCGTTGGTACCGATCAATCAAGTGAACGTACCGTGTGAGAATCAAGAAGTTCTTTGATATGAGCAACACAAATGGCACTGAGCGCACCGAGTGATCTCTTTGTTCCCTATGCGCTTAGTCGTTTACATGAGGCAAGGAGCTCAAGCTACGAATCTCAAGCCTTTAGTTTAGCTTGTAGTTCTAGACCATTCTTTCTTTTTCGGGTGTCTTTGTTCTCTTTGTCGCGTGTCTCTAGTGTAAGCTGGTACCCACGACATGGTATTGTAATCTGAACCTTCGTGGACTTTATTAACTTATAGTCGGACGAAAGCCTTTTATCTAAAAAATGGTGCACTCTTAAGTATCTGATGATGCTAGTTTACTCGGTCGATTTACTAGTAACATACTTGTAATATCTTCATATTTACCTGGATACTAGACCTACATTTGAACCAGGATGTGAAACAAAGACCTCACTTGACTTGACAGTAGTTTAGTCTGGCCACTGATTTCGTAGATGCTGGGAGATCTCACATTTATCAAGATGCCAACGAGCTGACAGTTAGTAATGGCAATGGAAAGATGAGCTACCAAATAACAAAGTTCAATGTGGAGACCATCTCCAACAGATGCGCTAAAACGCGCCCGGTCTGGAAAACCGCCGATTTAGCGCGCGGCTGGCCAAAACTAGGGCTCCAGCAGGCGCTATAAACTAGCACGTGTGGTAAAAATTCAGTGCAGTGTAATTTGCGCTAGCACACGCTGCATATCTGGCGCTCTTAGTCCGGCGCGCGACAAAACTCAACCACGTGCGTGAACGCCCAACCTCCACCCAGAAAAATCTGCGTGCCGCCGCCGCTCCCGACTCGCGCCGAAGCCTGCCATGGATGGCTACAGCAGCTCTCCTTCAACCCCTCCCTACTCCACCGACCATAGCGCCGCCTCGGGGGGATTTCCTCCACCGCTCGCAAACCCTAGCATCGGTGCTACGAAACTAGCCATCGGATTCGGCGCCGCTCGCAAAGAAAGGGAACACTGGCGGGGCATCATGCGCGACACGGGCGCCCAGCCAATTCCATCCACACCGCCCGGAAGCCAATTCCCGCCAGCGCCACCTCCACCGCAGCAAGCGCCAGCGCCAATGCGGAACGTGTTTGACCAAACGTCCACAAGGTGAGTTTCCTCTTTTTTAGGGGATTTGCATGTAATGAATAGAAATTGAAGTGTTGTCTTGTTGGCACAATGTAGTGTCGATGACGAGACTTTTATATCTACCATGAATGTTAGCTCGTATCAATCACAAGAGTACATGTCTCAACAAGATACATATGAAGTGGATGAGGACATACTACAGCAGGGAAGAAGACATACTACTATGCAAGCATGGTGCGTCATTGGTATGGATCCTACCGTTGGCACCGATCTATCAAGTGATACATATTGGGTGAGAATCAAGGATTTCTTTGACAAGAGCAACACAAGTGGCACTGAGCGCACCGAGCGATCTCTTCGTTCCCTATTAGTCGTTGCCATGATGCAAGGAGCTCAAACTACGAATCTCAAGCTTTTAGTTTAGCTTGTAGTTCTAGATCCTTCTTTCTTTTTCTGGTGTCTTTCTTCTCTTTGTCGCGTTCCTCTATTGTAAGCTGGTATCCACGGCATGGTATTGTAATCTAGACCATCGTGGGCTTTATTAATTTAAAGTCGGATGAAAGCCTTTTATCTTAAAAATGGTGTATTCTTAAGTATCTGATGCTAGTTTACTCGGTCGATTTATTAGTAACATACGTGTAATATCTTCATATTTAACTGGATACTAGACCTACATTTGAACAACCAGAATGTGAAACAAAGACTTGACTTGACTTGATAGTAGTATAGTCTGGCCAATGATTTCGTAGATGCTGAGAGATCTCACATTTATCAAGATGTCAACGAGCTGACAGTTAGTAATAGCGATGGAAAGATGAGCCACCAAATGACAAAGTTCAATGGACAGATCCAGCTGCACACCCACTTGATAGTACCAGTCTTTACCGAGTGCTATAACTGCTCTAGCTGAGCCGTGCATGTTACCATTTGGACTAGGCTATTTAGAGCTATCTGTGATACTCACATGGGCTTGCAGGCTATCACAACCTGAAAAAAATTAGGTCCTATCGCTATTAGTACTAGAAAGATATTATGAGAGTTCTGGCTATAAAAGCAGAGCACACTTGCTTGTTTGTGGCTCCCTCAGGCTCCAGTCGCTAGGGCTCAACTGTTGCTGAGCATAGCTAGGTCCATATGGTGGGGGGCGCCGTTAGCAAAGTTAGTATGGGCGTGTTTGCTAGGGGCACACCCGTTTCTCGCACCTGGCCGGTAGGAATAAGTACGTTTGAAAAATGTGACGATGGGTCGAACTCGTACCGCACGAGTTTTAAGGAGCATATATTAATATCAGAGGATACCAATTACACTCAGCCTCTGCAACAACGCATTTCCCTAGCGGCCATACGGATGCACACCGCTAAAAAAGAAAAAGAATTACAAAAAAGAAAAGCCCCGCTATAGTGACTCATTCATTAAAATAGCCGTACTACCACCACCAAGACAGCACCAGAAGTCTAGCTTCTCCAAAAATGACGCCTCCAAGAAGGAAACAGTGCACAAACACCGCCATCGCCCGATCAAAAGATCTAGGTTTTCACCCTGAAGAAAGTCCACGCTCTCAAAACAATACCTTCAACAAAGCCATTGCCAAAAGGCCAGACCCTGAGTTTTTACCCTGAAAGGTAGGACCATGAACCTCTCCTGTGCAGTCCCCCCCCCACTTGCATACCACTGCTCCAAGTCACAATGGAACGAGAATATGCCCCATGATAATAACAGCCAATAGAGCTTCGAAATGCACCCTCTGAAACCAAATGGTCAGAGTAAAACATGGGTGCGCACGACCGAATCCCGTCTGATCCAGCAATCTCTTGGCATGAGCGCACTATGGAATTTGCTGGCGGAGCCTTCCGAAACACAACACAGAAACTAGATCAATGGAGAAAAACATCATTCAGATCTTCGTCTTGGCTTGAGAGGGATTCAGGACCGCCTCCTTTATTGAAACCAACCTAGTAGCCCCCACGCCACCCGCCAGAAACTAGTAGGATCCGCCTCTCAACGGCAAGACCACCCGGTCGACCACTCCGTCGAAGAAGGAGGTCACCACCACCATGCCAGGGAAGATGCCCCAAGTGTCCTTGTGTCGCGAAAATGGCCCGGGGATCCTGGGCACTGGCGTCGGGCGACGAAAGGAGCAAATCGCGACCTGTAGGCCCGAATCCCTGCCGTCGTTTGCTGCCATTTAGACCGAGGACCTCCGGCCACCGCCAGCCACAACGCCGCAGTCGAACTAGCCAGATGCGGCGGCCGCCGCCTTTCTCCACCGGATCACAGCTAGGATAACCGCCGCCGCCACGCCACCATCCGCTATAAACGCCAAAATCTGTCTTTTTTGCATGGACAAACCAGGCGAGCCAAAAGTCGACACGCGGTTGCACGCACGGAGAAGAGCGGAAGACACGCAGAGCATAGAGAACACGCGCCATAAACCCCCTTCCCACTCACTCACCACTCCCACTCTTCCCGTTGACACTCTCTCCTTCTTCTCTCCCCTCTCACCGTTGGTGGTTCCTCTACCGCCAGCAGATCTAAGACCACTGCAAGGACAGCACACGATGGTAGATCGAGGGCGACCACTACGCTCTACCGGTAGGAGGGGATCAACGATTGCGACACCTTATTTTTTGGCACATCCAGTGCTCCCCACCTGCAAAAATGGCGGTAAGGCCTTAAGCCACCCTCTCTTTTCCTTAGCGGTGCAAATCTATATGTTATCGTCTAGTTTTGAGTGTGTAATTGACATGCATGCTAGATTTGTATCGAGTTGTGGTTCTTTTGATCGATTTGATATGTTTTGGTCTTTGTTGTTCTTGTCCTTCATGTGGTGCCTTTGTAAGCACTAGATCTACCAAAACATTGGTTCGATCTATGCTTGTTAGTGGCTAGATTTAGGGAGATGGTCTGTTTAGGGTTTCCCTGATAGGAAAAATTGGAGATTTTTTCACTGTTCATGTTTTGTTTCAATGCCGATGATTACTTCACATTCTGTGTCCAAGATCCCAATGGGTTGCATCAAATCATGCTTGTTATGATTGAACTTCGACACACGATGCCTACTATGAGGCACAAATATTTGTTCTACAATTAGGCAGAGTGCCAATGATTAAATATGCAGCACAACAAAATGGAAGGGATGACCCTTAAAGAACATTGTTTTGCTATCTATAACTTATTGGTTCGGATGTACGTGCTCTGAACTATGAGGCTTGATTTTGTGTTTTCCATTTAGTTTTGGATGATGATTAAAACTATCACCAAATGTGACTGGGGGTGAATCTATATTTCCTTGAATCGTTCATAACAAAGAATGTTATGCATTGTCCTAGGTAGTACACAGTCCTTTCCGTGACCTTTGTGTGCACATCATATATGAGGCTCACATATCTCACTCAGCTTGTGATGACATCTAGTACAATGTGATCCTAGATCTGGTGCTATATATTGGGACCCGATGGTATGTACAACAAAAACATTGGATTTCAGTAGCACCATCTCTTCCATTTGTGTGCTAGTTATTCTAGAGCTCATACTTGCTTAGATCATTGTGTTTTTGTTGCTTTGGCTGATGATTACAATTGTGAAACAGTGAAATGCTTGGGGATTCTCTTCATGCCCCAACTTCTATGCTAACCAAATTGATTGTTCGTTTGTGTTGGTCATGGGGATAATCCCTTTGCATTTGTGCCCTTACGTATGAGACCATATTGCTTGTTCATTTGTGCTAATCACATTGCTTGTTCATGTGCGATCACCACAATGTGTGTGCTTACATGTGTTGTTTCTTTTTTAGTGCTCCAAGATGTTGATGGGAGGTTCTCTCCCTACAAATGGAGAAGGATGCTCAAGGGATAATGGTGAGGGCAGTGCCTCCAAGAGGGTGAGTGATGCTGGTGAGGGTAGTGCTGCCAAGAGGCCGAGGGGAAGGCCTGTGAAGGTTGGGCACTTCCATGATGAAATAGGTCCAACCCATTTCGCCAAGGTAATCTTGGCACCTGGGTTGGACGTACTCCAATTTCCAAATGACTTTAGGCCTTTAATTGCCACTGTGACAAGGACGATCGTGCTGAAGAACAACACGACGATCGTGCTGAAGAACAACACTGGACGCAGCTAGATGGTGAAGCTCAGGGATGCTAGCAACCGGGTTTGCCTTGACCAGGGGTGGTCTGGCTTTGTCTCTGCCCACCAGATCAAGATCGGGTTCTTCATGACCTTCAAGATGCTAAAGGGTGACCTATTCAAGGTTACCTTCTTCGACTACACCATGACTGAAGTGTTCTCGGAGTATGATCCAGCCCTTGCCTTGATTGATGAGTAGAAGGTTATCGCTATCGTGTAATAAGTATGTGTTTGCTGTGAACTTTGTCGTACTATCATGTGGTTAAATTGATACAATTTTATGTCGTGCTGCTATATATTGCAGTTTCGCTAAATATGTTATGTGTACCAATGCTTAGTGTGTGCTTGTTGGGGTTTTAGACTTATTTGTATAAGAAATATCCAACTCCCTACTCTTAGATATTTTGCATATTATCTTGCTACTAGTGTACTGGGTAGGGAGAACACAAGTAATATATCCAACTATCATTTAGCATTCCTTGCTGCTGCGCTTAATAATGATACTCGGTACAATATTGGCTCGCTTATTGCTCGCCGCCTAGCTGCTAGGGTGCCTATCTATGGGGGCATCATTGCATCGCGCATAGTCAATTAGGTCTTTTAGTGGATCCCTATGATGCTATGCTGGCACCACAGAGGCTTGACCTTGTTGCCATGAAAACTCATCACTTTGTCACTGCTACCTTTGATTTGAACAATCTAGTATATAGAATGCTTTTCACTGACGGGGATGAAAGGGAGATCCTTTTGCCACAGCCTGCTTTGTTTAGTGTTCACAGGAGACCATGGTCGCGCTCCAAGGAGGAGGTTGATGAGAAGCTTCGCTTGCTAGGTTTCCACGAGGAGCACCAGGAGGATGTGCCCTCCTATGATTACTCCGTGCATTACGGAGGGACGTACTCGAGCTCGCACTAGGATGAGGGGACCTCTTCGTCGTACCAGGGTGACACTTCATCCTGGCCGGCTTGGGATTTATACCCACTTAGGCCAAAAGCCTAAGCTTGGGGGGAGGTACGCCGACACCACACTCATCTCCATATCATGTTGCGTCGGTACTTTGTGTATTCATGTTTTCGTTCTCTTTTTAGTTTTTGTTCTCTTTTTTTGCTTTTGCTTTCTAAAAACACAAAAAGACCAAAAATATTTCTGTTGTTTCTCTTTGGTTTGCTTCTTCTTTTTGCCTTGGTTTGCTTTTCCCTTTTTGCTTTGTTTGAACTTTTCGAAAAACCCAAAAATATTTTGCTTTGCTTTGTTTTTCCCTTTTGGTTCTTGTTTAAAAATCGAAAACACCAAAAATATTTGTCGTTCTTCTTTGGTTTTTGCGAGTTTGCTACAGGGGTCGGCAGTCCTCAGTGGATATTGGTTTCATATTATTATTCAAGCCACACAAGTGAAGAGCAATAATGAGGATCAATGACAACTTGAGGCGTGGTAAGAGGCTGGTAATGAACTCTATTTGTCTTTATTTTTGTACATATACTCATCATTGTGAGCTTGCTTAGTCCGTTCAAGTAGGGTGTATGTTATCTTTTGATGCTTAGTAGTTCTTGCTTTATTATGATTAGCTCCAGCTCGCTAATAGTTTGTAACATGTCTTATGAATCTTTGCTTGCATTGCTCTATTCATAATTTGGTATGACACCGTGGTATCCTCCTCTAAAGGTTTTCATTTGATTGACTTGGCACATGCTCATGCATGCACATGACTGTAATAAATAGTTAAGCCTCGATGAATTATTTTGCCTTGAGGATCTTGAATCACTTTCATGCCATGAGTAGTCCTGTTTTGTTGCAAGCATGATAATGACAGCTATTGCTCTCTCGTTTGTAGCTCCCTTACTATTGCTAGCCTTCACTTTCACTGAGTATGTTTTACTCAAGTTCCCAACTCCCTAAACCAAATATTTCCAAAGTGTCCACCATACCTACCCATTAGCATCATTTGCTACCTCCGTGCATATTCAATATGCCTTGTTTTCTTCTGAATAAAATGTTTGCTTGTTATGAGAAAGTTAGTTAGTAAAGCTCTCACGAACTTGATGGCACACTTTATTTTCTTGCACTTAATAAACCTGAACCATTGCGTCCTTCTTTGTTGCGCATATGCTTGCGCTTTATGAGTTGAAGTTAGCAGAACCATGTATCATGGGGACCGCTTTCAACACTTCATAGGTACTTTGTACCTAGTTGATATCATGTTCTTTTGCTTATGGATCCCGGCGGTGTGAAATAAAAGTGGAACTTGTAAGATCATGGAGTTTGTATGTATGTTAGAGAAACGCCCGGGCCGCTAGCCTAAGCCATGCCTAATCATGGTGGAAACTTGCAGCATAACCATAATGAGCATTCCATGAAGCGTCCTCAATAAAAATCTATGCACATAGTAAATAAAAAGATCATCGAGATGCTCATTGTCTGCTTGCCTTGTTATTTTGATTATGGGATAGCTCCCATGTCATGTACAAGGGGTACCCCGTTGGCGGTTCTCTATGATACGTATATACTTACAATGACAAGAGCTTACTTGTGACTGAAGTTGAGTAGCATGAGGATCGGTCTTCGTAAGTAAGGGGCATGAGACTTCGATTTATAACTTGTCAAGAATATCCTCTTAGTTGTGTCACTTTAACCTTAACCATTTAAAGATTCTTATGATAGGGGCAATGAGAGCTCAAAGCTAATGAGTACCATACTCTCAGCATTTGGAAGCCTTTCAAATTATTCAAAACTTTTTTGTCGAGTCTCCACATATTCTCCGAGCACCTTCTTGAGAGCATAGTTGTCATTCTTTGTGTTTGTTTCATTACTTGATTATTTGTGTTATGACTTTGATTCTTGTATCCTTGATATCTTTACTTCTAGTCATCACTTGAACTTCAGAGGTGCCTTGATATTCATAATCAAAGGCAAGCGAGATACCACTCTATCATACCTTTCTATGAGCATTGCAATGTTGCTTATGTTTGTGCCTCATGCTACTTATTATTCTTGAGTTGGAATCTCTTCATAGCTTGCAATGACTATTAAGTAGACTCAGTTGCATACTCTTTATTATGAATTGTCTAAGTAGTTGATCATATTGCTGAGAATATTTACATCATATGAAGAAAATGTGTTCGTGAAAGTTCTGTTATCGCACTCAGTTTTCAACTGAATTGCTTGAGGACAAGCAATAAGCTAAGCTTGGGGGGAGTTCATACGTCCAAAACGTATCTACTTTCCTGAACACTTTTGCTATTATTTCTCCTCTATACTTGTGTGATTTGGATAAAACTAATGCGGACTAACGCTGTTTTCAGCAGAATTGCCTTGGTGTCTACTTTTTGTGCAGAAAACCAACTATCAGGAAAAATCCTAGAAAATATGCCAAAAATCCTATTTCACCCGAAGACTCCAGGAGCCAGAATACGAGACGGAGAAGAGCCAGGGGGTGGCCACACCACCTGGTGGCGCGGGCCAGGCCAGGCCGCGCCAGGGGGTGGTGTGGGCCCCCCTAGGCACCCCCTTGGCCTCTCTCTTCGTCTATAAGGAGCTTTCTGACCTAAAAACTGAGGGGGGTTCGACGTTTTTCCAGAAGGAGTTCCACTCCGCCGCCACCACCAGATTCCACGAAACAGCATCAGAAACTCCGTTCTGGCACCCTGCCGGGACGGGGAATTGGAGGAGATCATCGCCATCATCATCACCATCGCTTCTCCATCGACCATCCATGTTTCCCCCATCTATGACTGAGTAATCCCCCGCTATAGGCTATGGGGATGGTAGAAATTGGATGAGATCATTCATGTAATGGCATCAAATTGTTAGGGCATGGTGCCTATTATCTTTTATTAGTGCTTTATGACTTTGTTGCGACTTGTTGTGCTTAATGATTATCACTAGGGCTCGAGTGCCATGATTTTAGATCTGAACGTGTTATTTATTCATTATGATAGTATTGTTTTTGTTCTTATCTACAAGTTGTATACACACGTTGTTGTCCGGAACCTATTTCCCCGAAGTGACAGAAATCGGGATAACCGGAGGGAATGGCTTTAATGTGAGGATCACATGTGTTCACGAAGTGTTAATGCTTTGCTCCGGTGCTCTATTAAAAGGAGCACCTTAATTGCCAGTAGTTCCCGAGAGGCCTCGCTGCAAACGGGCTGGCAGGACAAAAGATGTTGTGCAAGTTCTCATCGCGAGCACGTATGACTATATATGGAACACATGCCTAGGATTGTCTAGTACTTGGATGCTTTATCTTATTTATCTGCAATTGCCCTATGTTCTGATTGCTATGTGAATTGTCTTATCCATGCAATGCCCGTCCATCCATCCCTATGCCTACCGCACTCGAATCCCATTGTTTACTGCTTTTGTTACTACTATCCTTGCTTTACTACTGCTGTTACTTTACTATTCCTACTACAAAACTGTTGCTACCGATAAACTGCTGTGAGAAATATTGTTTCCAGGTGCAGCTGAATTGACAACTCAGTTGTTAAGGCTTATAAATATTCTTTGGCTCCCCTTGTGTCGAATATATAAATTGGGTTTCACTTCCCTCGAAAATACTGCGATACGTCCCCTATACTTGTGGGTCATCAGGTTAAATTTTCTGTGTTTTAACCATTCTCTGCATTTTCTGTGTAATAACCATTGTCTTGTTTGGATGCAGGATAATAGGATAGAGCACTCTGAGTGTTCTACAGCTGCAGTTCCACCTATAGCTTCAAGGTATGCTCCAGTACCTACTTCACCTACTTCAGCACCTGCTGCTAGGAGGAGAGCACCACCTGCTACTAGGGGGACAACACATGCTGCTACATCACCTTCTTCAGCTCCTGCTACTAGGAGGACAACACCTACTGCTACTTCAGCTCAAACAACACCTGCTACTAGGAGGCCACCACAACCTTTCAAATCCCCAAGGCCAGGTCCTGCACAAAATGAAGCAAGTGGTACTTCTAGGAGGCTAGTAAGAGCAAGAAAGAAGAGCACACGGATGAAAGGTTACCTGATAGCAAGCAATATTGAAAAAATTACCTTGAAAGATGTCTAGAAGGGGCTGTTATGAAATGCTCAGTGTAATGTTGGAAGTATGTGTGTGCTTGGTGATTCTGAAACTATGTTGGAAATATGTGTGTGGTTGAGATTCTGAAACTATGTTGCAATCATGTGTGTGGTAGTGAACTATATTGGAACTATTTGTGGTTGTGAACTATGTTGGAACTATGTGTGTGAAATGCTTGTTGATACTATTTTGTGATTCTGAAATGCTTGTTGATACTTGTAAATATGAAATCCTCAGTGTAATGTTGGTGCTACTAGGATTTATTGTGATATGTGCATTTGTTCAACACATAGATAAATATGACAACATATGTAATATACCACTAGACATAAACCACTGGATATACATCTATAAATATGAGAACCTCTGTAATATGGACAACCACTAATCCATTACCAAAGATTTCAAAATTCATTTGTTCAACACATAGATAAGCCATCAACATCAGTACATACATTACCACAATGGTTCAGCACATAGATATGCCATTACAAATGCAGTGCATGATGTCTACGCACTTCTATTCTTGTAGACAGTTGTTGGGCCTCCAAGTGCAGAGGTTTGTAGAACAGCAACAAGTTTTCCCTTAAGTGGATCGCTCAAGGTTTATCGAACTCAGGGAGGAAGTGGTCAAAGGTATTCCTTCTCAAGCAACCCTACAATCAAGATACAAGAAGTCTCGTGTGTCCCCAACACACCCAATACACTTGTCAGGTGTATAGGTGCACTAGTTCGACGAAGAGATAGTGAAATACAAGTGGTAGGGATATAATATAACGGTGCTAGAAAATACTTTGATGGCATGGAAGAGACTAAAGGCAAACTGAAATAAAGATGGAAGCAAGCAAACATGTAACAAATCTAATTGCAAACGGTGTTTCAATGCTTAGAATCAAGGCCTAGGGATCATACTTTCACTAGTGAACACTCTCATATAAATATATTATCTTCATGATACTACACTAAACTACTCTCCGGCTGAACACTCTAATCGATGGTAGGGCTATAACAACACACCATAAAGTTCGCTTTCCGCATCTAGATAACCCCACACTGTCACCATGAGCACTAGATGGTTCAAACAAACACCACAATTTCATAAAGACATCCAACTCCAAATATAACTCATAACAAGTATTTGTAATATCTAGCCTAAGTGCCACCACGGTGTGCACACTGTCAACTTCACACACATGGGGAGAGCAGAGATCTATTAAAGCACTTAAGTAACAAGGTAGATCTATAGATTACAAGCTCATGATCTTAATAAGATCATGCATAGAGAGAGATGAACACATAGCTACCGGTAGAACCCTTAGCCTCGAGAGAGAGAACTACTCCCTACTCATCATGGGAATCCGCAATGGTGATGGAGATGGTGGTGGAGATCGATGGAGATGGCTCCGGGGGCACTTCCCCGTCCCGGCAGGGTGCCGGAACAGAGACTTTCTGTCCCCCAAATCTTCCCTTCGGTGGCGGCGGCACTACGGAACTTTACGTGGCTGGAGGCTTGATGATTTAGGGTTTAAGCATCGGGAGGCTCTTATAGGCGAGAGGGGAGACCGAGGGGGTGCCAGAGGGGCCCACACCACGCCCTGGCACGGCCTGGCCTGGCCCGCGCCACCAGGTGGTGTGGCCAGCCCCTGGCCCCTCTCCGTCTCGTCTTCTGGCTCTATGAGTCTTCCGGTAAAATATAAACTTTGGCCTTTGTCCCATCCAATTCCAAGAATATTCATTTTCTGACTTCGTGGAACCAAAAACAGCAGAAAACATGCAGCTGGCTCTATGGCTCTTTGTTAATTAGGTTAGTCCTGGAAATCATATGAAAAGTACTCCAAAGTTGGAACAAAACATAAGAAAGTAGATAAAACCAAGCATGGAACATCAAAAATTATAGATACGTTTGCAAGCAGACAATGAGTATCTCAGCGATCTTTTTATTTGCTATTTGCATAGGTTTTTATTGAGGATGCTTTATAGAGTGCTCATTATGGTGATGCTTCAAGTTTCCACCATGATTAGGCATGGCTTAGGATAGCGGCCCAGGCGTTTCTCTAACACACGTACAAACTACATGATCTTACAAGTTCCACTTTTATTTCACACCGTCGGGATCCATAAGGAAAAGAACATGATATCAACGGGGTAGAAAGTACAAGTGCAATGTTGAAAGCGTTCCCCATGATACATGGTTCTGCTAATTTCAACTTATAAAGCGCAAGCATATACACAACAAAGAAGGACCCAATGGTTCAAGTTTATTAAATGCAAGAAAAGTAAAGTGTGCCATCAAATTCGTGAGAGCTTTAATCACTAATTTTCACATAACAAGTTTAATTTGGAAGGTAGATAAAAACAAGAATATACTTGGAATAGCATAAGCTAGTAGGTAGGTATGGTGGACTCTTTGGAATAACTTGGTTTAAGGAGTTGGATGCATGAGTGGAACTCATACTTGGTTACGGAGGCTAGCAAAAGACTAAGAACGACAAACTAAGAGAGCAATAATGGCCATAATCATGCAGAGCGACAAAACATCATTGATCAAAGCATAAAGTGATATTACAAGTTGAAAACTAAAGGATCATCAAGGATTTGGGGACTTGGGATAGTCATAACATGGTGTGAGCATGTGCCAAGTCAACCCAAATAAAGCATCAAAGGAGAATACCACAATACCATGCTTTAATATGCTAAAACAACGCATGATTCATCCAAGGCACATTAAGCAATCTCAATTGTTTATAACAAGTCATGCTACAACAAAGAATATTAAACATAAAGCCAAAACAATATCAAGCATGGCATGACAAAGCATAGGCCACAGTAAAAAACAAGCTCTCTTTACCACTTAAGCATGAACTTTCCTACTCTTTTCCAAACCAAACCAAACTATTTGAAAACCAATGTATGAAAGAGGGGGTCCAACCAATTTATTCAGAAAGCTAAGAAAACAAAAACCAAAAATAAAAACAAAAAAGAAGACGCTCCAAGAACAACACAACTGTGCATGAAACAATAAAAATGAAGCGTTTGGAAGGAACCTGGGATTTTTATTGATGAAGAAGGGGATGCCTTGGGCATCCCCAAGCTTTGACGCTTGTACTTCTTGGATATTTCTTAGGGTGAAATGGGTGGCATCCCCAAGCTTGATCTTTAGTCCATTCTTCATCTCATTACATCATTCTCTCCCTACACCTAAATTTTTTCCTTCATACAAAACTTCACACAATCTTCATTAGCAACATTAGTGCACTCAAGATAATTAGTCTTTGGGTTCAGTTTCAACACCAATAAAACTTCCATTAAAACACAAGATATTGTAGCACTTCCATCAAAAAATCAATTCCCCAAAGAGAACTCAAAAAGGAACCAACAAGAAGCTAATGCAAATAATGGCAGAAATCTGTTAGAACAGACCAGAAGGTAAAGAAGAATTGTTTCGAAGACCTTCTGTTTCTCAAATCAAAAAGTGTTGAACTAACGAAAGTTAGATAACAACCTGGGGCAGAAGCACAAAAATTCACGCCGCAAAAGGAAGTACAGAGATTTTACACGAATTTTTACGGTAAAGCACATAAATCTGTTTCGGGACAACAACTTTCCCAAGAATTACTTCTCTCTCATTAGAGGTTACTTGGCACAAAAAGCAAATAAAAAGGATAAAGAGCGGTTATTACAGAGGTAATAACTTCCAAGTCACATCTAAATCTTTTGGGTTATCTCCCAATAAGTACTTTTCTTTAACGCCTTTAAGTTAGGCATGATAGTTTGAGAAGATGCTCATATAAGAAATATGAATTGAAGTAAAAGAGAGCATCAAGAAGCAAATTCAAAACACATTTAAGTCTAACCCACTTCCTATGCATAGGAATCTTGTAAAGAAACAAGTCATGAAAGCACAAAGCAACAAGCATAGGAAAGCAAAACAAGTGCAACTTCAAAAATTTCAACATAAAGAGGGGAAACTTAATATTATTGAGATGCATAGAACCATGTTTCCCTCTCTCATAATAACTTTCAGTAGCATCATGAATAAAATTAACAATATAACAATCACATGAAACATTTTTATCATGAGCCACATGCATAAAAGAGTTAATACTCTCCACATAAACATAGTCATTCTTATTAATTGTAGTGGGAGCAAATTCAACAAAATAGCTATCATTATTATTCTCATCACCATAATCATCAAATATAGGAGGCATATTGTAGTCATAATTAATTTCTTCCTCAATAGTAGGTGGACTAAAAATATCATATTCATCATTGTAATCATCATATATTGGAGGCATAGTATCATCATAAGCAATAGAATAGTTATCTTCCAAAGCTGGGGAACTAAAAAGATCATTTTCACAAAAACTAGCTTCCCCAAGCTTAGACTTTTCCATAGCATTAGCAATAATGGTGTCCAAAGAATTCATACTAACAACATTGCTATTAGCATGCAAATAAAGTTCCATAGGTTTTTTAATTTTCTCTTCAAACACTTCATGTCCTAACTCAAGATAAATACTATAAAGCTCTCTAACTTTGTTGTTGTTTTCCATTAAGCCTAACTAGTGAAAACAAGAAACAAAAAGAAAAAATTGTAGAATCTAAAGGAAATAACCTTGAGCACTCACACTAGAGGATGTGAGTACCTTTTACCTTACCTCCCCGGCAACGGCGCCAGAAAATAGGCGTTTGCCGTGGGAGCTTCTTCTTCTTTAATCCTCTGGTGTGAATACCTTTTGCCTTACCTCCCCAGCAATGGTGCTAGAAAATAGCTTGATGTCTACGCACTTCTATTCTTGTAGACTTTTGGTGGGCCTCCAAGAGCAGAGGTTTGTAGAACAGCAGCAAGTTTTCCCTTAAGTGGATCACCCAAGGTTTATCGAACTCAGGGAGGAAGTGGTCAAAGGTATTCCCTCTCAAGCAACCCTGCAATCAAGATACAAGAAGTCTCTTGTGTCCCCAACACACCCAATACACTTGTCAGGTGTATAGGTGCACTAGTTCGATGAAGAGATAGTGAAATGCAAGTGGTATGGATATAAGATAACGGTGCTAGAAAATACTTTGATGGCATGGAAGAGACTAAAGGCAAATTGAAATAAAGATGGAAGCAAGCAAACATGTAACAAATCTAATTGCAAACGGTGTTTCAATGCTTAGAAACAAGGCCTAGGGATCATACTTTCACTAGTGAACACTCTCATATAAATATATTATCTTCATGATACTACACTAAACTACTCTCCGGTTGAACACTCTAATCGATGGTAGGGCTATAACAGCACACCTTAAAGTTCGCTTTCCGCATCTAGATAACCCCACACTATCACCTTGAGCACTAGATGGTTCAAACAAACACCACAGTTTCATAAAGACATCCAACTCCAAATATAACTCATAACAAGTATTTGTAATCTCTAGCCTAAGTGCCACCACGGTGTGCACACTGTCAACTTCACACACATGGGGAGAGTAGAGATCTATTAAATCACTTGAGTAGCAAGGTAGATCTATAGATTACAAGATCATGATCTCAATAAGATCATGCATAGAGAGAGATGAACACATAGCTACCGGTAGAACCTTTAGCCTCGAGAGAGAACTACTCTCTACTCATCATGGGAATTAGCAATGGTGATGGATATGGTGGTGGAGATCGATGGAGATGGCTCCGAGGGCACTTCCCCGTCCTGGCAGGGTGCCGGAACAAAGACTTTCTGTCCCCCGAATCTCCCCTTTGGTGGCGGCGGCGCTGCGGAACTTTACGTGGCTGGCGGCTTGATGATTTAGGGTTTATGCATCGGGAGGCTCTTATAGGCGAGAAGGGAGACCGAGGGGGTGCTGGAGGGGCCCACACCACGCCCTGGCGCGGCCTGGCCTGTCCCGCGCCACCAGGTGGTGTGGCCAGCCCCGGGCCCCTCTCCGTCTCGTCTTCTGGCTCTGTGAGTCTTTCGGTAAAATATCGACTTTGGCTTTTGTCCCATCCAATTCCGAGAATATTCATTTTCTGACTTCCTGGAACCAAAAACAGCAGAAATCAGGCAGCTGGCACTATGGCTCTTTGTTAATAGGTTAGTCCAGGAAATCATATGAAATGTTCTCCAAAGTTGGAGCAAAACATAAGAAAGTAGATAAAACCAAGCATAGAACATCAAATTTTTTAGATACGTTTGCAACGTATAAGTGCACATAGAGGGTTCATCACTTTCATTACACAAATAGTTCAACACATAGAGAGGCCATTACAAATGGAGTGCACACTCCATTCATCTACCTAAACACACCATCACTCCTCCTGCCAAATTGCTGTGATTCTCTTCACCTTATCCCCGTTAGCATCACTGGCTCTGAAAAGATCAAAGAAGGAGTGCTCTAACTTTTTCTTTTAAGCCTTAAGAGTAGCTCTTTCATCATCCCACTTCTGATGTTTCCCCTGAAGACATCTTCCTAGGATTTTAGAATGTTCTTCATTTCTTTCTTACCTTTCTTCAGGACCTCTACTTCATTCTTCAATGCACCTATGTACTTCTCGATTTCCTCAACATCATGTTCCCCACTGTTTATCCTGGCAAGTGATGATTGCAAGTGCACAGATCATTTGTAGCTAGTTTCAAAATAAAGATATCGATCCTACAGGGAGTAGGAGTCTAAAGTCTAATAACTCTTGAAATAAATATTACCATAGTTGACATGGGTATGATTACTCGGGTGCTCATTGTTCACTACCTTGCATTGGGTAAAAGGCTTACAACCCATCAAGATTTCAGATAACGGACCAAGGAAGCAACCGATAGAGACTTTTTATTGTATTAGGAAAGAAACCATGAACCAACATTATGTTGGTATTGTAATGACGCGTGTATGAAACCTATACGCATACAGCTTTGAGACCCGACCTATTATATATAGGGCGGGAGAAGCCCAAGCGAGGGTACCGAAACCTAGAGGAAAACTTCTAATTGATTTTTTTCCCAACATTCAGGCGACTTTGTCTTCATTGCTTTCCTGACATCTGACGAAATCCCTAGAGTTCTCTTTTCCGCGAAACTCAAAGTCCATAACCATGGGCACTGCCGAGGTTACCCCTTGTCAATAGTAATGCTAGATAAAGTTCTAAGTTATAAGATAAAATGCGAGTATTGTGTAAAAAGGTGTTTTGGGGTTTTGGTTATAAGAGAAATAATAAAGTAAAGGAAAATAACTTAATACAGAAAGTAAGTATCGCGTATGTAAGAGAGATTGGAACTGCAGTAGGGAAAAAGCGTTCTCAGGGAGTAGCGGATACACCACTAGTTTTGTAAAGATCTAAGAAATATTATCATCATGAACATTCTTAACTATGTATGTGTGGGAGGAACTCCATATTTGGACGAATAGGCAACAACCGCTACTCACATCATCCTCATAACAACATTAGTTAGCAATCAACATTAATCCAATTACTGCACTATTAAGGGACGTAATCCCGTAGGACGTATCCCATGGTATGGATAATATCCCAACTATACGGCCGGAGCTATACGGCCGGAATATTTGCTCTGCCCGTATAGTTGGTCATTGAACCTTCTGCCTCCCTTGTTCTCTTCTGGTTTTCTTCTGGTATTATTAATATTTCCCAAATAAGCAATCCATGTTGTTTTTTACTCATTTTCTCCACAGTACAACTGCTCCAATAATTGTATCCATTGGATCCATCATCTGTCCTGATCCTGGTGAAAACAGACATAAAATGTATGCACGAGCGCCGTAAAATACCAAGATCCTACATCTACAATGCAAAATAATAATCTCAATTATTATACCTTATGTAGGAATTCAATGTTCAACAATCTCAATTATCAAATTCCAACTGTATATAAAGCATTCTTATGACTTGAGATTCTACCACGACATGTTCTCACTCTATTTGGATAGCACTTTTATTTTCCTTTGTTCAAGGTTTATTTTTCAACTTAATTGTATAGATAATTTTCTTTGTGAATTAAACCGTAGACTTACAACATATTGACCAAATTATCTTTATGTGTTCCATTAATACCAATGGTGTGGAAGACACCTATTGCTAACATCGAGTGCACGTAAAATCATACTCAAGTCATTCATATATCAATAAAGCAAACACAAACTCAAAATTGCTCCATATATAATAATAAACTCGGTATTTCATAAAAGGGATCGACTATTTCTGAAGGGAATTCTAATGATGCAAACTTTACTCCTAGTTTGAACTAATGCAAAACTAATAATGATAACTTATAGGATAGATTACAAGGTCTTAAAGATCTCCCCAAGCTTGGAATCAAGCCAGACGGGATCAAATAAACCCTTGCAATTATTTGATACCGTTATTGTTGTAGATCACTGTGGCGCCATGGCGCGTGGGATCTTCTCCTCACGGGACAGCCTGAGGCAGAGGGATTGATTGACAGCTTCTAATTCTTTAACACGCAGCTTGTAGAAAAGATTGTTCCTCTCCAGCACTTTCACTTATTCTTTAATGAACTCATTGTTATCCTGAAGTGTTTGTAGCGCCTTAAGACTCATAGAAAAACCCGCTTCGGTTGTCCGCTTGATATCTTCATCAAGTTTATCAAGATAAAGTCGCAGCAATCGAAGGTGTTTAGGCGTTCCTGGCTTCTCCTTGTCCAACTCTTCAATGTTCAGCTCCAGAGCCTTCAAATCCCTCTTCCAACACCCATGGTCGGCCTGGAGGAACTCTATAAGGATGGCCTTGATCTCCTTGCCTCGCTCGCTATTGCTCCCAGTCTCCATGGAAGCTTTTATTCTTCACCTCTATCCCTTGGTTGTGAATCCTTACGTGTGAATAAGAGGTAGTTTGGTTCCTGGGGATGATGATTAGAGAGAAAGACAATGGCAGTATATAAGGGGGGTCAGAGGTCGGTAAAACTCGCGAGAAACACCAAATTGTCGTTCAAGAAAAGAATCCAAACGAAATAGGGAAAAAATCACGGATTTGGAAGTGTCCTGCCGCGTAACGGCCAACTATATGGGCGCGACCCGTATAGGTCTAGCCGTATAGTTGGTTCCGGGCAGATATTTTCAAATATCTCGAGTCCAGGTCCATTAAATCACGACTCGGAGCCGACAATAACATTTTTTAGATGAATAAACGAAAGATCAAATGAACAAGTGTCTGAGAGTTTAACGACCAACTATACAGCCGGAATTTTTCGCTCCGGTTGTATAGTTGTGACCGTATAGATACAAACATAAAAATCAAAAGTGTCCAAGAGTTTAAGACCAACTATATGGCCGGAATTTTTGCTCCGGTCGTATAGTTGCGACCGTATAGATACAGAAACCAAAAAACAAAACTATCTGAGAGTTCAACGACCAACTATACGGCCGAAATTTTTGCTCCGGTCATATAGTTGCGACCATATAGGCTCAGATATTGATAACAATTTCACAAAGATGATATCGAGAGTTTAACGACCAACTATATGGCAGGTGCTCCCTCTCCAGTCGTATAGCTCCGCCCATATAGTTGGTAAAATCCCTCTAAAACTTCAGAAAAATACAAGGATTTCAAAGGCAGAATTTTTAGGAGTAAAATTTGTGAAAATAAATCACTTATTTGGGTAAGAATACTTACCTTACACTTACCATTTGCTTATTCGGGGATGAAGAGTTCCTCCCACAACAGAGACTCCTTATCTTTTGGAGGAATTGACTTTAGTTCATAAAATAGTTCCCGTAAACAAAAATCATCAGGACTAAAGTTCCTCTCAATAAGATTGGTGTCTTCCTAGGCAAATATGGACACTGCATCTAACTTTTTTATTTCTTGCCTCTCCATAATCTTCAACTCAAATTCTTGAAGTGAAAGAATCCAATGGATCAGCCTTGGCTTATGGTCTTTCCTTTCAAGGAGTTCTTTTAAGCCATCACGATCCGTGTGAACTCTTACCTTTGCATCAACTATATAGGAACGAAATTTATCACAAGAGAAAAATACATAAAAACGTTCCTTTTCTTCCTTAGGGTAATTCCTTTGAGCACCATTGAGAGTTCTACTAGCATGATGTATAATATTAAATCTATGACCAATATGTTGTCCTAGAGTTACTCCTACAACATCATCACACGCTTCACATATTAAACCAAAGGTTGTATCCTAGATAGGTGGTTTAATAATTGGAGCACGAGATACATAATTTTTGAGTTTATCAAAGGCTTCAAGACATTCATCATCAAAATTAAATCTTGTTCCCTTTTGCAAGAGGTTAGTTAAAGGTTTAGATATCCTAGAGAAATTTCTAATGAACCTTCTATAAAACCCACATGACCATGAAAACTTCTTATACCTTTAATATCCCTAGGTTGCGGCATTCTCTCTATTGCTTCAACCTTAGCTCTATCAACTTCAATTCCCTTAACTGATACCTTGCGTCCGAGGACTATACCTTCTTTGACCATAAAGTGATACTTCTCCCAGTTTAGAACAAGATTAGTTTCTTCACAACATTGCAAAACTCTATTGAGATTATCCAAGCAACTGGTAAATGAAGTTCCATAGACAAAAAAGTCATCCATAAATACTTCCATTATAAGTTCTATAAAATCCCGCAAAGATAGTAGTCATACATCGTTGAAAAGTAGCTGGAGCATTACATAAACCAAAAGGCATACGTCGGTAAGCATGTAAACCATAAGGACTTATGAAAGTTGTTTTAAGTTGGTCATCCGGATTAACAGCTATTTGGGAGAAACCAGAGTATCCGTCCAAGTAGCAAAAATGAGTATGGTTTGCTCACCTTTCTAAAGTTTGATCTATGAACGATAATGGATAGTGATCTTTCCTAGTTTCTTTATTCAATTTCCTGAAGTCTATGCACATCATGTGCCCAACAATAGTTCTAGTAGGTATTGGTTCATTGTTTTCATTAGGAACAAAAGTACAACCACCCTTCTTAGGAACACAGTGAACAGGACTTACCCAATCATGCTCTTTAACAGGATAAATTATACCTGCGTCTAGTAGGCGTACAATTTCTTTTCTTACCACTTCTTTCATTTTAGGCTCTAATCTTCTATTAAACTCTGCAACTAGTTTTGCACCTTCTTCCATGAATATTCGGTGGACGACTATCATGGGACTAATGCCCTTCAAGTCATCCATTGAGTACCCAAAGGCTTGGTGATGCTCCTTAAGTATCCTCATGAGTTCATCTTCTTCTTATCCTGAAAGTTTAGCACTAATAATAACAGGAAACTTATTGGTATCATCTAAAAACCTATATTTAAGATTTTCTGGTAGAGTCTTCAACTCTGGGGGTGGTAATTCTTCATCCCCTCGCTTTTCTGGCTCTTCAAAAGCCTCAACAGTTGGAGGTACCAAAATGGGCAGTGAATCGAATTCCTCTTCTAGTTCTTCTAGGGACTTTTTCTCCATAACTATTTATTCATAATTTGGATCTTCATTTATTTCTTCTGCTGGATTACTAAAGAAAAGAGCCACCATTTCCTCAATAGTTATCTCTTCCTCTTCTTCTTATATTTGTGGAGGCATTTCTTTAAATTTGGACAAATGGAATTTGTTTTCCGTTCCCCCAAGCTTAAGAGTCACAATCTCCTTCTTGAAATTAACATAGGCATCTATATCACCCAAAAAATTCTTCCAAATATAATAGGGCAAGGAGTGTGAGCTGGCATATCAACAACTACAAAATCGATATGAAAGTTTTTGTTGCCAATTGTGATAGTTGCATTGTCAACTACTCCCATTGGAATTCAAAGGTTCTTATTGGCTAACATAATTGTCATATCAGTATTTTCAATTGTAGCCGGTACTATTTCTTCTTTTATTTCTATGTAGAAATCATAAGATATAACATTAACTTCGGTGCCAAGATCACATAAACCATAATTAGAAGTTTCTTTAAATATGTAGGGAAGAATAGGCTTACCCACATCTTTTACCGTTGTTTTACCTTCAACCAATATGGAAGTCTCTACACCAAGTTCAACTATGTTACAATGTGAGTACATAGCCATAATTGTTTCCTTGGTTACCTCTTCATCTTTGGTTTCACGACTTCTGGCATGCTTTCTTCTTCCCTCTTTTCCTGTACAGCTTTGACCAGTCCATACTCAAAAATATGCCTTTGTGCAGTGTTAGGGAAAGACACTTCATATATTGGTTCTACGGAGGCCAGTGTTCCTTTATCTTCCATTTTCTTTTCTAGTTCGGGTGGTGGATCATACTTGAATAGACCCTCCTTTGGAGCTTTAATATGTTTTGTAAAAGCTTTAACAACTTGCAACACAAGATCTGAATCCAAATAAAGTTCTGTAGATAATTCTTTAACATGGCCTTTTTTATTATAGTCATGAGTATAATCATGCTCTATTTCTACGCCTCCTTCGCTCCCTAAACCAAAATTCCATGAAACTCTATGATCACGAATCCTATTAAGTAAAGCCCAAGCTTTAGGTATAGGAAGATTCGTAAAGGCTCCTTCCGCGAAAGAGTCTAGTTCAATTTTATTATGTTCAATTAAACCACCGTAAAAGATATGTAACAAATACCATTCAGGCAAATCATGATGAGGACATAGTCGTAGTAAATCTTTAAATCTAATATAAGCTCTTACTAGTCATTATAATATGCCTGATTCCAAAAGATTTTCATAATGGATAATATTTAGATAGAAATTCACATGCTAGATTATCCCAGGTAGTAGTGGCTTCAGGGGGTAGAGATCTATACCATGAGAGAGCTGTACTTGTCAAAGTTTGACTAAAAAGTTTAACCCTTACCTCATCAGCGATATATCCCGTCAATAGAAAAGTGCCACATAAATCCTTAAAACATGTAATATGCTCATATGGATCAGGATCTTCTTCATCGCCAGTAAATTGATTCTTATGTAGAATACTAAGTAGTACAGGATTTATTTCAAACCCCCTTGTCTTCTCATTGGAGTTGTCTTTTTTATAAATATCATAGGGCTTCCCAAAGTGGCTGAGTGGGCTAGCACTAGCCATATGCTCAAACTCCATCATGTTGGTGGAAATCTATAACTCAGAACAAAATTTATCAAGACAAAAATAAATAAGCAAAAACTAAAATACCTACAACGCTTAGGTCCTCGGCAAGGGCACCGGAAAATAGCTTGATGACTGCAAGTGCACATATCGTTTGTAGCTAGTTTCGAAATAAATATATCGATCCCACAGGGAGTAGGAGTCTGAAGTCTAATAACTTTTGAAATAAATATTACGATAGTAATGCTAGATCAAGTTCTAAGTAACAAGACAAAATGCGAGTATTGTGTAAAAAGGTGATTTTGGGTTTTGGGTATAAGAGCAATAATAAATTAAAGCAAAAGAACTTAATATAGAAAGTAAGTATTGCGTATGTAAGAGAGATTGGAACTGCAGTCGGAAAACAACGTTCTCAGGGAGTAGCGGATACACCACTAGTGTTCTAAAGATCTAAGATAAAGATTATCATCATGAACATTCTTAACTATGTATGCGTGGGAGGAACTCCGTATTTGGACGAATAGGCAACAGCCGCTCCTCACATCATCCTCATAACCACAACAGTCAGCAATCGACATCAAACGAATTACTACGCTATTAAGGGACGTAATCCCGTAGGACATATCCCATGGCATGGATAGTGTTCCGTGAGTTTCCTCGGTTTCCCAAGTTGATACATAAGGGGTGCCAACAGCTTCATAGTCACTGTAAGTGCTAGGACGCTTCCGTCTACCAACAAGTAGTTTTCTCCATCAAGTCCCCATGAGAGGCAAATATTAAGAGGTTGACTTCTCGCAACATCAAGCTGTAGAAAATCTAACACATGTCACAGCGATGAATATCATAATAGACTTTATCTTATTTAAATCTCATACTAGGGTTTCTCCATAAGAACTAATGATCTATTCAGACATAGAGGCAATCAACATCATGGCAATGGTAATGGAAACAATCATAGATGAATAGTACTTGTATAAATCCACAACGAATATAGGAATTACAACAAGATCTAGACAAGATGTAGATGGGGTGGATGGGGATGGTGGTGATGCAGCGGTGGATGATGAAGATCGATGCCTTAGCCTCCCGGATCTACGTAGGGCGAAGGTGGATCCCTTGCGGATGAGTTCCCCCTCCAGATGCCTTCCGAAGGTGAGGTTTCTGCGATTTCTGGGTGTTCTGTATGCCGTCTCCTCAAACCAATTGCACGGGGTGAAACTATTTAACGAGGTGGAGGTGGTGTCAACTATACGGCCGAAGCTATACGGCCGGAATATTTGCTCCGCCCGTATAGTTGGTCGTTGAACCTTCTGCATCCCTTGTTCGCTTCTGGTTTTCTTTTGGTATTATTAATATTTCTCAAATAAGCGATTTACGTTGTTTTTGACTCCTTTTCTCCACAGTACAACTGCTCCAATAATTGTATCCGTTGGATCCATCATCTGTCCTGATCCTGTTGAAAATAGACATAAAATGTGCGCACGAGCGCCATAAAATACCAAGATCCTACATCTACAATGCAAAATAATAATGTAAAATATGATGCAAATATTCACTCATCAGCAAGGATATCCGCCTTCACCTTCCTCTCAGTCTCAGCTATCCACCTATTACCTTCCTCTATTAGGGATGCATATTTCTTCTAGAATTTCTCCTTCTCTGCAGATAGATCCTTCATCATCTTACTACTCTCATACCTCTCTTGAATTCTTGAGTTGTGGCTATCATCGTAGATTCCCCACAACTTAGACAATGCATGCTACAAACTATCATCCCACTCTAGATCTATCCACCTTTGAAAGCCACAATTTAGGACCTGCTGGAAATGTATATGATTGGGAATATAATCAACAATCACAATGTACCTAAATACAAGTTCATTACAGCATTATGATTCCAATAGACTATAAATGGTTCATGATCTATCCATAGTCAGTACATCATTGTCCTAACAGGTTCAGGCCATTCCAAATGGAGTGGGCACTCCATTTTTCTACCTAAACACACCATTAGGACTATAAATGATTCAGAAAAATATTTGTTGAGAACAACAACTCATTATTTATCTAAATACAGATTAAGTGCACATGATTACAATAGACTAAATTGTCAGAAATTATGTAAATACAGATTACGAGTACATGTAATCATGTATATGATTCAATAACAACTAATCATTGTTTAAAACAACTTGTGAGTTAATCAAATTACCGGGAAATACTCACATTTTCCACTGAGCATAGATAAAACTTCCTCCCTGTATCTTTGCCCTCAAACTCAACACATTGACGCGGCTTCAGTTGGTGACCAGAGCAAACAAATGGGGCATCATGATCAATGCAACAATATTCCGCATCCAAGACATGATCTAGTGCGTAGACCAGCGGAAAAATCTATAAATCAAACAAATCACCCATGAATAGAAGGTCAGATCAAACGATTTCAAAAAAAATCCCAAATCAGTAACCCTAACTAACTAGAGGAGAAAATTACTGACGTCATCAAGAAGAGATCCACTAGAAGATTCGGTGTCGTTCCAGCTCGGCATGATCTACGATGGCGGGGGTGGCGTGGTGACCAGCGGCGTCGACGGCAGGCGAGCTGAGAGGGAGAAGAAGTAGAGCACTGAGGCGCGGGAGAGAGAAAGGAAAGGGGCAACGGTTTTGGGTAGCGTTCCGACCGCGCCGTTAACGGCCGTCTGCTCGTAGCCATCCGAGGGAGCCACGTCATCCTAACAGGTGGGGGCATTCTGTTAGTTTTGTCATTAGACCAGCATCAAACTGGTATCAGTGCTTTATGAAACGAACCAACTCTGAAGTAGTGGTTTTTTGAAACCCGAGTCTAAAGTGGTGGCTTTTTGAAACCCTAGCCTATAATGTGGTTATTTTTTGTAATTTTCTCCTGTATTTTTAAAGAATTCTAAGAATGATAGTAGTACGATTTCTAGAACTACCGTAGTACTCCTTCGTTACAAAATATAAAATGTTTTACCTTTGCTAAACACATGTATCTAATTTTTTGAGATAAATGTATCTAGATCCTTTAATGCATACTTTCACTCAGAATTTGCACACTAAGAGCATCTCTAATTATGCAGCATTACCGCCAATAAGCGTTTTATGCGGTAGCAAATAGCAAAAAAGCGCTCTAGCAGCAGCTGTATCGTTGTTTCGTGCTGCATTTTTTGTGTGGCAGCGAGGCCTCGTGCTGCATATTTGTGGTAGCGCGCGCGGTGCCGCATCCGTTCCCCTTGCTCGCGCATGCAGCCAACTGTCACCGAAACTTAATTTCCCCCTCCCGCTGCTGGTGATGACCCACAAGTTTAGGGGGTGTATCGTAGTATTTTCGATAAGTAAGAGTGTCGAACCCAACGAGGAGCAGAAGGTGCTGGCTAGTGGTATGGATCAGGAATTCTCTGCAAATACTTAGCAAATGGATTTTTAGAGGTTTTCGATAAAGCAAGTAAACAAAGTACGAGTAAATAAAAGACAGTAGGAATAAATGCAACAAGTGGCCCAATCCTTTATGCAGCAAAGGACAAGCCGGTTGTATTACTTAAGATGACCAAACGTTCTCGAGGACACATGGCCAGACTGTCAAGTGCTTTCGCTTCATATAGTTGATTAATCTTCTCTAGCTTGCTAAGTGTTGTGTGGGTGAACCTGTGCTAATGTACCGCCCCATCCAAGACTAATACATACTTGTGATTATACCCCTTGCAAACATCCGTAAGTACAAGAAAGTAATTAAGGTAGAAACCTAACCACAGCTTTAAACTCTAAGACCCTTACGTCCCTTGTGCAATGGTTTCCTAACGGGGGTTCAGGTTTCGGTCACTCCGGCAACCCCTATGATTAGTAGCCAAATACACAATGCGTTCCCCTAGGCCCATATAGGTGAAGTGTCATGTAGTCGACGTTCACATGACACCACTAGAATAAGTACACCACAACTTAAATAACAATCTATTGAATCTTTCTCAACATAACTCCACTACTAACAACAAGACTTCTCCCATGTCATCAAGAACAAAACGAACTACTCACAAGACATAAAATGGATCATGATCAGAGATAGAATAATGATGTATAACAATCTGAACATAAACAATAATTCAATGGTTCACTCAATAGCATCAACTACAAAGAGTAATCAACACCAGGAAAGTTTCCCCTATGAACTATGCAAGATTCAACACAATTTTTACAGTAATATGGAGATGGTGATGAGGGTGCTGATGGTGATGATGGTGGTGATGCTGATGATGATCCCGATGAAGTCCATCTTGATGGTGGTGTTGATGGAGACGATCTCCCCTCTCCGGGAAGGAATTCCCCTGGTAGAAATCTGTCTGCCGGAGAGATCTTTCTCTCTCGGTGTTCTCCGCCCCGCAGAGGCGGCGGAATCTTTTTGTGGTCGCTCTCCGAGTCTTAGGGTTTCGGGAGGATGATATACGCCAGAGGGGAGAGGCTGGAGTGGGCCAGGGTGGCCACACCACCTCCTGGCGCGGCCTAGGGCTGACCGCGCCATGGGGTGGTGTGGTCCCCCTGTGGCCCATCTCCACTCCGTCTTCTGGCATCCTTAGTCTTCTGGAAAAATAGGATTTTCCGTATATTTTCTTGGATTTTCTGATCTTCGCGAATTTTGCCTCCAAGCAACACCTTTTCCATCAGAATCCTGACAGCAACGGTCCATGCTCCAAAAGTCATCAACCATGCAAAAACAGATGAAATAACATAAGTATCACCTCTCAATACGAAATATATCAAGAATAATAGTGAATTAAGACATAGAATAGTGATGCAAAATGGACGTATCTACTCCCCCAAGCTTAGACTTTGCTTGTCCTCAAGCGAAACTGAGCTCAATAAACATGGCCTTAGGTTTATGGAGTGAAGAGTCGATAAAAGAATACGGACAAGAAGCATCACATTCATCAAAAGCACAGATCATAATAGAAGACAACTCACTATTATATAACTCAACTTGTAATAGGTAAAGGAAACACAATAAAGACACAAAAAGTGAATCATAGTTGGTAATGGCAAACTTAGCTCTTGGTCGAAGAATAGTTGATAATTTGCCGGAGTTCACAAGTAGCTGTTTTTTCAATGAAAGCTTTCAAAGTAGTAAACATCAAGATAAGAGCAATGTGCAAAACAAGGAACATAAGACATGAGTGCATAAATCATCATATGAATGAATGAAACACATCAACTCAAAATACTTGATGAGGTAGAAGGGAGTAGGTTTACTGACTCAACTACAAATGTCGTGGTGGTGTCACGGCAGATGCCATGGATAGGCTAAAGGTGGGGACTAATACACGCTAGGGGAATCCAGGGAGGGATAGTGAAGTGATTCTTCACACAGAAGTTTGTATTTGCCTTGCTTCCAAGATTACAAGTGCACCTAGAGTTGTATTGGCGAGAGGAGGAAGAAGAAACTCTCTTACTCTCACACACTGATCACCCTCAAAACCCTAGCCAAATCAGAATAGCAGAACCCCATCTACAGTGGCCCTAGCTCCCCTTTTATAGAGGAGGCTAGGTCTCTTCCTAGGGCATATGTGGCAGCATATTCCTAAGAATATGCCTCCTCCCAAAGTAGTGAGCCGACCGGGGTGCTTTTCTCCCTCGTCACACATGTAGAGGCTACGTGAGCCTCTACAGCGCCTTCGTCAGCCAACATGGGCGTCGTCACCCTTGTCGGCCACGCCTCGGTGGTCCTGCCCTTGTCTGCTTCGCTCAGGTAGTGTGTACCGGGGCTTCTTTTGACCAGCGAGATTCCTTCCTTCGCCTAGAAGCTAGATGTGACCCGGCTCATAGTTGATCCGGCCACACCCGTTCCTGCATACAAATAAACCAGGCACTTCCGACTTACTCCTTAAGTCGGTTGAGACTTAGTTAGGCGAACGCCCCCTGGTCTGGGTTACCCCGTGATTCGGCCTGCCTTGAGGTGACCCGGCCAGCATCCACTTTGGCCTTGCCGAACCTCGGCTAACTCGGCGTTTATACCCTGGCGTGACCCTACCCGGAGGTATCCCCCCAACATTAGTCCCCGAAGCTGGTGCGGGTTTAGCTGCCTTGGCCGCTAAGGCCACATCAGGTTCAATTTTGAGCTCTGGTCATTATTTCCGAGTTACCTCTTTATCTCGGATTTATATGGATTTATGTTCCCTTCGCACATTCCAAGTTTTCACTTGCCGGCCAGGTTACCACTTTGACTCGGACCTCATGGTTTTACTCTCCCTCTGCGCATTCCAAGTGTTTACTTGCTGGCCGGGTTACCACGGTCCCATCCGGATCTTGCTTCCTTCTCTCGTACGCCAACCCACATGGAGGCTAATCATTATGTCGTCTTATTTTAAGGGCCAGCACAGTAACCGCCGCAGTAATTGTCAGTTATCACTGTGCACGGGTCACGTCACGGCTGCCTCCTCGTTTACCGCATCAACGCGTCATGGCATGGGATCAACCCCACCCTGTGGCCTTCCGTGTGGCTCCCTACTGATTGGCCGAGGTGAGCTATACACGGCCACACCGTGTGGCACATTCACAGGACACGATCCCACTCTCCCCTTGAGGGAGTGGTTAAATAGGGGAGGGGCGCACCCCTTAGGATTTTTCCCCTTCCGTGCCCCTCTGCCCCTTGCTCTTCTTCTTCGTCTTCCTCGCAACCACGTCGCCGCCAGTGCTTCCAAGTAGCTGTGCCACCGCCACACTTTTCCCCCACATCTCTGCATCTTCACCACCGCTACACGCCTCCTCCACCACGGGTCGTTGCCAATCTAGGCCGCTGCCCCCCACCGCCGCTAGCGCCAGCGAGGGCAGCGAGCACCACATGACGGAGGAGGAGCTCGTCGTCGCCGAGCAAGAGATGGAGGAGGACACCGCGGAGGCGGACCGCGGTGCGTGGGCACAGCCCTAGGTCTGCCAAGATGACCTGGACTGGCTCTACCGGACCAGACGCATTCTCGCTGGCGTCGCCGCTCATCTTGCCTCCGCCGAACTGGCCCCCTCACCCAATCCGGGTGAGTACGTCGTGTTCTTGTCCCACTTCCAGTGGGGGTTCGGTTTGCCGGTCAGCGACTTCTTCCGGGATTGGCTTAGCACCTACGAACTCCAGCCGCACCACCTTCCTGCCAATGCCATTACCTCTCTTTCCGCTTTTGCCTCCACGATCAAAGGCCACGCCGGACTATGGCCCACGAAGGAGCTGTGGATCCGTTTTTTGGCCTTCACCGTAATGTTATTCCGAACGTAGAGCTAGATCCGAAGGACAAGAAGCTCACTCAATTCGGAGCTGCGTCCATCTCACCCCGGAGATTTTCCATTTTCCCCCGGGTCACCGGGCTGGACTCCTGCAAAGGGTGGGCCCGGACCTTCTTTTATGTCCGAAATACGGGCACTGAAGACTTGATCCGGCTGCTTCCCTATACTCCGGGTCCACCTAACCCGGAACTGTGGGATGTCGTCCCCAAGAAGCCCACGGCCTTAGCCAACCAGGTCAACAAGAGGTTCGCGGAGCTGAAGAAGCTCGGGCTACGCAACGAAGATGCTATGATCACGTTCGTGCGCAACCGAATCTCCCCCCTCCAGAAGCGCACCCACAAGGTGTGCCACATGAGCTTCGGCCGCGATCCCAACAGGACCTCATCCTTCGAGCGAAGCAACACGGAGATCTATCGCCGGGTTAAGGCTCTCTTCACCACCCACAAGGACTTCTCCTCTGAGTGGACTTGGGGAATTGAGCATTTTTGCCGTGACAGGCTTCCTCCCGCGGTAAGCTTCGTGACGCAAACTTACTCCGGGTTTAATTTTATGTCGGTCATTATTGCATTTTTGACTCTGCTGTTCGTTCTTTTCCTCAGCTATTTCCTCAGCAGACCCTCGAGGACGGCATCGATCCGACCCTTAAGTGGGCGCCCGACCGGGAGACCCCGGACGAGGAAGAGCCGGACCAGGAGATGTTCCTCCCGATGACCGACGCTACGAAGCGACCCACCGGTAAACCCTCTTCTATTAGAGATTGGCCCGATGATGAAGATGACTCGGATGTCGAGGTGATTGAACCTGTTGATGTTGTCCCCCTTTCTTATGCTTTTCCGGCATCAACTAATCCCGGTGGGCATATCCACGAGGATCCTCCCCTCGCTACGGCGAACCCGTTCTGGTAGCGCCGAAGAAGAAGCGCGGAGCTGCATCGAGTTCCTCCTCCGGACCTTCTCAGCCCGCAAAAAGGCAAAAGAAGTCCGGAGACAAAACTGCCTCCAAGCCAGCAGGCAAAGCCCCAGCACGAAGGGCTCGGAAACCCAAGGAGCCCCAAACATCGGATGCGTAAGTCATTTTTCCTTCTGCAACTTGCTCTTCCTTGCATTGTAGTAGTTTCTCTTCTGACACTATTTGATTTGGCAGGGCTGCGATGGAGGTCCCTCTGAGTGGATCTAGCATCTCTTCGCCGCTCCGACCTACCCCTTCTCCCCCTCGTGACGACGAGTCACGCCCGCTGAGCCCTATTCCAGAGGGTTCTGCGGCTGCTCCGAGTTCTATTCCACCTCGTCAAGAGGGGGGTAACCTTGGAGCGGGGGAGACCAGCCCAGCCGAGGCGGCGGCATCCAAAACTTCGGCTTCGCCGCAATTCTCGTTGAGAAGCTAATGGAAACCGAGACCCAGCTCAACCTCTAGAGAGAGTCCGCTGGACGTGCCGCAGCTGATACCATCCTTCACCACATACTCACGTGGTATGAGAAGATCGATCTCAACCTCCTTACACGCCTGCGCACAGGATCCAGATGGACCAATGACCCGGAGTGGGTAGCTCGGTGCTAGGCTTGCACCCATAGCCTCATCGAATACGCTCCCATTCATGAATGGGTTGAGGGACCGAGCTTCCTAGAAGCCACTGGTGATGAAAATGCTGAGAACGTTGAAGACGGGTCGGATGAGGATGAAAAAGCCGATGTCTCAGACATTGAAGACAGCGAAGATGACGCCGAACTTCCTCATCCTGCTGCTCCTTAAGTGAAAAAACTTGAAAATTTATCAGATCCCCGGTATGCCGGGTGGAATTGTATCCCATATACATGTGATATTTTGCTACTAAGTTCTTATGCCGGATTAACTTGGGCGTAGTCCCCGAGTTTCTTTTTCTTGTTCGCCCAATCTTTTGTCTCGGATCGTGTCTACTTTGATTCGGTTTTACAATTTACGAATCCGAGCTTCAAAAATTGTCTTAACAATACTGGGAAACTTTTAGACTTAGCTCAAAAATAAAACTGCATAATAACTTGAAAATAAATATAAGGTTAGTCCGAAAAACAAATGTCAGCTCGAATAAATTCTTTTCCTTAGTCGTTTTTCATGTGCTACGCACTTCCAAACTTGTTCTCTTGCTTTCAATGAAGCCAATTCTTGTTGGACAGCAGCAAGTCGAAGAGTTGGATTCTTGGTGCTCACACATTACTAATCAGAACTAAGTAGAACAACTTATTCCAGCTAACACACAAAAGAGAATAAATATCATTAAGGCAGTCCCCGAGTTACTGCTCGAGGTGCCAACATTTCATTGATAAGCTCATTGTCGGCATACATACCGACATATGAGAAGACTCGGATACATACACTTCTTTGCTAAGTGTAGAAAGGACGAAGAAGAGCTACATTCCATGGACGCTTAGATTCCTCGCCGGACCTGTCCGCCTTGTTCTTTTCCTGTGGCTTTGCATCTATAAGATAATAAGAATCATTGTGCAATGCTTTGCTCACAATGAATGGCCGTTCCCATGGGGGGATAATTTATGCATGCCAGCAGTACGTTGTACCAACCGAAGCACCCGATCGCCTTCCCGAAAGACTCGGGGGCTTACTTTCCAGCTATGATAGCGTCGGAGATTTTGCTGATATATGGCGGATCTGGACAATGCCAATTCTCTCGCCTCTTCCAGCAGATCAACATCATTTTGCCGGGCTTCTTGCACTTCGGCTTCTGTGTATTGGATGACCCTAGGCGAATCATGCTCTATGTCGGCTGGTAATACAGCTTCTGCCCCATATACCCGAAAGAATGGCGTATAGCCTATTGATCGATTCGGAGTTATTCTTAAACTCCACAATACCGCTAGTAGTTCTTCTATCCAGCACCCGGCTGATCTTTGCAGCGGCTCAATGAGCCGGGGTTTGATCCCGGATAATACTAATCTGTTGGATCTTTATACTTGTCCGTTCGATGCGGGGTAGGCTACCGAGGCTACGTCGAGTCGGATCTTCTTATCCCGGCAGAAACGCGCAAATGCTCCTTCCGCAAAATTTGTGCCATTATTAGTTATGATACTTTGAGGATAACCGTACCTCAAGATGATATCTTTGAGAAATGTTACGGCCGTAGCTCCATCACATTTTCTTATAGGCTTTACTTCAATCCATTTCGTAAACTTGTCAACCATGACCAAAATGTGAGTCATATTTCCCCTTGCTGGTTTGAACGGGCCAACCATATCCAAGCACCATACGACAAATGGCCATGTAATTGGTATGGTCTTGAGTTCCGACATTGGCATATGTGTCTTGGTAGCATACCTATGACAACCATTGCACTTTCTCACCAGATCTTCTGCTTGCTCTAAAGCACTTGGCCAATAGAATCCATGCCGGAAAGCTTTTGCCACCAAGGCTCGGGACGAGGCATGGTGCCCACAATCCCCTTGGTGTATATCTCAGAGGATGTCAGGCCCCTCTTCCGGGTCAACACATCGCTGGAGGACATTGGTCACACTCCTTTTGTATAGTTCAGAATTGATGATCGTGTACGCCTTTGCCCTCCTCTGTGTTTGCCTGGACAACAGTTGTGTTTGCCTGGACAACACTTCCTCAGTGGGTAACGTTCCATCTTTCAGGAATTGGAATATAGGTAGTGCCCAAGCTGGTATTGCTCGCACAGGGAACACATCCTCATCAATCTCCATCTGATCCACCAACATAACTTCAACTGGATCACGCTGAGCAGTCCCCGGGTTCACTGAAGCAGTCCCTGGGTTTGCCGAGGCAGTCCCCGGGTTTCGCGCACCACTTCCCATGTCAATGTCCATGGGCACAGCTCCGTATTCCGTGTCCTCCGGGACATAGCTTGAGTCGGTTTCTGGGGAGGGCCTGATGGATGGTTTCCCGAGGTGCTCTTATGCTACACCCGGTGGAATTGCTTGTCGGGTTGACCCGAGCTTTGACAGCATGTCGGCAGCCTCATTTTCCACCCGGGGTACAGGGTGAAATTCGCATCCCTCAAAGTAACCAGATATCTTCTGCACATAAAATCTGTACAGTGCCATGTTTGGATCAAGGGCGTCCCACAGTCCCGACACTTGCTGCACCACCAAATCTGAGTCGCCAAAGCATATGATCCGACGTATCCCAATCTCTTTTGCCACCTTGAGCCCGTGCACAAGTGCTTCATACTCAGCGACATTGTTTGATGCCGCGAAATGGATCTGCAGCACGTATTTTAGCTGGTCCTTCTTTGGCGAGGTAAGTACAACTCTGGCACCTAGCCCTGTTTTTGTTTTTGATCCGTCAAAGTGCATTCGCCAATAGTTCGGATCAGGAAGTGGTGGTTCATATTGCACCTCGGCCTAGTCCACAAAATAGTCCGCCACAGCTTGAGATTTGATTGCTTCTCGTCTGTCATATTGTGGCGCATACGGATCTAGCTCAATTGCCCATTTTGCAATTCTTCCACTCGCATCCTTATTACTCATTATCTCGGAAATGGGGGCCTCACATATGACCCTGATGGGATGCTCCTCAAAGTAGTGCTTCAGCTTCTTAGCGGCCATGTACACGCCATACGCCACCTTTTGATAGTGTGGATAGTTCTGCTTTGAGGCTGACAATACCTCGCTTAAGTAATACACTGGCCTTTGCACCGACTTACCTTCCTCGTCACGCTCCACCACTATCACTTCACTTACAACTCGGTTGGTTGCGGTTCTATAGAGCAACATTGGCTCCTTTGATAGTGGTGAGGCTAACACTGGTGCAGTGGCTAACATATTCTTCAAGTGGGCAAAGACTTCATTGGCCTACGGTGTCCAAACAAACTTATCCGACTTTTTCATGAGTTGGTAAAGCGGCAATGCCTTTTCACCCAACCGACATACAAACCGACTTAACAAAGCCAGGCAACCTGTGAACTTCTGGACATTGTTAAGACACTTCGGCAGTTCCATTCGTTCGATGGCCCGGATTTTAGTTGGATTAACCTCGATACCTCGGCTAGAAACAAGAAAACCGAGCAATTTCCCAGCTGGGACACCGAAGGTGCATTTTTCTGGGTTAAGTTTCATCCGGAACCTCCTTAGGTTCGCAAACGTTTGCCTGATATCGTCAAGGAGTGTTTTGCTTTCCTTGGTCTTGATAACCACATCATCCACGTACACTTGTACATTTTGACCAATTTGGTCGTGCAAACATTTTTGCATACATCTTTGGTACGTTGCCCCTGCATTACGTAAACCAAATGGCATGGTGCGATAGCAATAAGCCCCATAGGGGGTAATAAACGCAGTCTTTATTTGATCATCCGGATTCAGAGGTATTTGGTGGAAACCAGAATATGCATCAATGAATGACAACAATTCACATCCAGCAGTTGAGTCTATGACCTGATCAATTCTTGGCAGCGGAAATGGATCTTTTGGACACGCCTTGTTCGGGTTCGTGTAATCGATACACATATGCCAAACTACCGCCACATTCGGATCATCCTTCTTCTTCTCCATCAGCACCGGATTAGACAGCCAATCTGGGTAAAGAACCTCCATGATAAATCCTACAGCTAGCAACCGAGCTATCTCATCCCCGGTGACTTTCCTCCTATCTTCGGCGAAGCGGTGGAGAGGTTGCTTCACTGGCTTAGCTCCGGGTCTCACATTCAAAGAGTGCTCGGCCAACTCCCTCGGAACACCTTGCAGGTCCTGTGTGGACCAAGCAAAAATGTCCCGATTCTCACGGAGGAAGTTGACGAGCTTGTTTTCCTATTTATCACTTAACCCGGCACCAATTGTTACAGTGCACTCCGGGAACATGTCATCAACATGAACCTTCTTGGTATCTTTCGTGGCCTGGAAGGAGACACTTCCATGCGGGTTACTCAGCGCCGGCATATACTGCTACGCGGACTGAGCCAATGCCACCACCTCTTGAATTTTCCTTTTATCCTACACAATAACAAGTGACTCGACTAAGTTAGACCCGACCGACGCACACTCCATGGAACGTCGGAAATCCCCAGCAATGGTAATCACCCTGTTTGGTCCGGGCAACTTCATCTTCAAGTAACTAATATGATAGCTTGCCATGAACTTGTTCAGCGCTGGTCTTCCGAGTAACGCGTGATACGCACTTTCCAAGTTCACCACCTCGCACTCCAGATTTTCAGTTCGGCAGTTATCTCTCGTGCCGAACAACATGTCAACCCGGACCTTGCCTATTGGTTCGCAAGAAATGCCGGGCACAATGCCATGGAAAGTTGTTCTCGTGGCCTACAGCATGTTTTCCGAGATACCCAACTTGCGCATTGTGTCCGCATACATGATGTTAATGCTACTGCCATTATCGATCACTACATTTGAGAACCTTACGTTAATGCTAGGTCCAATGAATGTTGGATCCAGCACCAACGCATACAAACCAGGGCTTGGCATAAGCTTGGGATGATCCTTGATGCTCTAGGTGATTTCTTGGTCAGACCAAGGCATATACCTCGTCACTGCAGGCATCACTGCATTCACCTCCATATGTCGGCGCTGCAAGCTCTTTCTATCTGTTTCCTCAGTGGTGAACACACAATAGCTCTGATGATGCTCTCTGTACTCATTTCTGCCCTAATTTCCGGGGTACCTCTGATCCGGCTGGTGCTTATTTTCCACCTGATGCACTGCATCCCTTCTGTCGTTGTTATCATACCTCGGCGGAGGGGGAGGCAACATTAGCTATTGCGTGTTCGCTCCGAAGAGCAATTGCTGCCGGGGTAACTCCTGCCGAGGTTGATCATTCCAGGGTGCCTGAGCATTCCCCGAACCACCTTGTTCGATCTTGCGCATCCACTCACATTGCCTCGTTGTATGACCCGCTGGGTTACTCAGATTTGGCGTGTGAAACTTACACGGCTGGTCCAACATCGACTCATAAGTATACCTCGGACGGTCTTTATTTTCTTGCCACTGTTTCTTTTGCTCTGGTGTCCATGTTCTCTTGGCATCGTTTCTCGGAGTCCATTGCCCTCCAGTTTTCTCGCGTTGGCTGCCCCCTGCTCCGTGCTGATCTTGATTCACAGCCGCAACTTGTTGCGAACCGTATCGATGATCCGGTCTGTCATCTCTTCTTTTCCCTCTGTAGTCATTCCTTCGGGATGATCCGGCTCCATCTCTCTGGTAGTACTCATCGTTCGACTCGTTTGACACGATCCTAGGTTGAGTCGGATCACCCAGAGCATACGAATCTGCAATCCGGATCATCTCTGCCAACGTAGTTGGCATTTTCCTTTGCAACTTTTGCCACAGCTCGCTTGCATATCTGCACCCTTGTGCAAACCATGCTATGGCATGTGATTCTATCACGCCCTCACATGAGTTTCTCACGGTGCACCACCGGGTTAAAAACTCCCGATCCGTCTCATTTGGTCTTTGCTTGCACATAGCTAGGGTCTGCGGCCTATTTGGCCTCTGATACGTACTCGAAAAATTGCTGATGAACATCTCCTCGAAATCTATCCAGCAGTTAATGCTCCCGGGTGGCAAATTGTTCAGCCATACCCTTGCTGGCCCCTCCAACATCTGGGGCACGTATCGTACAGCCCACCTCAAGTTGCCCGTGGCAATTTTCACAGCTGTAGGATAATTTATAAGCCAATCCTCCAGCTTTGTACCGCCGTCATATGTCTTCGTGCCCCTGGGTAACTGGAAGTTGGGCACCGGTGGCTCCTTCATGATCCAGGGTCCAAAACACGCTGGACTCAGTGGACCTTGACATTCGATTTGTTCCGACCTATACAGTCGATCCAATTTCAACCTGGCATCATCCGGCATCAAATCCCTGCTTCCTAATCTCGACCCTATCACATGATAGTCCAGCCTTGGGTATCCCTCGTTTGCCATTTCCGAATCTCCATCGTTATACCTGTCTTGCTCACGTGGAGCACCTCTCTGTTGCATACCTTGGCCAGCATTTTGCTCTTGCCTTGGTATATTCCGCTGCTGCGGTTGTCCTACTCCTGCCGAGTTTCGCTGCCCGGCATTGCCGTTGATGGCGTTTCCTTGATCGGCATTACCTTGGTCACGGTTACCCCGGGCAGCTTCACCTCGGCTCACACTTCATCGATCATCATTTTTCTGTGCTTCTTTTCCTTTCCCTGCCCATGCCGGGTCATACGGGACGATCTGCTTGTTCCTCCTGGCCGAGGTTACTACCTCTTCTCTTCTTGGACCACCATGAGGAGACGATGCGGCTCCAGTGGATTTCTCCGGGTTACCCATCGCCGAATGGACGATCTTGGAGGCTCCAGCTCTCTCCGGGTTAGCCCTGAGTAGTTCCTCGTTCTGTCTGTTCGCGATCTGAACCAGCTCATTAACCCTTTCTTGTTGTCTTTGCCGGGCTTCACCTGTTAGACCCTCTAACTCGGATGCAGCTGCATCCGCTGCTCTGAGGTTCTTTGCCGGCGTACTGTACCTCGGCAGCCCCACGGATAAACAGTTTTCTGATTCCTCAATTCCAGTATCACCTTCTCTGTTCATCTCGCTCATGAGATTTCTCCCTTTTACTTTCACAGCATCAACTTTGTTTGCCTTTGCGTACTCACGCAGCGTCATGTTCAACGACTGCTGAGCCGCAGCTATCTTTTTTTGCCCCCTCTAGTATCTTTTGCCTAGTTTCCTCTAGCTCGGCCTGTGCCTGAGCCGGATCTACTGCTGCTACTACAGGGTTTGCTAAGCTATCCATCGCTTCTCTCAGCACATTCTCTGGCCTCTCTAGTGGAGGACCTCTACCTTTCCTCGGTGCCTTAGGCGTTACCTCCGGATCTGGCGCCAGATCTTTGCTTGCGCCTACACCTAGCGCAGTCATATCACCTCTGCATGGTCCGGGGAGCGAGCGATACGCGCCCCGCGAGCCAAAGTGAGGGGTGGCTCTCCTGCCTCGACGACGTGGCGTGGATGAACACACGACACGTCAACAGCAACGTAGACCTTGTGCGTGCCGAGCTTGATGAAGAGGCCGTTGCGCGGAAGTGGGCGCATGCCGAAGCAGCCTGCGTTGTCGCTGACGAAGTCCAGCGCTCCAAAGCGCTAAACGAGCCCGGAGACGATGCGTTCGCCGGTGCCGATGAAGTTTCCTGTCCGGATCTTGACCCCTCCTAGCGCCGCTAGCCCCACGGTGGGTGCCAACTGTCGTGGTGGTGTCACGGCAGATGCCACGGATAGGCTAAAGGTGGGGACTAATACACGCTAGGGGAATCCAGGAAGGGATAGTGAAGTGATTCTTCACACAGAAGTTTGTATTTGCCTTGCTTCCAAGATTACAAGTGCTCCTAGAGCTGTATTGGCGAGAGGAGGAAGAAGAAACTCTCTTACTCTCACACACTGATCACCCTCAAAAGCCTAGCCAAATCAGAATAGCGGAACCCCTTCTACAGAGGCCCTAGTTCCCCTTTTATAGAGGAAGCTAGGTCTCTGCCTAGGGCATACGTGGCGGCATATTCCTAAGAATATGCCTCCTCCCAAAGTAGTGAGCCGACCGGGTGCTTTTATCCCTCGTCACACATGCAGAAGCTACGTGAGCCTCTGCGGCGCCTTCGTCAGCCGACATGGGCGTCGTCACCCGTGTTGGCCACGCCTCGGTGGTCCTGCCCTTGTCTGCTTCGCCCAGGCAGTGCGTGCCGGGGCTTCTTTTGACCAGCGAGATTCCTTCCTTCGCCAAGAAGCTAGACGTGACCCGGATTATAGTTGATCCGGCCACACCCGTTCCTGCATACAAATAAACCAGGCACTTCCGACTTACTGCTTAAGTCGGTTGAGACTTAGTTAGGCGAACGCCCCCTGGTCCGGGTTACCCCGTGATTCGGCCTGCCTTGAGGTGACCCGGCCAGCATCCGCTTTGGCCTTGCCGAACCTCGGCTAACTCGGCCTTTATACCCCGGCGTGACCCTACCCAGGGGTATCACCCCAACAACAAAGTAAAAGAAAGGCCCTTCAAAGAGGGAAGCAGGGATTGCAAGTCTCATAAAGAGCTCCCAAAAATTATGATACTTTCTAGCTTTCAGCTCTCATTGCCCCTATCATAGGCATCTTTAGGTGATTAAGGTTAAAGTGATCAAATATGAGGATATGCATTAACAAGTTATAAGTTGAGAATCACATGTCCCTTGAATACGAGGGCCGCTCCTCATGCTACTCATGTTTAGTCACAGATAAGTTCTTGTCATCGTAAGCATATGTGTATCATTGAGAACCGCCAACGGGGTACCCCTTGCCCGATGATACGGAAGAATCCCCATATCAAAATGACAAGGCAAGCAGACAACAAGTATCTCAGCATTCTTCTTATTTACCATGGGAATATGGTGCTTTTTTCTCTCTTTCCTCTTTTCATAATATCTCTTTTTTTTATTTTCTCTTTTTCTCAATCTCTATCTCTTTTTTTAAAAGAAGAATGCTTCATAGATACTCGTTATGGTTACGCTGCAGGTTTCCACCATGTCAGCATGGATTAGATTAGCGGCTCGGGCGTTTCTCTAACACACATGCATAACTCCATGGACTTACAAGCTCCCCTTTCATTTCACACCGACGACATCCATAGACAAAAGAACATGATATCAACTAGGTACGAAGTACCAGTGCAATGTTGAAAGCGTTCCCCATAACAGCATGGTTCTGCTAATCCACAACTTACAAAGCGTAAGCATATACGCAACATAGGTGAGCACAATGGTTCAAGTTTATTAAATGCGAGAAAGTAAAGTGTGCCATCAAGTTCATGAGAGCTTTAATCACTAATTTTCACATAACAAGTTTAATTTGGGAGGTAGATAAAACAAGAATTTACTTGGAATAGCAATAATGCTACTAGGTAGGTATGGTGGACACAAATGGAATGGGTTTGGTTTAAAGGAGTGGATGCACGAGAAGAATACCCTCTCAGTACAGGTTTTTGGCTAGCAAGGCTGGGTAGCAAGTATAAGAGTTGAAGGAAACAACCAAACATACAAGTGATAAAAACAAACATGCAATCTTCCTCGGAAGCACAAAAGATCTTAACTAGAGAATACTAAACTTATGAGCAAATCAAGAAAGAAAGATGATGAAATTATTTTCTCTAGAGTACTTCTATATTTTCTTTCAACTCTCAAAAATAGTGTGCTACTGACCGAGCCAGGTTTGCCAAAACCAACTAAATTAACTCAATGATCCCAAAGTGATACCAATACTAACAACAAGATCAATCATAAAACCACGAATTGAAAACTAATATAATCTATGCAAAAGAGTGAATGATAGAACTTCTCATTAATATTCCATAATGGCAACTCACACCAAGGGATACATATCTAACGAGAGACACTTCCATAATGCAAACCATCCTATATAATAACTGCTCTATTCATGATACGACTCTACTAATAAGGTAAAAGATAGAAGATAGTGATATGATACCACGGCACTCCCCCAAGCTTGGAACAAAGCAAGGGGATACCAAACCTGATGACGAATTACTCCTTCGGTGGTGGTGGTATCCTCTCAATGAGCTCTCTGATCAATTTCCCCAAGTCCTCAATCTCGAAGGTGAGATTACGAATCAACTATGAGTTTTGCTCAATGCGGCTCATGATCATGTCGTGTTGAGAATTCCAGATCTTGCTATTCTTTTTCCGTCCTTCCTTCTTGGAGTCTTCTTTTCCTGCATGGTTATGGATAAAGGTATGGAAGGGATTCTTGGTGTGTGGAGGAAGTGACCGTGGAGCCAAACTGTGACGAGGAGCTTTCCCCCCAGTCTGCATCCGTGCCGTCCTTCTAACCCTGGCAGGTTTCGTCACCACCCCAATGCTTGCAATGGTAGTGCCGGTGTGTGGACGTTGGCCTTGCGCCTCTTCACCTTCACTCTTGATCTCCCTCTCCTTCCCGGGATCTTGGAGGTCTTCCTCCATAGGCTCCTTCCCTTTATCCTTGGAAGACACCATTGTGCTTCTAAACCTTCAAAGAGTATGTCCTGGCAGAAACAGATCAAAACGAAAACATGACGAAAACACAATATACGAACCTCGGGGGATCCGGGGGGTTTTATATTACGAAGTTTCATATCAAAAGGAAGGTACTGGGAGAAAACGAGTCGGAGGCGGAGTCCGGGGTGGCCTCACCACCTGGTGGCGCGGCCAGGGGAGGGCCCGCGCCATAGGGTGGTGTGAGCCACCCTGGCTCCGTTTCCATCCCTTTTTCTCTTTGTAGATTTTCTTATTGACTGAAAACTTCAAAAATATAGTTGGATTGTATTTTCGCGGAACTTTTCTTACCGGAACTGTTACCTATTTGAAAACGGACTCTGCAGGTCTCTGAATTTGGTATTTAGTGGGTTCTTCCGGAGTCACCACTTGAATAATCATCAGTATCTTCATCTTCATACACTCAATACTTGAGTCAGAAAACCCTTCTCTTCCTTATTACACCATTGTCTCAACTTCCTGGAAATTTCTTTCACACAAAACTTCACACAGTTCTCATTAGCAACATTAGTATAAGTGAAGTGATAAAACCTTTTGAGTCCAAATTCAACTGAAAACCATCAAAACATAAGCTACTGTAGGAACTCCTTTTGAAAACCCAAAAAGAATTCAAAAAGGAAATCGAATAAAGAAGCAAATGCAAGAGTGGCAAAATCTGTCAAAACAGACCAGCAGGTAAAGATCAATTTTTTCGAAAATCTTCTGTTGCTCAAATCAAAAAGTGCAAAACTAACGAAAGTTAAATAACAATCTAGGGCAGAAGAACAAAAAATTACAGATCAAACCGACGTACAGAGATCTCTCACGATTTTTTACGGTGAAGCACAAAAATCTGTTTCGGGACAGCAACTTCCCCAAATCTTACTTCTCTCTCATTAGAGGTTGATCTTGACAGAAAAACCAAACAAAACGGATAAGGAGCGGTTATTACGGAAGTAATAACTTCCAAGAATCAAAGAAACAAAAACAAACTAAAAGCAAAAACAAATTAGGTTGTCTCCCAAAAAGCTCTTTCTTTATACCCATTAAGATGGGCATGATAATTTTGAAGAAGCTCTCATAGGGATATGGATTGAAGTGAAAGAGAGCATTAAGAAGAAAAAACACACACACATTTAAGTCTAACCCACTTCCTATGCAAGGGGATTTTGTAAACAAACAAGTTTTTGAAACCAGAGGCTTCTTGCATAAGAAGGCAAAACAAGTGCAACATAAAAACTTTCAGCATAAAACGAGGAAACTTGATATTATTGAGATACATAAGAACACTTTTCCCTCTCTCATAGTAGCTTTCAGTATCATGCATAAACTTAACAATATAGATATCACAAGGACAATCATAGCAATGATCACTTATTCTAACAGAAAACACGGGAATACTAGCTCTCATAACACTACTTTGTGAAACAATATTAGAGGTATCCTTACAAAGGATAGGGTGTCCCTCCTTTTCATATTTAGTAACAAAGTGTTTCACATTTGCTATTATAGGTTCATCAACCATTTATTTATCAGGTTCAACAGCTTTATTCGTACTTTCATTAACCATACTAGCTATCATAGAATGTTCCTTTACCTTAACTGGAAAAGGCATTTTCTCAATATAAGGTTTAGGTAAAACATGATTAGCAGTATAAACTTCCGTATTTATTGCAGGAACACTCTTAGCAATATCTTTATAAGGTTCATGATACTTATTCCACTTATTTTTAGGCACTTCAATGTAGGAAGCAAAAGCCTTAAAATAAGAAGCAATAGCTTGAGAGTCTAGACCATAAGCATTTTTAATATTTTGAAAGTCATCAGTTCCCATAAAAGATTCAATGCATTCATAATCATAATTTATACCTGACTTTCTACCTTTGTCATTCTCCCATGCTTCAGTATTGTCTTGAATACGGTCCAGAAGATCCCATTTAGCTTCTTCTTCCATACGAGTGAATGATCCATCACAAGAAAGCGTCCAATAAATCCTTATCATGTAGAGGGAGCCTTGCATAAAAGTTGTTGATAATAATATTGTTGGGGAGCTCATGAATGGGACATTTGAGCATTAGTAACTTCAATATCCCCCAAGCTTGAGCTGTACTATCTCCATCAAGAGGCCAAAAGTTGTATATTTGATTCCGATCTTTATGAATCTCACTAGGAGGATAAAACTTTGAATAGAAGAGAGGCACTATTTCCACCCATTCTAGAGCTTGACCATTCTTCAGCAGCTTATACCATCCCTCAGCTCTTCCTTTTAGTGATAATGAGAATAACTTCTTCTTAACTTGATCTGTAGTAATACCTGCACACTTGAACAACCCGCATAATTCGTGTATAAAGAGCAAATGATCACCGACATGGACAGTTCCATCCCCAACATAGTAGTTATCCATAACACGATCAATAAATTCTTGTAGGTATTTTAAAACCATCATTCTCAGCAGGTGGTGGCTTATCTACTACCTTAGCAGTGGTAGTAGCATTACCAAATAAAAAACTCAGCGAATTATCCATAACGAAAATAAAGCAACTAGCAGAAGTAAACAATACTCATAGTAGAAGTTTCCTTTACCAGTTCCACTCTCTAATAGCGCTTCACTCCCTGGCAACGGCGCCAGAAAATAGTCTTGATGACCCACAAGTATAGGGGGTGTATTGCAGTATTTTCGATAAGTAAGAGTGTCGAACCCAACGAGGAGCAGAAGGTGCTGGCTAGTGGTATGGATCAGGAATTCACTACAAATACTTAGCAAACGGATTTTTAGAGGTTTTCGATAAAGCAAGTAAACAAAGTACGAGTAAATAAAAGACAGTAGGAATAAATGCAACAAGTGGCCCAATCCTTTATGCAGCAAAGGACAAGCCGGTTGTATTACTTAAGATGACCAAACATTCTCGAGGACACATGGGAAGACTCTCAAGTGCTTTCACTTCATATAGTTGATTAATCTTCTCTAGCTTGCTAAGTGTTGTGTGGGTGAACCTGTGCTAATGTACCGCCCCATCCAAGACTAATACATACTTGTGATTATACCCCTTGCAAACATCCGTAAGTACAAGAAAGTAATTAAGGTAGAAACCTAACCACAACTTTAAACTCTAAGACCCTTACGTCCCATGTGCAATGGTTTCCTAACGGGGGTTCAGGTTTCTGTCACTCCGGCAACCCCTACGAGTAGTAGCCAAATACACAATGCATTCCCCTAGGCCCATATAGGTGAAGTGTCATGTAGTCGACGTTCACATGAAACCACTAGAAGAAGTACACCACAACTTAAATAAAAATATATTGAATCTTTCTCAACATAACTCCACTACTAACAACAAGACTTCTCCCATGTCCTTAAGAACAAAACAAACTACTCACAAGACATCATATGGATCATGATCAGAGATGGAATAATGATGTATAACAATTTGAACCTAAACAATAATTCAATGGTTCACTCAATAGCATCAACTACAAAGAGTAATCAACACCGAGAAAGTTTCCCCTATGAACTATGCAAGATTCAACACAATTGTTACAGCAATATGGAGATGGTGATGAGGGTGCTGATGGTGATGATGGTGGTGATGATGATGATGATCCCGATAAAGTCCAGCTTGATGGTGGTGTTGATGGCGACAATCTCCCCTCTACGGGAAGGAATTCCCCTGACAGAAATCTGTCTGCTGGAGAGATCTTTCTCTCTCGGTGTTTTCCGCCCCGCAGAGGCGGCGGAATATTTCTGTGGTTGCTCTCCGAGCCTTAGGGTTTTGGGAGGATGATATACGGCAGAGGGGAGAGACTGGAGTGGGCCAGGGTGGCCACACCACCTCCTGGCGCGGCCTAGGGCTGCCCGCGCCATGGGGTGGTGTAGGCCCCCTGTGCCCATCTCCACTTCGTCTTCTGGCATCCTTAGTCTTCTGGAAAAATAGGATTTTCCGTATATTTTCCTGGATTTTCTGATCTTCACGAATTTTGCCTCCAAACAACACCTTTTCCATCATAATCCTGACTGCAATGATCCATGCTCCAAAAGTCATCAACCATGCAAAAACAGATGAAATAACATAAGTATCACCTCTCAATACGAAATATATCAATGAATAATAGTGAATTAAGACATAGAATAGTGATGCAAAATGGACGTATCACTGGCACCAGCCATTCCCGTCGCATCACCCGCAAATCCACCGCATCGCCGCCCAGCCACCTTGTAGCCTCGCCTGGCGACACGGTGCAACTCAGCTATCCCCTGCGTCATCGATTCGTCGCGGCCTAGCTATCATTCGTCGTTCCTACTTTGTCGAATCGCTGCCATCGCATCGTCGATTCGATGGCCAACACCGTCGATATGCCTTCCCGTGCCAGTGTGGAACACGGCAGTGCCATCGGAGATGGCTTAAGAGAGGACGAGCAAGATGCTATCGGTGGCTAATGCAAAGAGTTGGGTACATAAACTGCAAACACGGCGATGTACCCAGGTTCGGGGCCCTCTCGGTGAGATAACACCTGTACTCCTGCAAGGATATACTATATCAGGGGCGAACGCCCAGTACAAGTCCTCCTGGAGCTGTTTCCTTAGCAACTATAAAGACCTAGAGGAAGAAGATGAACTTGTGGTCTCTGAGAATCTACCTAGAACCCTAGCTCTCCGTTATATACTAGCTGGGAGAGGTAGGTTACAACGTGGGCTCTAGGGTTTGCTATTTGGACTTTCGGTTTTCCAAGTGAGCCGGCCGGAAGGATCTAGCCGGTGGGTCAGGACCTAGTCATCCCCTCAGTACAGTAGGGACGGCGCTACAGTCTCCTAGCGCCTGTGCTTTGGATGTCACCCGACGCTTTAATCGTTAGCTGGTGCTTTAGCGGATAGTCGACAACGCTCTCCTCAACTTCCAGGTTTGGCGCTTTGGCGTAGTTGTCTTCTAGTGCCGGTAGGGCAGTGATACGTTGCAAACGTATCTATAATTTTTGATGTTCCATGCTTGGTTTTATCTACTTTCCTATGTTTTGTTCCAACTTTGGAGTACTTTTTATACACTTTCTAGGACTAACCTATTAACAAGATGCCACAGTGCCAGTTGCTTGTTTTCTGTTGTTTTTGGTTCCAGAAACTCAGAAAATGAATATTCTCGGAATTGGATGGGACAAAAGCCAAAGTTAATATTTTACCGGAAGACTCACGGAGCCATAAGACGAGACGGAGAGGGGCCATAGGGTGGCCACACCATGTGGTGGCACGGGCTAGCCCTAGCCGCGCCACCAGGTCGTGTGGGCCCCATGGCTGCCCACCGACCTTGCTTCTTTGCCTATAAGATGCCCCCCGATGCAAAAACCCTAAATAGTCAAGCCTCCAGCCACGAAAAGTTCCACAGCGCTGCCACCACCGAAGGGGAGATTCATGGAACAGAAAGTCTCTGTTGCGGCACCCTGCCGGGATGGGGAAGTGCCCCCGGAGCCATCTCCATCGATCTCCACCACCATCTCCATCACCAGGGGTTCCCAGTGAAACATCAATACACGTGTGATACACATGTATTAAAGATGACAAGAACTTACCGGTGACTAAACTTGAGTAGCATGAGGAGCGGCCCTCATATTCAAGGGACATGAGATTTCCAACTTATACTTTGTCAAGCATATACTTCATAGTTTGTTCACTTTAACCTTAATCACTTCAAGATGCTTATGATAGGGGTAATGAGAGCTTAAATATATTAAGTACCATAATTTTAGCAAGCTCTTTATGAAACTTGAATCTCTACTTCCTTCTATGAAGGCCTTTCTTCACTTTTATATTGAGTCATCACCTTCTATCTTTATGCACCTACTTTGAGAGCATACTGGCCATTCTTAGTTCTATGTGCATTGTCCCAAGAATTGTTGATTGATTCATAACTTTGATATTGCTTGTTCTTAAACTTTTGTATCTAGTCACTCTTATGAACTTTGAAGGTGTCTTATGCATTTATGTTTGCTACTCTATGAGGGATAAGTTGAATGCCACTATGCTATGTTTTCTTTATGTGAAACAAACAAACGTCTTGCAAAGCATTGTTATTCATGAATCTTTTGTTTGTGCCTTTTCATGTTGCAACATACTTGTTATGTCTTATTGTTAGAACTTTATCTTTCATGCTATGTTGAAGTACTATGATCCCAGCTATCCATGTTTTACAAATACTTTGACCAAGTTTATGATGGTGCATGTCACCTCAAAAATTATTCTTTATTTTTATCACTTACCTACCCGAGGACGAGCAGGAGTTAAGATTGGGGATGTTGATACATTGCAAATGTATCTATAATTTTTGATGTTCCATGCTTGGTTTTATCTACTTTCTTGTGTTTTGTCCACACTTTGGAGTACTTTTCATATGATTGCTTGGACTAACCTATTAACAAAAGCCGTAGTGCCAGCTGCCTGTTTTCTACTATTTTTGGTTCCATGAAAGTCAAAAAATGAATATTATCGGAATTGGACGGGACAAAAGCCAAAGTCAGTATTTCACCGAGGAACATCTGGAGCCAAAATACGAGACGGAGAGGGGCTGGTCCTGGCCACACCACCTGGCCGCGCGGCCAGGCCTGTCTCGCGCCAGGGGGTGGTCTGGTCGCCCCAGGCACCCCCTCAGCCTCTCCTTCCTCCTATAAGATTGATCTGATACATAAACCCTAAGTAGTCAATCAGAAATCCACGAAAAGTTCCGCAGCGCCACCTCCACTGAAGTGGAGATTTGGGGGACAGAAAGTCTCTGTTCTGGCACCCTACCGGGACGGAGAAGTTCCCCCGGAGCCATCTCCATCGATCTCCACCGCCATCTCCATCGCCGTTGCTGATTCCCATGATGAGGAGGGAGTAGTTCTTCCTCGAGGCTAAGGGTTCTACCGGTAGCTATGTGTTCATCTCTCTCTCTATGCATGATCATGTTGTGATCATGAGCTTTGTAATCAAGTAGATCTACCTTGCTACTCAAGTGCTTTAATAGATCTCTGCTCTCCCCATGTGTGTGAAAGTGATAGTGTGCACACCATGGTGGCACTTAGGCTAGAGATTACAAATACTTGTTATGAGTTATATTTGGAGTTGGATGTCTCTATGAAATTGTCGTGTTTGTTGGAACCACCTAGTACTCAAGGTGACAGTGTGGGGTTATCTAGATGGGAAAGGCTTACTTTGAGGTGTGCTGTTATAGCCCTACCATGGATTAGAGTGTCCAACCGGAGAGTAGTTCAGAGTAGTATCATGAAGATAATATATTCATATGAGAGTGTTCACTAGTGAAAGTATGATCCCTAGGCCTTGTTTCTAAGATTGAAACACCATTTGCAACTAGATCTGTTACATGTTTGCTTGTTGTCATCTTTATTTCAGTTTGCCTTCAGTCTCTTCCACGCCATCAAGCTATTTTCTAGCACCGTTGTCTTATATCCATACTATTTCTATTTTACTATCTCTTCACCGAACTAGTGCACCTATACACCCGACAAGTGTATTGGGTGTGTTGGGGACACAAGAGACTTCTTGTATCTTGATTGTAGGGTTGCTTGAGAGGGATACCTTTGACCACTTCCTCCCTGAGTTCGATAAACCTTGGGTAATCCACTTAAGGGAAACTTGATGCTGTTCTACAAACCTCTGCACTTGGAGGCCCAACAACTGTCTACAAGAATAGAAGTGCATAGACATCAGGCAGTGCGCCAGCCTGTTTGGTAATGCAAGGAGCCAGAGGCGCGTTCAACAAGGAGTTTCACACCCTCTGTAGCATTTCCACCGAATCCGAGGCTACCAGGTGGAAACGGCCACCCAGCCGGTTCCTTTGGCCATCCAACAAGACGGGCCAGCCGAGGAATCCTTGAGGGCAGACCGGTTGGAGCGGTCCACCCAGTTGCAGTCCTCTATCCTGCGGCCATCCGGCCAGGTACTTCTGGAGCCGGCCAGTTAGGCCTGGCCTGGCCTACCCAGCGGTCATTCCCCGACAGTAGTCCCCGAGCGCATTGGGACTTTGCCTCACGGAGAAGTTCTTGCGTTCTCATTGATCGAACTGAAATAGTTGGTGATGAAAAACTGGTTGTAGATTCTGCTCGAGGTGGTTGTTGTTTCCCGGCTAGAGTTTATCGGCTACGGAATCGGTGGCCACCCACTGGGTGTAAGCAAGGAAGGCAGCGACCAACTAGTGCGACTGGAAGGAGGGAGACGAATCGTCTGGTTTCTTAGGTCAGTGCTTACGCCAGCCACGCCTGACGGTTATGACGCTCATCGCGTCACTTTGATAGCTTGCTTTGCAGCAGCAGTTTTCGGTTAATGTGTGCACGTCTCGCCGCTATAGTTTCTCGGGGGGAGGGGGTGCATCCACGCCTCGCCTCCCGTAGTAACACCTGCGAGGTCTTCTGTGCGGGGTTGCGCCAGCATATTGGATCCGTAACCAAAAAGTCGTGGGGAGGTGGGGTAGTTTTGTACCACGTGGTGGAAGGGAGCAGAGGGGGCGCGTTTGTCCCGCGGGGACAGGATTTTCCCCACTTCTCATTCTTCCTATTCTTGCTCTTCTCGCCTTTGTGCACCTCGCTGTCTTCCTCTTCCGCCACCAGATTTTGGTCACCGGTGTCACCACGGGTGCGCGCACCGAGAGGACCCTTCTTCTCCATCATGGCTTCCACACCTGAGGACATGCTTCCAGAGCAGCGTGGTGGATGGTGCGGCTCCTTCATTGCGGAGGAGCTCATCTACAAGTACCAGCAGGGAAAGTTCATACCGTAAGAACCACTGGTGAAGCATCGGCTCGCACCGAAGGAGGAGGGCGTCCCTCGCCCCAAGCCTGGCGAGGCCGTCATCTTCCTCGCTCACTTTGCCCATGGATTTGGCATTCCGGTGAGTGACTTCATCCTTGAGATCTTCACCATGTTCGACCTCCAGCTTCATCATCTGGGGGCGAACATGATGGCACAGCTATCGCATCACGCGATCAGCTGCGAGTCATACTTGGGGGTGCTCCCGGACTCGGTGAACTTCCTCAAGTTTTTCAACTTCAAAGCCCAGGTAGTGCACAAGGGTGGCCCGCTGGTGTAGACTGGTTGCTGCGCTGTCTACCCGCAACCGACTTCGCAGATGCCACGGTTTGACCTCCCTGACACGGTGAAATTGCGGAAGCGCTCATATTTCTATGTGAGCAATGCCAGAGAGGTCGACTGGATCTGGCTCCCTGTCTTCGCCAACTTCCCTTCCACCCGAAAGTCCTAGACGGTGAAGGGGTTGGGCGCCCAGGTGGACATCGACCAGATGGTCGCCCGGGTACAGGCGCTGGTGGAGACGGAGCGGTTCACCACCCGGGACATCACCTTGTCTTGGATGGCTCGCCGGGTGCTCCCGCTGCAGCGACGGTCGCACAATATTTGCCACCTATCTGACCCTAATGGTCCCACCCGATCGTCCCATCTGGACGTGCCGTACGAGACCCTCCAGAACTAGCTTGCCATGATCTCGAAGGAGGACTTGGAGAACGGCTGGCGCTACTCCTGCATGCCGTACCATTGAGACCGTCTACCGCCTAAGGTTAGTCTTCTTTACTTGCCTAGTGGATTTTTCCCGAAGGATTTCTACACACTTCTTATCTGTCCCCTTTGAGTACCTTTTTACGGCTCGGCTAGCGGAAGACGGTATGGGTGACCGCAACCTTCCCCACTTCTCGGCTGACCGCCCGGTGCCAAAGTTTTCGCCAACGGAGCCAGGGCGTTTCCCTGCCCGGGGTGACGAGGGTTTAACGGATCCGCTTGGTAAGGGTTTTCTTTTTCTGCGTCTTGTTCACCGATTTGTCGGTTTCAACCAGACGTTGAGTCTTTCTCGCGTTCGTGTAGCTTTGTGAAAGAAGTGTATCTAGACGATTTTAGTGTCTAGGTTCACTCTAAATCTAGATGAACCTAGACAAAAAAGAGGCCTAGATATACTTCGTTCACAAAATTAAAACATCTTATATTTAGAAACGGAGGGAGTATGAATCTATGTACTCTCTGAATATTTGGCTTGAGTTAGGACTGCAGTTTTGACATTCAGACAGAGAACTGTTTGAATGGAGTTCAGACATTCAGTGCCAAATGAACGGAAATATCCCAACACGATCGAGTACCTGACCTGCGACGGCCAAGGGCATGAAGATGATGGCCCCTGAGCCTAACACCACCTTAAGCAACGGCCATGCGGCCGATACCTCCACAAGAAGACTTGGTGCATGGTTGTCTCTTTGGTCGTGCGGGTGCGGCGCTTGAGCCTCTTCTTCCCACACGAGTGCGCTACACACATGGCGGCGGTGGGGTGGCGGCGCCGCTCTATTTGTTGGGTGCCCAGTCTCCTCTCGACCGTGCCTCCTTCTCGGCTGGGTGGGTCCATTGATCATTAGCATGACTTTTTCCACCATTAAGCTGCCATGTAGAAATACGTGCCAGAAACTATATACACTCATTGCAAGAAGGTGCCGAAAACCACCGAGGATGCACCTGTGTCACGGCTAGGTCAGCTGTGCCCACCATTTGGAAGAGTTAGATGCTTCATCTCAAAATCATCTTTTGGAAGAGTTAGTTACTTTCTACTCGTTTATTCTGACCGCTCTTGACTTACTAGCAGCGTGAGTACTTGACTTTGGTGGCTTATGTTCACACACCATTTGTTATCCCTTGCTAGTGTGAACAACACTTGCCATTTCCTACACTAACACATGCACGCACTTGTATCGGCAGCTAGTTATATTATGCAACAATTATCACAACCAAACAACGTCAGAGTAAAATAAGTTTTACCCTCGAACAATTTCACCAACACTCTTGCTTCGGTACCCCCCACTATAGGGAATCATTCAGGAAATAACCGGTTTTTCGGTGATTACGTGCTTGTTCCGGATCCAATCAGTTTGTTTTAATCCATATGCGTGACCCCATATGCGTACTTTGCTGAGTAAAATACGGAGACCGAACGATCGGTCCATATGAAGGAATCGTCGCCTCCGTCCACATCCTCTTTCTCACCCAATTCTTCTCCGATCTACTGCAGCTACACGAGAGGAGGCCACCTCTTGTTCTCCTTCCGTCTGCATCTTACGGTTTGTCTAGGAGATGCGGTTCGATCAAGATCGGAGACGCACGACGCAGGTGGTATCAGCGACGAGCGAGATGGAACGTGGAACGACATTTGCTTCAGAACCGCATGTGGGAGCGGCAAATCTTTTTTCAGTACCCACGACATGTACGTAACACCTTACATACGCATACCGGTACAGAAAAAATAACGGCCTAGACCGGTAAGCCGGTTTTCTAATCAAAATTTTCCTTGGGGGGGGGGGGGTACCGAAGCAAGCCTCTTTCACCAATTGATACTCCAAAGTCTAGCGTGGTAACATCAGCAAATCACACTAGCCATATAAATAAGGTAATTATTGGTCAAAGTATTGCACTTGATTGATTTACTTGAGACCTTGAGCAAAATACAGGAAGTTCCTTGTATTATATGTATATATGCTCCATGGTGAGCTAAGCTGCTGTCCGGCTGGATCAACTACTCCACATCGGCCTAGCTTACTTGGTCAAGAGCTAATCATGCTCATAAAATACGATAAACGTTTACTTCAAAAACCATGGAAGTTAAGCCGTCAACTCCAACTGCCTTATATTCAGTTCCTTGTGGCTCAGCCAGAATAGATCTCAGCCGTGCTAGATATATAGATTCATCTCCTCGTTGGCAGCACAAAACATCTTCCAGGTGAGATCAATCCACGCACTCGAATATGTCGGTTCATACGATTTTCTATTCTTATTCGTTTAGTTTTCTGCAAGTATGTGTGGCTTTTTTTCGTCTGTAAGCTGGCTAGCTAAATCATATTGGATTGATCCGATTGATATCGCCCCTTCAGCACGGCTCTTGTCGGGGATCGGAATTAATGGCGTCTCGCCGAGAACTATTTCTTGAGAAAGAAAGTTACAATGATGTATGGCCTATGAATGGTCTTGCTGTGCTCATGGGCTACCTTTCCATGGCCATCAAGGGTTTGGGTTTTCTGGTGCTCACTTGGACAACCGTCGTGCTTCTAGGTGGCTTTGTCTCTATGCTGCATAAGAAGGATTTTTGGTCTTTGACATTCATCACCCTTGTACAGATGGCTGGGTTAGTACCTCTTCCTACATCAAATTCATACTAGTTGAATGCCCGTGAATTTCTACGGGCTCTCAGGTTCCCTAGATGCTCAATTTCTAGTAATACAATTGGAGATAACCAATTTATAAACATAAAAAAATTTAGCAATGAGTACCAAAAGTGTCAATGAGAGCATGAAGCTTTGTTTCCAAAACAAAGATCCCATGCGGTAATATTTGTAACACTAATCTAGGGTCAACAATCAACTCCTATTCCCAAAATTTGCATGTCATGTGAAATTTCAAAAACAACGAAAGATGGAAAGATTCCGATAATGTAAAATGTAATACATGAAAAGGGAAAATTATTATACGTTCTTCATAAACATCGTTTACCTTTGGTTACTTGTCAGTGATGTTTTAAGACCCTTCGACCATAAGGTATTGCTTCTACATCTTCCTCTTTGCAGATTCAGTAATACGATTTCGTGTTCTCCACCTTTTTTTGTCGGTTAAAATGTACAATAAGAATCGTAGCATTTCAAAACACCGAATTAGCAATGAAAATATGAGTATGCAGCAAATCCCCACTAGCCATAGCAAACTCCTCGCCTACCTCGGCTGGTAGAATGCCGAGCAGCGTTGGTAGCAAACAAAATGTGTTATGGTAGCAGCACTGCAACTAAACAAGGATTCACAGCAGACAGCCAAAACCATTGTAGGACCTCGCTCGTGTGTTCACATGAAAACACAGAAAAGTTTGTAGTATTTTGAAAACACATATGCTATGTCAAACAAATCGCAATTGTTTTGCCTCGTACTCACACGGACTTCACTAGAGAGGGCTCTCTGTTGAATTAGGCTCTCCAAAACCTAGTCAGTGCTAGATGTAGGCAGCACATAGTCTCATCCCCATGATAATCCCTTTGTTTACCTTCAGTTCACTAGGTAGAATCCGATGTTTTCGAGCTATAACTCGACACACCTCGAAGGCTATCCACGACAGCACAACGGGAGGGCATCGAATACAGGAAATGGTGATGGGCGGTGTCAGAGGGCACCGGGGTTTTATACGGTGTCTCCTCGAGCTCTGCAGCCGGCAAGGGAACGGGTACTCTGGGAAATGGCGATGTAGCGCATGCGGCGGGCAAGACTTTGTAGAAGAGTTTTTTTTGTAGAGGAGAGATGAGGGGATGAAGGAGAGGATAGGGTTGACCGACCTATTATAACCACAAGAAGAAAATAACGAAGAACGGAAAAAAAATCATTGCATGGGACACAAGATTTAACGTGGAAAACCTCTACAACAAATAGTACAAAAAACAACGGATCCCAGCCAGTGAAACTTCACTATGTGGGGAGTGTTTTTATACAACACCAGGGATTATCAGATGTGACTATCCCAACTTACACGGGTATGACTAATCAGGTTCCTACGATTAGTTACCCTAGTTGCATAAAGGCTTACGGCCCGTGAAGCCTATAAAGAATAAAGGAAGATCCAAGAAGTATCCGGCGGATAGAAAGCTCTCTTGGCTATCAAAGAAGAAATAGAAACCGACAATGTATTAGTATTGTAACTGTAACTTCTAACCTATCCGTATACGGCTTCGGGACCTAGCCTATTATACAAAGGCTGGGAGGAGCCAACGGAGAGGCACCGAAAGCCTTGAGCAATTTGTAACCATATTGTCCCTAAGAAATCAGACAACTTCAACTTCCTTGTTTGTCTGATCAGCCAATGAAATCCCCAGCGTTTTATTTTCCACGAAACTCTAAGTCCATAATCATGGGCATTGCTGAGGTTACCCCTTGTCAATTGGCATCGTCTGTGGGACATCTAAATGTTGGAGCCATGGATTCGGTGGCCCCCTCTTCACCAAGCAAAAGCTCGACAGCAGCGGATCCATGCCCGCACACCCCTCTTTCGGTTACTGTCGACTTCAACAGTAGCTCCGATCTCATAATCGGAAGTTTTCACTTCCGCGTGGAGCTTGGCAATCTTCCGTATCTGCCTCGATCTATTCGGGGTCCGACGGTCGTAACAGAAGCGCCTACGGCAATTCTGAAGGGAATATGTCCTAAGAGACAATAATAAAGTTGCTATTATATGTATTCCAAGTATATGATAGATGTTTATTTTGCATGCTATAATTGTATTAATACGAAACGTTAATACATGTGTGTTTAATAAATAAAATAGAAAGTTCCTAGTTATTCCTCTCTTGAACTAGCTCGTTGATTAACAAGATGATCAAAGTTTCCTGATCATGGACATTGGATGTAGTTAATAACAAGGTCACAACATTTGTAAAATGATGTGATGAACATTCATCCGAAGTATAGCATTACGATCAAAGTCATTGTGTTTATATTTCTATCACATTGTACAAAGTAAGTCTAGTCCTTAGACCATGAGATCATATTAATCACTAACATCGGAAGAGTATCTTGATAACTTCAAACGTCACACCGTAAAAGAGTGACTATAAAGGTGGGTTCAGTGTTACAAAGGTGTTATGTAGATGCTCATGGATGAAGAGTGGGATTTGTCCATCCCGATGACGGATAGATATAATCTGGGCCCTCTCGTAGATATTACATTAAGAATAACTTGCAAGCAAGTGATGTGATCATTAGAATGTTATATCACGGGAACGAGAAAAAAGTACATGTCGGTAATGAGATCAAACTAGGTATTTGGATACCGATGATCGAATCTCGGACATGTAATATATCGTGAGACCATTGTAACGTACGTCATGAATGGCCAAGGATGAAGAAATATTCGGGCACGTACAAAAACTTTCGTAATAGTTTGTTAGGACTAGAGTTTGAGTCTATGTTCAGATGCAAGCATCCGAACATAGCCTCGCGGCTACTCCCATCGGGAGCGCTGGCCACCCACCCGAGATTTTTTTTAGCTTGGGAATATTCTCAGTTAGAGACATTATTCTAAACCTATGTCCCAATGCAAGCATCCAAACATAGCCTCGGGGGCTACTTCCATTGGGAGCGCTGTCGCACACCCGATAGAAAAACACTCTATAAACAGAGTCAAGCAGAGTGTACCCGAGAAAACTCCAACGGAGTCGAACAAATATAAACCTATGACAATTACATATTTGTATCCTCAGTCGGTTACTCCCACTGGGAGCACCTATATGTGATCCAATAAAAGCTGACAATTTCAGCAATTCCGATAGCCAAACAAGACGGTCGAAAAAAACTCAAATAAATCCTCAAAACCTGTCCGCCGCGATAATACGTCTGAGTGTCGTGTCCACGATATTAAGGTAAGACCCTAGGATCCATCATGTGTGGCTTGGTAATCGTACATGAATGCACATTGCCAGGAAATTATCCGTATCTATGATACGATGAAAAATCCCGATGGACGCGTTGGGTACCCAAAATAATAGTACTGAAATTTAGTATTCGATAAGACCTCAACGGCTCAAACTGAATTACACTAGCAAGTACCAATTTCAGGCCTGTGACTTGTATTTGATGTAGGTTCACGGTGTTTTTGCCTAGGAGCAATTAACTGATTTTCGATCCGTCGGATGCATCAGACCCGTTATACCAAATCCTTATGAAAATCAAATTTAATATTAAAATTATTTATCAAAATTTTCGGCTAAACAACAGAAATTGTCTTTGAGATTCAACCCGAATCTATGATTATGGTGGAATCTCGGAGGTTAGTGATATGGGTATGACTAATCAGGTTCCTACGATTAGTTACCCTAGTTGCATAAAGGCTTATGGCCCGTAAATCCTATAAATAATAAAGGAAGGTCCAAGAAGCGTCCGACGGATAGAAACCGCATCTTGGCTATCAAGGAAGAAATAGAAACTGACATTGTATTAGTGTTGTAATTGTAACTTGTAATCTATCCGTATACGGCCTCGAGCCCATCCTATTATATAAAGGCTAGGAGGAGCTAACGGAGAGGCACCGATAGCCTTGAGAAATCTGTAAGCATATTGTCCATAAGCAATCAGACGACTTTGACTTCCTTGTTTGTCTGATCAGCCGATGAAATCCCTAGCGTTCTCTTTATCACAAAACTCTAAGTCCATAACCATGGGTATTGCCGAGGTTGTCCCTCATCACCGACCGATGGCTTACCAGACGTATATATAACGGTGGAAACCTAGATCTTAAGCAATCTGTACCGGGTGGGCTACGCACCTCCGAACCACAAGCCTACCAATGATGGAACTCGCTCCGCTCGTCAAAAGTAAGATTCCTTTATGAATTTCGATCAAACTTCAATCAACTCCACTTGAGAAAAAACACTTCTCGTAGAATAAAAAACAACCATGTGAATATGCACTTAACATCCCTTGGCTCAAGCTTTCCATTATCAACTTGAGCATAAGCAGTGCAACCAAAAAATCTCAACTGTGAATAATCAGCAGGTGAACTAGACTATATCTCAATAGGATTTTTTTCTCAAATGAAATAGAAGATGACGTATAGATGAGGTAGCATGGTGTATTGGCTGCTTCAATCCAAAAATGTCTACCCATAGCATTGGACAACATTCGACAAGCCCTTGAGATGATGGTTCTATTCATGAGCTCAGCCACGCCATTTTGATGAGGAGTATAGGGGATGGTGTGATGCCTTAGCATACCATCGTCACTGTAAAACTCCTCAAAAATATTAGAATAGAATTACATACCATTATCAGTACATAATACTTTTACCTTCCTTTCAATTTGATATTCTATCATGACCTTCCACTTCTTAAAGCATAAAAAACATCTGATTTATGTTTCATAAAATAAGGTCACACTTATCTTGAGTAATCATCGATGGTAGTAAACATATAATTAACATCACCAATAGAAGTCTTACAGAAAGATCCCCATACATCAACATGCATATAATTTAATGTGTCTTTGGTGGTATGAATTATGGTTACAAAAAATTTAGTACCGAGTGTACTCAAACTTACTCAAGTTGCAACCATCAACCATCTCTATATTCACCAATAATTTCATGCCATGTTGACTCATATGCCCAAGGCTCATATGCCACATATTAGTTTTACCACAAACATGAACATCATTAGAAGTAACAACAGTAGTAATATCAGGCAAAGCGCTACCTCGAACATATAATTTTGCAAAATTCATATCACCTATCATGTGAATGAGAGATCCTTTTGATACCTACTGGTGACCAGGCTCGCTCGGCTCATCATAACTTAGCCTCCTTTATGAATTTGTATCAAACTTCAATACGACCGTGTCATGGGTGGGTCTAGGTGACACGCATCCCTCATTGGACCAAGGGGACATGTGACCCGCGATCCCTCGGATGTAATAAAGTTTTTCCCTTTATGCATGACTTGATGTTGTCAGATAATTATTATCTGATAGCTAACAATAATTGAGATGATGTGAAAGCACGCATGTGTAGAGAAATCTAGTAGTGGGGGTACCTATTTTGATATAGAAGAAACATAACAAAACCTACAAAGTATGTGACGAAAAATGTAGGAAAAGATAAAAACTTTTGAATTTAATTTAATGCGACACCATCTTTTAACAAAAATGTGAAGCATAAACCATATATATTTTCCTGAATGAAATGTATGACTTGATTTCCCTGGAAAAAAGACATGCGGACTTGAGGAGGTGGCATAATTTGCATGGATAGATTAATGTAAAAAGTAACTTATGAGTACATGCATGACTTGCTGTTGTCAGACAATTTCGATCTGACTCACTATCAATAATTGAGATAACATGGAAGCATACACTAGCAAGAGCTAGCTATTAAGATATGGAAGATCACTAGAATTGAGGACCAAACGAGTAAGATTAAAAAGAAACAACATCTCTAGAGTCCGGATGGTAAACAAAACAAACTATGTTCCTAGCCCAAGCTAATTATGATATGATCGAGCTTTTATATGTGAGATTATCCAGGGAATTTCCAAGTAATATTGCCTCTGGCGAAACCAATTTTTCAAAGGTCTAAACTATCTAGAACTATGTTAAATAAAAAGGACAAACGGTCTCAAAAGTATTAATATTTTTATCCGTCTCTCAACCAATAGTACTGAAATCACCTCATACTATTATAGCGAGAGTCTCATTGTTGTCAGCCTGCACAAGTAGATTAGAAAATAGATTTTGAATTCAGGTTGTGCCACTACATATATATATAAACCGCGAAAAGAATCCACAGGTTGTGCCACCCCATAAACCGGGATAATAATCCAATCAAAACTATCCAATTTATTATGAAGCCAAAATCTAAAAAACTATTTTCCATGCTCTATTGTGGCAACATCATAAATAGAAAGATTGACGCCCAAAAGGATGCCTCCAGATTGACCTGCACCGGAGTTTTTCTTGTGTATAGGAGAAAAATCCAACTTTCTACTCTATAGAATGGCAATAAAGTCCAGGTTATGCTCTTTAACTAAATCCAAGACAAGTTGTTGTTTAGCGAGGTCACAAAAACCTTGGATATTCTATAACATGTCATGTACTATAATACTTTTTAGTACAACAATGCCTAGATTCTAAATTCTGTTCGATGAATTATCTTATGTTATTCCCCCGGTATTGCAACGTTATGTGGAAAAGAAATAGGTATGGAGGTCTAGAAACATGACATTCATCCCTCATGCTAGTAACTCACACTTACGATTGTTTTGATAGTGGAAAACATGTGATATTTTAGTATAAAATTAGTTTCTTTTTCTAACACCTTGTCTTTAGTTGGTCCTACCACTTATGATGTATATTTATTATGTATCTCACTTGAAAAATGTAAAACAGGGTCTTCGATGTTGTTCTGAATGAAAAACTAAGCTATATGTGGAATTCAGTCATTGGATTGATAGTGAGTGCGATTTCTGGCGTGATGGGCTTGCCCCCCTGGGATAAAACTCTGCCTAATTTTGGACTCTTTGTGCTTGCATTAATTGTGGTGTTGGTTCAACTCATGGTGTTGGGTGCATTATTATGCCCTCTGGCAATTATCTACATGCTTGGGGTATTGATGTCCGGAGGGATTTCATTGTGGCGTCTGATAGAGCATGATTATGGGTCCAACTCTGGTGGAGAAGCAACAAACCTTGTCCCGGCGATGGACACCTTGTACTATCTTGCTCTAATTCAAGGTGTAATCTTCTGCTATAGGTTCATCTTGGGTCGTAGTGGGCAGATGATGGCTAAACAAGTAGCCACCAAATGTGATGACTGGCAATTGCAATTAGTCACCAACTACATGCATGATACAATGACCGCATGCGCGAAGGACCCATCATTTGCCATTGACATGATCGGTTCAGGCTCACCTGTTAGCAGCATTTCCGGGGTGAAGATGTTGTACACAGCCATATTCATTACAGAGAGGAGACTGGAGCAGCTCGTAGTAGATAATAAGAGGAGGACTGATGCATATTCTAACGAATGAGCCTTTCTCATCGGGCAGCGCATGTTGATGAAACATCTCCTCCTGTATGCATCCTCCTCTAGACATGTACTCCAAAGATTGCTAGAGACACTAGATTCAAGAGGCATACATGACAGAGAGACGAGGAAGCAGGCCGAAACAATAGTAGAGCGCCTTGCATTCAATATCAATTTGGAGAAGTTCCCCGGGGGGATTCAACACATATCTTCCTTGCTCGGGACATTCGAAGAATACTTTATAGCCCAGCCCTATGAGAGAGACTATCTGCTGGATAATTACGAGCAAGAGTGGAAACTAAATGCTCGTTGTCTACCCCCTACTAGTGAATCTAGGAAGGCTTACAAGGAGTTGTTGCATGGCCTGCGCATCCTCATGAGGCTTGGAGCCGACGAAAACAACTGTAGAGTCATTAGTGACACCGGATATCTGGTATCCAAGATCATGGCGACTGTCACAACTGACCTACTCCACCACACCACTACTGATCATGGTTCATGGTCCGACATAGTAGAGATATCAATGGAAGTGATTATCCAATTAACCGGTGCTCCTGGAGAAGCTGGTGCCAAGGTACGACGTGAAATCTCAAGCTGTCGAGGAGCATTGGGAACTTTGTGGAGGATTATTAATTGCAATAAATGTAAACATGAGCTGCAGCTAAATGCCATTCGCATCCTCACGAAGCTATACATGGACATTGAAAGTAGCAAATTAGTAGACTCTGTTCTCAAGAAAGAAATCAGCAGCAGATCAACAGATTTTGTTATCAGGCAAGAAAGGAGAAGCAGAGAAGATTTTATTAAGATGCTGCTGTACATCTTCACTCACGAAGAAAAGTATAGCTGCAGCATAAGAGGATCTGTTGTAGGAGGAGCACTGCTGGAGATTTGCCTACGTGGAGGAAGCAGTGACGCTGCAATTGTCTTGCAAGCAAGTGGTAGTCATGTTGTTGATAGTCTCACTAAGGTACTACTTCAAATGGACATTAGTAATGCACGTAGAGGAAAAGCAGCTGAAATTCTCGAGTATCTATGTACTCATTACACAAAGGATGATGAATACCTTGCAAAACATAAGAAAGCAATGACCAATGCAGTTCCAGCAATGATAGATGTGATGCCAAAGGTAACTCTAATCTCTAAACCCTTTTGTCGACTAGTAAATAATATTCGTTTTTACAGTCAACACATGAGTATACATACGCGATTTCAATTATGACCTGTTTCTCTTGAGACTAATAATGTCATATTCATTTTTGTCACAGGTGATTGAAGAACTACTTAGTTATGGAGGCAAATTACATGTAGGAAAAGAATTTCACCAGTACGGGTTCCCTAAACCAAAAACTGATATTGAACATGAAAGTGATTATGACGTGGGCGAAATAATTAGCTCTTTATTGTTCTCCCTTCTGCCTAACTATGGGCAGAACCAAGAAGATGCACTTGAGTTAGTCATGTTGTCAGTTGGGTTAGCCAATTTTCTATCATCCTTGTTATCTCTTTGTGGGACGATCTACAACACATTTGTCAATGAATTAAGTGCATATTTGGCACCTCGGTTTGATGTATCTAGCTTGCTAAACAAGCTCACAGAGGTGGTAGTGAAAAGGGGGGACCACCCGACGGTCGAAAACCTGTCAGTGTTCAAAGCTATTGCAAAGATGGTAACATCATTGATGAAACACGGCGGCCGGTTAGTTAAAGGAGATGGTCTTAAGATCTTGATGGAGGCACTCTCTATTGCTTCCAACAACATGCTGGATCTCGATCACTCTATGGTTTTCTGGTCTACCGCCAACAGTGGTAGTGCTCTTAAGTACCATGTACCCACACCGTGGAAGATTGATGAGCCTACTCTCGCATCCCTCGTGCAAGATTTGTGTGCCATGGTGCCATCTTCCTCTGTGACCATGGTGCCTTGATATGGGATTAAGATTGTATATGCACTGAGTGTTCCATCATGGTAACTATCAGATCAATGGTGTTGTTGTGGATTTGCGATGTTGTGATGTGTGTGGGTCAATGTGTCCCAGAGAACGTCAAGTTTAATGTTGGTGTGTTTGGGCAGTTACTCTGTTTATGTCTTGCTGCAGGTGTGATGATTTTTATAAAATCTTGTAAGTCAATTCTTGCAAACACTAGATTTTCCACAGTGTGGGTACATGGATGATATAAAATCTTTTAAGTTTATTCTTGCAAAAATTAAATTTTCCCTATTGTATAATGTGGGATTAATGATTGTAAAGGATAATTTGCATGGAAGTAATTTGTGTTAGGAAGATTGCAACCTTGAACTTTAAGAGATAATGTAGACATGCATGTCGATGGATAAAACCGCACCAGTGGTCTTAATTATTTTCGGGTATCTTCGGTTTGGTCTTAAATCTTCAAAATTGCACATCTAGGTTCTAAATTTTTTGTAAGCGATACACCCGTTCGGTCCTAAATTGCACATCTAGATACGTTTTAGTATATATGCATGTGAATCTAGACAAACCCAAGTCACTTATTTTGAGATGGAGGGAGTACTACGTTCGAACACACGGGACACGTGTATATGTATTTTACCTTTTGCTTTACGTTCACATGATCAAGTGAGTCTGCTTCGTTTGCTATGGGGTCCCCACATTAGTAGGGAGACAACATGCCTAATACCTTGTGCCTTGATGTTGAGGCGACAAGAGGGTATTGGTCCACGTCCGATGGCTATTTCTATGCTGTGTGTGGTAGTTGAGGTCCTGAAGTTGAGGCGTTGATGCAGCCGACTGGAACTTTTATGATCAAATCAACCAATTTAATGCTACATGTAGGAGTTGGTTATGATCCTCTAAGGATGGTGATGGAGCGGGTTTAGATGGATATACCAAAACCAAATCAAAATTTATGAACTTCACTCTAGCCCGCCCACGAAGATATCCATGGGCATGGATGTTGCCCCAGATCCAAACCCGTTGCATATCAATGTATCCATGGATATCCATTGATTTAAATGATATATACATAATTATAACAACATTCAACATAAATACGACATTATAGCAAATTTCGACAACATTTCAGCAAATATTATATCGATAATACATATTAATATTAAAGCAACAATATTTCAATCACGTAGTACTTAAAATATGTCAAATCTCACACGATAACACCAAGATTACATAGATGTCTCATAACAGTCTCATAGAACTTAGACAAATTTGGATGATTAGGGCCTCATTCCTCCACATGGTTTTAAATAGCGGGCTATAGCTGCGCTATAGAATTTTCTGCCCCAAGCCGCTAAGTGCATTAGCGCGCTAAAATATGCCAAAACCCTTAAAGAGTGGGCTATAGCGGCGCTATAGCATTTTTGGCAGGGCCCCACTAAATTTCGTAGAACATTATTTAAAACCATGAAAACGGCTCATGAAAACGGCCATAAAACGCGAAAACGAAGAGTTTTTGCTCATAATTCTCAAACGTGTATCGGGTGTTACGAGTCGTGCAAATCGCCCAGGAACCCAAAACTGTGGGCAATAGCTCATGAAAACGTCCATAAAACGCGAACACGGCGAGTTTTTGCTCCTCAAACATGTATCGGGTGTTACGAGTCATGCAAATCGTCTTGGAACCCCAAAACTGTGGGAAATAGCTCATGAAAATGGCCATAAAATGCGAAAACAACGAGTTTTTGGTCATAACTCTCAAACATATATCGTGTGTTTACGGGCATGTAAATCGCCCTGGAACCCAAAACTGTTGGCAATAGCTCATAAAAACGGCCATAAAACACGAAAACGACGAGTTTTTGCTCATTCTCAAACGTGTATCAGGTGTAACGAATCATGCAAATCGCCCAAGAACCCCAAAACTGTGGGCAATAGCTCATGAAAATGGCCAAAAACGCAAAAATGACGAGTTTTTGTTCGTATCTCTCAAACGTGTATCGGGTGTTACGAGCCGTGCAAAGTGTCCCGAAACCCCCAAACTGTGCGAAATAGTGAAATGGACCGTATGGGGACCTAGAGGTGGGGTGAATAGGTGCTACTTCAAAATTTAACCTTTTTCAACTTTTAGGCTTGAAACAAAAGGTAAATTCTCTAGATATGCAAGTACTATGAATTTTCTTGTATGCCAACCTAGCTACTAGCGGTAAAGACACGAGAGTGAGAGGAACAAGGAAACCGTAGTGGAGCACGCGGAGACACATGATTTGATTTACCGCAGTTCCTTCCTTGTCAAGGGAAGTACGTCTGCGTTGGAGGGGTGGGCGGTACTAAGACCACCACGCCACAACATGCCTCACCCTGTTCTCCGATGGATCTCGCCACCAAAGGCCTGATCCACTTTTCCACTATTGGTACCCTTCGAGGCGGGCACCGATGCCTTTACACAACTAGCGGGGCACAACTCCACAATCGAATTGGGAGGATCCCGAAATGACAACAACCTGCCAAAACAACAAATGTTATCAAATACAAAACAGAAGATCTAGATATTAACCAGAATACTAGGTCAGGAATTCTCCAACTGAATGGAGAGGATTTGAGCGCTTGATTCGTGACGATGATGAGCGAAGTCTCCTCTTTCAATTCCCCCAAAGATCGAAGCCTTCGGCTGGTTGAAGTTGGAGATCTAGCAGGTGAGCTTTTGCAACAGGTCTGATCCTTTCCGAATGAACCAAGATATCTGACAGGAGGGCTTGAAGGAGCTTTTATACCCCCTGTCCAAACGGAGCCGTTGAAGCCATTTAGGGCCGGATTATCCGGCCTGGGGAAAACTCCGCCCCAGACTCGGATTATCCGGGAGAAAATCTGCCCCCATACCGAAGCACGTGCTGAGCCAACCTCGCAGCTCCTCCCGGGGGCCGGATTATCCGGCCCAAGAAGGGGCTCGGAATCTGGCTTGGGAAGAAAGACTGCCCCAGCTTCGGATTATCTAGGGGATTATCCACCCCCTTACCGAAGCGCGCGCGAAGCTGCCCTTGTGCACCTCTCTTGGGGCCGAATTATCCGGCCCACGAAGGGCCCCGGATTATCTGGCTTGGGGGAAAAAACTGCCCAGCTTCGGATTATCCTCCCCCTTACCGAAGCACGCGCACCACGAACTCTAGCTAAGAGGGTCAGGCCAGATTATCCGGCCCTTTAGGGGGCCCGATTATCTGGACCCCAAAACATTCAAAGCTTGCCTGGAAAACTTATCACACATTAGAAAATCCACTGTATTGTTATCTAACACACAAAACATAGAGATCCATCAAATGTTCTTTCAATCTCCCCCTTTTTGGTGTTAGATGACAATACTAGGATTTGCAAGGTAGCTCTTATGACCAACAACATTAAAGACATGAAAGATACTCCCCCTTAATGTGTGCATACTAGAAATTACAATCTGATGCATATGCAGACATTGAGGTATAGGTCTATTTCAAGGATAAAGACAAAATACTCATACCACCGAGAGAGAGGCGTCCTCAATATAGAATACCCAATGATAACCATTATAAACGGCTTCCTTGAAAGATATCCCGTAAAATCACCTTCCTTGAGAGATATCCAATAAGTCCAATAGGGGATAATATGATAGATGAATCCATAGGAGTAGTTCAAGAGATTAATTCTAAGAAAAGCAACCACAGAGTCTCATACAAAGCAAATCACAAACGAAAGTTTAACGCTAAATGGGCACAAGCGGAAAAAACAACTGAAAAGCTAAAGCGCAAGAGCTTGTGCCCAACCCATGCAAATCCACAGAGACCTAATAGAACTACTTCTCTCCCTTTGGCATCGAAACGCCAAAAAGGCAGAAGAGCAATGCTAATGCCCCAAGGATCACTCATAGTTATCATCGTCGTCCCCGTCGCTGTCCTCGTCACCGTCCTCGTCCTCGTCCTCAAGGTCCTCGGTGTCTTCCTCCTCATCATCAGCAGTGTCCACGGAAGGGAACAAGTGAAGCTCGAGATCCCCATAGTTGAGACCAGAAGAAGAGTTCCACCGAGCATAGGGGTGGGAGCTGTAGGAGTGGGGGGATCGCCAGCTGCATCAGACACATGGTGAAGGATAAGCTGCTGAGTGTGGGCCATCTCGTGGCGCTGCTTGTACGCCTCGTACTGGCCTTTGCAGGTGTCCACCCCATGCAAAGAATGTTCCTCTAGAACCAATTCAGCTGCTTGACCTCGCGAGCAATAGGAGGCACTGGGGGCCTATGAGCACTGGCACGAGCATCCCTCATGAGACCCTCAGGAGCATAAGAAGGGTGAGAGACCTTCCTGACCTTGTTGTAGATCTTCTTTGCCTTGTGTACAACATCAATGTGAAATTGTTTAGCGGGAAGAAGGTGCTTGATCAGCAACATAATGTAAGGTGCATACGGAATAGACAACCGATTGAAAATGGCACTGTCCGCTCATGGTAAAGGAAATCCATCATGTCCAACCTGTAAGACACTGACTCATCCTCACTAGATGCCATCTCATGAGAAAAGGCAAGGAGCTGAACCAGGTGACCACGAATGCTATCATTGTTCCCACCACTCGGAGTGATAGAGTCATGGAAGAGACCCACCAAGCTCGCATACACCGGAGCCAGGCCAGCAAGGGTGCCCACAATACCGTTGTCAACTATGCAGGGAGAGAGAACATCATCCTTATTGGGCTTCAGCTGGGTAATGATGCGGTGACCACTAGCACGATCCCTGTTGCGGAAGGAATATCCAAGCACCTCATCAAATACACGAAAGTCTGCTTGCATAGGCCTGTCATGAGTCATCCACTTCATAGTGCGATACTCATCACCACAGATCACCAAGGTGGAGAAGAACTGCTTCACAATCTCGGAATCATAGGAGCATTGAAGAGCCAGGAGATGGTTGATACATTGCAAATGTATCTATAATTTTTGATGTTCCATGCTTGGTGGTTTTATCTACTTTCTTGTGTTTTGTCCAGACTTTGGAGTACTTTTCATATGATTTCTTGGACTAACCTATTAACAAGAGCCACGGTGCCAGCTTCCTGTTTTCTGCTATTTTTGGTTCCAGGAAGTCAGAAAATGAATATTCTCGCAATTGGACGGGACAAAAGCCAAAGTTATTATTTTACCAGAAGACTCACGGAGCCAGAAGACGAGACGGCGAGGGTCCAGGGGCTGGCCACACCACCTGGTGGCGCGGGCCAGGCCAGGCTGCGCCAGGGGGTGGTGTGGGCCCCTCCGGCACCCCTCGGTCTCCTCTCTGGCCTATAAGAGCCTCCCGATGCATAAACCCTAAATCATGAAGCCTCGAACCACGAAAATTTCCACAGCGCTGCCACCACCGAAGGGGAGATTCGAGGGACAGAAAGTCTCTGTTCCGGCACCCTGCCGAGACGGGGAAGTGCCCCCGGAGCTATCCCCATGGATCTCCACCACCATCTCCATCACCATTGCTAATTCCCATGATGAGGAGGGAGTAGTTCTCTCTCGAGGCTAAGGGTTCTACCGGTAGCTATGTGTTCATCTCTCTCTCTATGCATGATCATATTGTGATCATGAGCTTTGTAACCAAGTAGATCTAACTTGTTACTCAAGTGCTTTAATAGATCTCTGCTCTCCCCATGTGTGTGAAATTGACAGCGTGCACACCATGGTGGCACTTAGGCTAGAGATTACAAATACTTGTTATGAGTTATATTTGGAGTTGGATGTCTTTATGAAATTGTGGAGTTTGTTGGAACCATCTAGTGCTCAAGGTGACAGTGTGGCGTTTTCTAGATGGGAAAGGCTTACTTTGAGGTGTGCTGTTATAGCCCTACCATCGATTAGAGTGTCCAACCGGATAGTAGTTAAGAGTAGTATCATAAAGAGAAGATATTTATATGAGAGTGTTCACTAGTGAAAGTATGATCCCTAGGCCTTGTTTCTAAACATAGATACACTGTTTGCAATTAGATCTGTTACATGTTTGCTTGCTTCCATCTTTATTTCAGTTTGCCTTTAGTCGTTTCCCACGTCAACCACACGCCAGCAAGCTATTTTCTGGCACCGTTACCACTTATAATTATCCATACCACTTGTATTTCACTATCTCTTCGCCGAACTAGTGCACCTATACACCTGAGAAGTGTATTGTATGTGTTTGGGACACAAGAGACTTCTTGTATCTTGATTGCAGGATTGCTTGAGAGGGGATACCTTTGACACTTCCTCCCTGAGTTCGATAAACCTTGGGTGATCCACTTAAGGGAAAACTTGCTGCTGTTCTATAAACCTCTCCAGTTGGAGGCCCAACAACTGTCTACAAGAATAGAAGTGCGTAGACATCAATGGTGTTGCCCCATCCTCTCAGTCACGTACATTGCATCGGCAAGCTGAGGTTTTTCCATGGCTTCAGAAAGATTCAGCGGACGCATCGGACAAATCTTCTGACGAGCATAGACATCCTCATAAATACCTTTTTGTTCAGCACACCAAGAACGAGAATCCCCCAGCTCAGAATCTTGTGGTACCTCAACAAACAAGTCACGATGACGAACATAGGAGTAAGTAACAGCATCAAGCTTCTTATAGTCAATCTTGGGATCTTTGCCCTTCCGCTTGGACACACCCTTCCTGGACCTCGTGGACTGTTCAGCCATGTGTTCAGCCTCTTTCTTCCTTCTCCTCAGCTCAACCTCGTCCACAAGACCACCCTCACCGTTGTCCCGGAAATAGCGGCCACGAGGACGGCACTTGTAGGTCTTGGGGGCACTAGAACCACCTGTGAAGCGAGAAAGATGGATATCATGGGGATAAGAATATACAACAAGCCCGAGAGAGAACATAGAAAAAGTAGGTATGCAGTCCATAGTCCAATCATACATAATGCACAAACTCCATAAAATCGGAAGAAGTCTTGAAACTGTCAGGCCGGATTATCCGGCTTGGCAAGGGGCGGATAATCCGGCCCTGGTAGAATTTTTCAGATCTGCCTAGAACGAGTGCAAAAACATAGATTGGTACATGGAACTGCAAGACTACAATCTCTACCACGAAAAACAACCTTCTAGAACATGTTCCACCAACAAGTGACACATCAAGTAAAAGATAGGGAGAGAGGGAGTTACCCTCACTCATTGGAGGAAGAACGCAGAGAGGAAGGTACCCGGAGGTTTGGAGAGGAAGATCCGGGGAGGCCCGGAGAATCCGATGGCTGAAGAAGCTCCGGGGAGGGTGGGGAGGAGAAAGCGGCGGCTGGGGAGAAGGTTGGGGTCGGGGGAGAGGTGTTTCTTGTTATGAGCCCCTCCCCCGACGCCCTGGCCTTAAGAGACTGCAGCCGCCAGGGCTGGATTATCCGGCCTGAAATCTGAATTCCTGTTAGACACAGGTTCAGGCCCGCGCTCCCCAAACAAACCCTCACAAGGTGAACAAAGGACTTGTGTGCTAGAGAGAAGGTTTAGGGGTAGGGAGAGGCTTAGGATGAGAGAGCCAAACTGAGATGGTACTACGCACTCAAGATTGCAAGAAACGAATCAAATAAAGGCCAAAATTGAGTGGGATTCCCATAAGAACACAAGATTAGAAAACAAAACATCCAAAAACATCCATAAAATTCCAACTCTTCTCATGGGAGAGGGCGGTGGCCGAGGCACCCTTGTTGGAGTGCATGGTATAACACCGCGAAGATGTATCTTGGGTTCATGACCAATACTCATCAGTAAACTCTCATATCACAAAATGATATTTAAGAGAAATGATTTGACTTTATCTTGGCATTATGGGGGGAGGGTTAGCCCAATTAATTAGGACCACACTCCCCCTATATCCATGCCCACATCTAGACAAAATACGGATGAGGTGTAAGGATGAGTGTAGGGGTAATCAAGACAAGCTCCTTGAATCAACTATATTTAGCTCATTCCTCAAGTAGCAAAACCTTGCTTCATCAAGTGGCTTCATGTAAATATTAGCAAGTTGATTCTTTGTGCTCACAAATGGTAGATCGATGTTGCCGTGCGCAACATGGTCCCTAATAAAATGATTCTGAATATCAATGTGCTTTGTCCTTGTGTGCTGCACTGGGTTGTATGCAATTTTGATTGCACTTTCATTATCGCATAAAAGAGGCACTTTGTCACATTTGACACCGTATTCCTTTAAAGTTTGCCTCATCCATAATAATTGAGTGCATGCACTTGCAGTAGCCACATAGTCAGCTTCGGCGGTGGATAGAGATATACAATTCTGCTTTTTAGAAGACCAACATACCAAAAACCTTCCCAAGAATTGACAAGCTCCAGAAGTTGATTTCCGATCATCCTTATCACCAGCCCAATCTGAATCAGTATAGCCACAAAGAGAGAAATCGGAGCTCTTGGGATACCATAGACCAAAATTAGGGGAATGAACCAAATATCGGAAGATCCTTTTGACCGCCACTAAGTGGCTTTCTTTAGGAGCTGCTTGATACCTTGCACACACACCTACACTCAACACAATATTGGGTCTAGATGCGTAGAGGGAGAGAAGAGAACCAATCATGGACCGGTATACCTTTTGGTCCACATCTTTACCGTGAGGATTGAGTTCGAGATGACACTTGGTTTGCATTGGAGTGGTGACTCCCTTAAGATCCGTCATCTTGAATCTCTTGAGCATGTCCTGGATGTATTTTGGTTGATTGATGAATGTTCCTTCTCTAAGTTGTTTGATCTCAAAACCAAGAAAGAACCGTAACTCCCCCATCATAGACATCTCAAACCTGTCCGTCATGAGCTTTGAAAATTCATCATTAAAAGCTTTATTAGTAGAGGCAAAGATAATGTTGTCTACATATAGTTGGCATACGAAGAGCTCCCCCTTAACCTTCTTAGTAAAAAGAGTGGGATCGATTTGCCCAACATCGAAGCCACAGTCTAACAAAAGCTCTTTAAGGTGCTCATACCATGCATATGTGGCTTGTTTAATGCCATAGAGTGCCTTATCGAGTTTGTAGACATGGTTCGGAAAGTTAGGATCCTCAAAACCCGGGGGTTGCTTTACATATACCAACTCATGTAGAGGACCGTTAAGAAAAGCACTTTTGACGTCCATTTGCTGCAATTTGAAATTATTATGAGCATCATAAGCAAGGAGGATACAGATGGACTCAAGACGAGCCACGGGAGCATAAGTTTCGCCGAAGTCGATGCCCTCAACTTGGGAATAGCCTTGTGCCATGAGTCTTTCCTTGTTCCTTACAACAATGCCGTTTTCATCTTGTTTATTCTTAAAGCTCCACTTCGTGCCGATAACATTATGGCAATCTTTGGGCTTCTCTACTAACTTCCAAACCTTGTTGCATTCAAAGTTGTTCAATTCTTCATGCATAGCAACAACCCAGTCCGGATCTTCAAGAGCTTCAAACACTTTCTTGGGCTCCACCCTGGATATGTGAGCTTGGTGTTCATCAAAACTTGCTAGTTCTCTTCTGGTAGACACCCTTCTTCGGATATCACCTACAACTTTGTCAAGAGTGTGACCCCTTAGCTCAAGGTTCCTCTCAGCACGAGATTTGCGACGAAGTTCAATTAGTTTGTTGTCTCTTGGGGGAATAGCTTCATCATTGGAGTCTTAATTGGACACATTTACTTGATCTTGATCTTCAGCTTGATTAGCAGTAGAAGGAGATGGTAGATCTCGCCCTTGATGTTGATCAACAACCGTAATAGGAGGCTGCTATACTTCAGGATTCTCAGGGCCGGATAATCCGACCGAGGATGTGGCCGGATAATCCGGCCTGGGAGAACATGTTCCTCCATCACAACGTTGAGAAGACCTGGCATGAATTGGAGAGGGGCTGGATAATCCAGGGGCGTCCGGAAAATCTAGCCTGGAGCTTGCAGCAGGGACTTCACCAGTTTGCTCATTTCTTGAGGGTGGCCTGGATAATCCATTGTCCACCGGATAATCCGGCCTGGAGCTTTCAGGAGCATTTTGATCATCAACATTATTTGGAGTTGGTGTAGAAGCTTATCCAATGGTTGGGACATGTTGAGCTTGTGTTGATGAGGGCTCTACTTCAGTAGAGCATTGTGCTTCCCGATCCGCCACAAGGGGTTCCTCAATGGGGTGAAAGAATCCCACGCCCATTCTTCTTATGGCATCTTGGGGTATTTCAACATCTGCATCTCAAACATCAACTTGCCCCACATGGGAGCCATCATTTTCCTCGAACACCACACTACAAGATTCTACAACAGTTCCGGAGAGCTTAGTGTAGACTCTATAAGTGTGGGATTCGACACCATTACCAACAAAAATGCCTTCTAAGGCCTTAGACTCAAATTTAGACAAATGAACACCTTTAATGGGAAAGAAACACTTACAACCAAATACCCGAAAGTAGGAGACGTTTGGCTTGTTACCGGTAAGTATCTCATAAGGGGTCTTGTCCAAGATTTTACGGAGATAGAGCCGGTTGGATGAATGGCATGCGGTAGAGATTGCTTGAGCCTAGAAATTATAGGGAGACTTAAACTCGGCTAGCATAGATCTTGCCATATCCATTAAGGTCCGGTTCTTCCTCTCGGCAACACCATTTTGTTGAGGGGTGTACGCAGCGGAATATTGATGTCTTATCCCCTCTTCACTCAAGAACTCATTCAGATTGTAGTTCTTGAACTCGGACCCATTATCACTCCTTATTGCCAAAATAGGGACATTGTGTTGACGTTTGACTTCATTGGCAAAGTCAATGACCGTTTGTTGAGTCTCGCTCTTCAGCTTAAAGAAGTAGACCCAAGTGTATCTTGAGTAATCATCAACAATTACGAGGTAATATTTCTTCCCACCGAGGCTTGCATGAGATGGTGGACCGAAGATATCCACATGGAGGAGCTCCAAGATCCTCTTTGATGAAACTATGGTCTTCTTTTGATGGGGAGAGTCATGCATTTTCCCTTCAACATAGGCCCTGCAAACACGATCTTTGGCAAAGGAAACATTTTCTTTTAGTCCAAGGATGTGGCCACCCTTGTGGAGACTTTGCAAAGTTGTCATATTAACATGGGCAAGTCGGCGATGCCATAACCAACCCGCGTTAGCCTTTCCTAAAAGACACATCGGACCTGTAGTGGTTTTCCCCGAGAAGTCCACCACGTACAAGTCATTTTTGACATATCCCACAGAAGCGACTTTTAGAGACTTGCTCCACAAGAGTACCACCAAATCACCATCAATAAAAACTGCAAAGCCCATCTTAACAAGGGCAGGACCTGAAAGCAAATTGTAACCAAGAGTCTCAACAAGCATGACGTCCACGAGAGAAATATCATGGGCAACCACAACTTTGCCAAGACCCAACACCTCAGATTTTGACTTGTCACCATAGGAGACGGTTATATGATCATGGTTTGGCCGCATCTCCAAGATGATCTCCTTGCTTCCGGTCATATGACAAGTGCACCCGCTATCGAGCACCCAATTGGACCCACCAGAAGCATAGCCCTGCAAGAAAGTTACTTCTTGGTTTTAGGTACCAATTTTTCAATGGGTCCTCTCATGTTAGTAACAAGGGTTTTGGGAACCCATATAGACCAAGAAATGTAACCATCAAAAGGACCAACATAATAAGCATAGATATCACCATAAGCATCACATGATAGCTCATAGTTTGGATTATTATCCCCTCTAAAACCAACATAGTTAGTATCGTTATTCGTTGTGATGCTTGTCTTTGTTTGAACAGTTTTGCTCTTCTTATTCTTCTTGTTCTTCTTCTTGTTTGTCTTGGGAACATAACCAAGACCTTCTTTTCCCTGGTTTATCCTTTGCTTGTTAAGCACCTCATCAAGAATCTCTTTACCTTTAGATTGAGATTCCTTTACTTGTGTACCATACTTGTCCAATTGAGTTTGGAGATGATCACGAGACTCATTTAGAGTAGAATGATCACTCTCCAATGCCTTGTGGGCAGTGTTAAGTTCCTCAAACCTCTATGAGAGTCTAGCATGAGCAGCCCCAAATTCAATCTTTTCCTTCTTTAGTTTCTTCACCTTGGCAAGAGCATTGTCACGTTCTTTTATGAGCTTGGCGATAATCTCTTCATGGCACTCCTCTATTGACTCAAGTTTCTCCTCCAAGGAAACTCGAGCTTCCTCTTCCTCCTCTAAGGCATTCTTCAAGGAGGCTATCTCCAAGGCATCTTCTGTTTCAATTTTTCCCTTCTCTTCAAGGAGTTCTTCGGAATGAGTGAGTTCACTCATAAGAGCATCAAAATGAAGTCTGTGCTCACCTTGCAAGTTAGTGAAAAAATTGTCCAACGCAATAACCTCTTCCTTTATCTTAAGACTAGTATGATCAGCAATATCCATATGAATATTAGTCTTAGGAAAAGAAGAAGTAGAAGATGATACCTCAGATCCTTTTGCCATAAGGCAAGTGGCATTGTTGTTGATGAAATTTTCGTTTGGAGAGTCGAAGAGTGATGATGGAATAGATGTGGTGGCTATAGCAGCCACCTCTTGAGTACTATCTTCATCCTCTTCATCTTCGCTTGCAGAGGACCATTCTTCTTGTGGCACCAAGGCAATCTTTGGTTGCTTTTTGTATGGACCATTCTTCTTGATAAATGGTTTCTTCTGAGGTGCCTTGGACTTCTCTTTGAGGATAAGTCTACCCCCGTTGTCTTCTCTATTTTGGTATGGACATTCAGCCACAAAGTGCAGCCTATCTCCACAATTGTAGCAAGTTCTCAGTTTTGGGCCATTGTCTCTTCTTCCATTTGACCCGTTCTTGCGCTCGAGTTCAGACTTAGCCTTGACGGGATCCTTCCAAAAGTTTCTAGCATAGAAAGCCATGTACTCACCATGAGCATGCTTGACTTCCTCCGGACAGCTCATGGATACACCATCATATCCTCTTTCATCCTTATCATCTTGTTCAACAACGTTAGCTTTGAGAGCCACATTGACTCCTTTTTGCATCCCAATAGCCCGGGCATGGGCATCTTCAACATTCCTGGCAGCAACTTTGAAAGCCGCCATTTCTTGCATGACATCATTGGAAGTCATGAGGTGGTAGTTGTGTCTACCTTGCAAACTCTTCAAGTCCATTGGTTCAAATGGCATGAGGGCACTCACATACTTTCTTTTGATCCAGGCATCGTCGATGTAAGTGGCCCCATGCTTTCTGAATGTTGTTGCAATGCTCTTGAGTCTTCTATACATGTCTTCATGGTCTTTGCCATCCAACATGTAGAATCCTTCAGCTTCATTACTAAGACCATCGTACCTGTTCCTTCTCATGCTTTCATTTCCAATGAAGAGGTCAATGAGAGCATCCCAAGCTTCTTTGGCGGTGTCGACGTGTTCAATGTGGGGCATGTCCTTGGGACCCACTCCGAGCTGAATCATGTGGAGAGCCATTGCATTCAATTGGATATCCACAACTTCTCTTCTAGTCAAGTTGGTGGGGTCTCCAGTATGAAGACCATCTTCAATAATCCTCCAAAGCTCAATTGAGGAACTGTTGATATGATATTTCATTAGAAATTGCCATTGATTAAAAGTAGATGCAGCAAGCTTGTGTGGGTCACCCCTATTGTTTATATGAGGATGAGGGATATGTGGGTCGGGAGAGTATAGGTGAGAGACCTCACTATAGTTCTCCTTACCACTTCCCTTCTTGGAGGCTGAACCATTATGTTTGTCACCTACCACTTCATCTTCTTTGGATCCGGCTGGAGCCTTATCCTTAGATAGAGGAGTGGTAGCCTCAGTGGAAGATGGGGATGGGGCTGTAGATGATGTGAGGCGAGCAATCATTTAATGCATCTCCTCCATCTTGGTCTCGAGGGATTTCAACAAGGTTGTTTCCAATGTCTTGAGGTCATCCATTGTGACCTTGTCCACAACCTCATTCCCACTATCCTTAGAACCCATACTTCTCTTAGGCGGTTAGGCCCGAATAGAGAGCCCAGGCTCTGATACCAATTGAAATGGATCGTATGGGCACCTAGAGGGGGGGTGAATAGGTGCTACTTCAAATTTTAACCTTTTTCAACTTTTCAACAAAAGGTAAATTCTCTAGATATGCAAGTACTATGAATTTACCTATATGCCAACCTAGCTACTAGCTGTAAAGACACGAGAGTGAGAGGAACGAGGAAACCGTAGTGGAGCACGCGGAGACACGGGATTTGATTTACTGAAGTTCCTTCCTTGTTAACGGAAGTACGTCTACATTGGAGGGGTGGGTGGTACTAAGACCACCACGCCATAATAGGCCTCATCCTGTTCTCCGATGGATCTCGCCACCAAAGGCCTGATCTACCTTTCCACTATTGGTACCCTTCGAGACGGGCACTGATGCCTTTACACAGCTAGCGGGGCACAACTCCACAACCGAATTGGAGGCTCCCGAAATGACAACAAGCTGCCAAAACAACAAATGTTATCAAATACGAAACACAAGATCTAGATATTAACAAGAATACTAGATCGGGAATTCTCTAAATGAATTGAGAGGAGTTGAGCGCTTGATTCGTGACGATGATGAGCAAAGTCTCCTCCTTCAATTCCCCAAAGATCGAAGCCTTCGGATTGTTGAAGTTGGAGATCTAGGAGGTGAACTTTTGCAACAGGTCTGATCTTTTTCAAATGAACCAAGAGATCTGATAGGAGGGCTTGAAGGAGCTTTTATACCCCCTGTCCAAACGGAGCCGTTGGAGCCATTTGGGGCCGGATTATCTGGCCCAATTGAGGGCCAGATTATCCGGCCCGGGGAAAACTCCGCCCAGACTCGAATTATCCGAGAGAAAATCCGCCCCCATACTGAAGCACCACTACAAGAAATGTGATAACTAGTGACCCCAAATATTGGTCATAGAAAGGTCATAGTAATTCATTTATGACCTTTCTATGACCAAAAGTAGTAGGTCACATACCGAGTGTTACTATAGACAGCTAACGAACTTTTTTTAAATGGTCATGGACAAGTATGACCAAAATAGATGGTCATGGAACCTATGACCAAAAAAATTGGTCATGGGTTATCTGCCCCGTCCACATAAGATCCTTTGTGGCCGATCCTACGTGGCAAATCCATGACCAAATCAGATGGTCGTTCATCAAATTCAGCCTAGTCCAACTCAGTGCTTTAAATGGGTTGAGCCCAACAATTGTAGATGGCATGCTTTGCTATTTGAGTCCATTTATATTTGGGCCTTGGACTTTTGTGGTTTATTTCTTGTTTGGGCTGGAGCATATAGACAGTCCATTCACAATATATTTGTTCTGATTTTGTAAAATAGTTCTGCCAATATTTTTTGGGCCATGGCCTTTTTAGAGCCCAAAAGGTACTAGGCCCCACTTGACCGTTTTAGCAAGTCACGAGGTCCCACTTGTCATGGTCAATTTCACATTGCTCAGATTTATCATTTATTAGTTTTCCAAGTTTCAAATGTAATGAACAATAATTTAATCTGGAATAAAAGAATACATGAAATTCTTTTGATTCAAATGAGCCAATAATAAACTAAATTTCAGACAACAATAGTATACATTACAATCATGAACAGAACACGTGAGGTATCCAGCTACCAAAATATAACGAACTACTATAACAACCCCGTGACACCAGATGATAGTCAGATCACAGATGTAGATCAATCCATCGGAGGAACCATCAAAGAGCACACTCGAATGAACCCATCCTTCACCCTAGGCTATGAATAAACCTTCCCCTGCAATTTCAAACAGCACAAGGTTAAATAAAACACAAGCTAAGAGAGAATGCACTGAACTAAATGATCAACTATCATAATTGTATACATAAGCACATAAAACAATAACTAACTACCACCTGAGATCATGCAATGGACACCTAGAGCAAGTGATATTCTTAACAAGACGTATTCTTAACAAGAATGATATATTCATAGGGTCAGGTCTAGGACTAGGTGCGGAATTTCAAATCAGAATGATATATTCATATGGTTTGATGAACAACAACATAAAGGCATATTCATTAGAATGACAACAAGACTACATAAATACTTTCTTGTGGTTCTTTAAGAAAATGTTCTTAACCTATCCTACAGACTATGGTTCCTTTAACTTTGGCTAGACTAATCAAAGATAGCATACACATGTTTAAAACATCACAATGGCAATCCTGCAACCACTCAAGAAATCCCGACAAGCAACACATCGCAATGAGAGTACAGCCTAGATAAAAGGAATTAGACAACTTATATTCATCCACGACCACAATTAAAACACCCAGTTTCATCCGTTGCTAGTTTTAAGCATATACCACAGTTAAAATACATGCACCCAGATCATAACAAATCAAACAAGAGATACAAGAACATGCACGTGAGATCTAGCCGGTCATTTCAGTAATTTAGAAAGAAAAGGGGTGATGGCACAGGACCTTCAGGCGCCGTTGTTGGAGTCATGTCCTCCATCTCCTTGAGGATTGGGATGAGCTGCCACAAACCGAAGGTGAGGTGCGAGCATGGAAGTCCAGGTCATTGACGATCTGCAGGGCTCGGAGACGCAACAGTCCCTAGCAGACACGGGGCTCCGCCCAGTAAGGATTAGAGGCTGGCAACTAGCTCCCTTGCGCTGCATGTAGCAGAAACTTACACTTTAGCAAAACCTCCTAGATTTTGAATCATAAAATTAAATAGCTATAGTCAAATAGTTCATGTTATCTAGTTCATATACCCAGTCCATCAATGGTAGCTTGACAGGCAGCACCAACTCGCTCATCCGACATCGCCATGGGTCCAATACCTGCAAACATGATCAGGAAGAGGAGATCTGATTCCATAAGATGGTAGACGGTTGACCAAATCGAACATCACCAAAAAAAAGCATTGGAGCAATTTCATATAAATCAGACTAGCAAAAAAATCAGAGAGCACAATCTCTAATACTCCCTCCAACCCATATTAGTTGACTAGATTTATCTAGATACATTTGTATCTAGTCAAGTTTTAGTACTAGATACACCCGTATCTAGACAAATTTGAGTCAACTAATATGGGTCGGAGGGAGTACATGATTATGGAATATGTATAGAGACCCTATTTATGGAAAACATGCAACGTATGATACTAAAGGATTCTCGACCTTCTACAAATTCAAGCAAAGGTACATATATGACATACGGGTTCTGCACTACATATCGTATCTAAAACATGCAGCATCAGAGATATCAGCAAACCAAACCAATTAGGACATGGTGACATTCAAATGAAGTGCACGAGACAAATGATTATGTAATCCATTTGGTAGCACCAATATTGTCAGAAGATAGCACAAGATTTCCTGTTTATGTTACTAACATACGGCATCAGGGTGGAGATTACCATAGCAGAGAGAGGATGACATGGACTGCAAGAGATCCTCCTAAATCAGTGATCGTTCTTGTCATGAGTAAATATAATATACAGTAGTAGGAATAGTACTTGCCAGGTGAGAAGAGGGTTCCCAAATTGGTGGTTCTTCCCGGTAAGCAACGCGTGCACTATCTCCTCCGTGTTGGTCCTAGTCGGGAGAAACTAGGCAAGGAATTTTAACTGAGCAAGGGACCAAATCAACCAACATACGAGTTGACTCCCAATTGAGCAAGGGACTGATTGAGAGCACAATGAACATGTACCTCGTAGGAGAGCACCCGCCGCAGGTTCTCCAAATCGAAGAACTCTCTAGGAACTAACGCCACATCGGCCAGCCGGGAAGCGCGCTCGAGTGGCGGAGCATCGACAAAGGGGGTGAGGCACAACCAGGAGATCCTGATCTGCTCCATTCTAGGGACGAGCCGCCTGGAGGACCTGTCCCACCAGTGACGCACGTGGGAGCTAAGGATCTGCTCGAGCTTCGGTCTCTCCAGCCTCGATTTGTGCTAGTCCGGCGGCATGGACGAGCTCGTGGACCGCTTCCTGGGCTTCCCGGCCGACATCCTAACGGGCAGCGGCGGCCAGAGACCGGGTCGGGAATCGGCGGGGCAACAACGGAGTGGGGGAGAAGGAGGCCGAGGATAGGGGCATGAGTCCTTCACTCACGAGTTGGATTTTGCCATGGGTGGATCTGGAGAGCGGCGGTGTTTGGAGGAAAGAGGAAAGATGCTAGGGTTCAGGGAGGCCAATCACGAGGGACATGGTGGGCAGCGCAGTGAGTGGCTCGGGTGTGCTTGTTCGGGTGAGAATGAGACGTTGGATAGACTTTGAACGGTTCCGATCTGGCTAAGAAGGACGATCCGTGGGAGATGAATTCCTGTGATTTCCTTGGCTGTAGAAGACCTCACGCGGATTGGGGTTTTTCTGGTGTTAGAGCATCTCTATCGGAGCCCATAAACAGCCGAAAACCGAATAATAACCGCTAGTTTAGGGGTTCGATTCGAAAATTGGAGCAGATCAGCGACCGTATACTAGTCAAAACCGGAAAAATGTTTTCACCCCCTAGCTAAGAACTTCCATGCCCGTTGTTTTGACCAAAGTTTGAAACAGGCATAATAAATTAAAAAATGGTTCAAACAAGGTAAATCCTTCACGTGTGGTGTCATATTTTATGACATAGTTGGAAGGAAAAATGCCAAAGTTGGTATATTGATTGCATCTTGAAAAAACCTTCACATAAATGACCTATCTTGTTCGGGGTTTCATGGCTTTCAGATCAAATGACCAATGTTATGACCAAAATCGCGGCATAGTTTATGTTAATTTGCCTACATTGTGCATGCTTGTACATATTGGGATGGACAACAATGTTGTAGGAGGAAGTTTTCCTTTTCGTCGCACATAAAATGCATTTTTCATTTTTTCAATGCCAAAAACGGGTTGTTAAGCAACCACCAAAGTTCTAATTCAAAATGGTATAACCCTATTTTTCAAAAATACTAGACCACCTCACATGGATAATGTCCCAAGTGGGGTATCTAAAACCTTTCCCTTCACCCCTTGTGAAAAGACAAATGTGTGTTGAATCGGTAGGAAGTCGGTCCGATTTGAACTAGAGGTACATGATCTAATGTCCATGAATTTTTGTAAAAATCATTTTCTGCTGAAAAGATGCTGTTTTATCAGAGATCCAATGCAAGTTTAGCGAGGCTCATCCCCTAGCTAAGAACCTCCATACCTACCGTTTTGACCAACGTTTGAAACGGGCATAAGAAATTAAAAAACGGTTCAAACAATGTAAATCCTTCACGTGGTGTCATATTATATGACATAGTTGCAAGGAAAAATACCAAAGTTGATTTATTGTTTGGATTTTGAAAAAACCTTCACAGAAATGACCTATCTTGTTCGAGGTTTCATGGCTTTTAGGTCAAACGACCAATGTTATTGTCCAAATCACGGTATAGTTTGTGATAATATGCCCATATTATGCATGCATGTGGATATTGGGATGGTCAACAATGTTGTAGGAGGAAGTTTTCCTTTTTGTCGCACAGAGAATGCATTTTCCATTTTCTGAATACCAAAAACGGCGCGTTTTGTGAAGCAACCACCAAAGTTCTAATTCAAAATGGTACAACCCTATTTTCAAAAAATACTAGACCCCTTCACATGGATAATGTTCCAAGTGGGGCATCTGAAACCTTTCCGTCCACTCCTGATGAAAAAGACAAATGCCTGCCAAATCGATAGGAAGTGGGTTCGATTTGAACTACAGGTACATGATCTAATGTCCATGAATTTTTGGAAAAATCATTTTTAGGCTCATCCCCTAGCTAAGAACCTCCATGCCCGTCGTTTTGACCAAAGTTTGAAACAGACATATAAAATTTAAAAATAATTCGAACAAGTTAAATCCTTCGTGTGGTGTCATATTATATAACATAGTTGCAAAGAAAAATACCAAAGTTGGTATATTGATTGCATCTTGAAAAAACCTTCACAGAAGTGACCTATCTTGTTCAGGCTTTCGGGTCAAATGACCAATGTTATGGCCAGAATTTTGGCATAGTTTGTGATAATGTGCCCATATTGTGCATGCATGTGCATATTGGGATGGCCAATAATGTTGTAGGAGGAAGTTTTCCTTTTCGTCGCATAGAAAATACATTTTCCATTTTTCGAGTGCAAAAAACATGGCGTTTTGTGAAGCAACCACCAAATGGTTAATTAAAAATGCTACCACCATATTTTTCACAAATATTAGACCACCTTACATAGACAATATCACAAGTAGGATATCTGAAACCTTTTCATCCATCCATGGTGAAAAAGACAAATTCGTGCCGAATCGGTAGGAAGTGGGTCCGATTTGAACTACAGGTACATGATCTAATGCTCATAATTTTTTGCAAAAATAATTTCTAGACTCACAATATGATGTTTCTTTGGAGATCCGGTGCAATTTTAGCAAGGATCATGCCCTATCTATGAACCTGCGTGCCCACTGTTTTGACCATAGTTTAAAACGGGCATGAAAAAATCAAAAACAATCCAAACAATGTAAAACCTTCTTGTGGTGTCATATTATGTGACATATTTACAAGTAAAAATACCAAACTTCGTATATTGCGAACATCTTGAAAAAACCTTCACAAAAATGACCTATCATGTTCGAGGTTTCATGGCTTTTGGGTCAAATGACCAATGTTATGGCTAGAATAATGACATAGTTTGTGATAATGTTCCCATATTGCACACACATGTGCATGTTAGGATGGCGAACAATGTCGCAGGAGGAAGTTTTCCTTTTCGTCATACAGAAAATGTATTTTCCATTTTCCAAGTGCAAAAAACGAGCATTTTGTGAAGCAACCACCAAATGGTTAATTCAAAATGCTACCACCATATTTTCAAAAATATTAGACCAGCTTACATACACAATATTATAAGTAGGATATCTCAAACCTTTTCGTCCATCCTTGGCGAAAAAGAGAAATCCGTGCTGAATCGTTAGGAAGTGGGTCCGATTTGAACTAGAGTTACACGATCTAATAAAAAATTATTTTTAGACTCACAATATGATGTTTCTTCAGAGATCCAATAAAATTTTAGTGGGGCTCATCCCGTATCTTCCTGCCCGCTGTTTAGACGATGGTTTAAAACGAGAAAATTTGGAAACGTGCATAAGAAATTCAAAAACGATACGAACAAGGTAAATCCTTCCTGTGATGTCATATTATATGACATGGGTGCAAGGAAAAATACCAAACTTGGTGTATTGATTGCATCTCGAAAAAACCTTCATAGAAATGACCTATCATGTTCGAGGTTTCATGGCTTTTAGGCCGAATGACCAATGTTATGGCCATAATCGTGGTATAGTCTGTGCTAATGTGCCCATATTGTGCACACATGCGCATCTTGGGATGGCGAACAATATTGCAGCATGAAGTTTTTCTTTTCGTCAAATAGAAAAGCTATTTTTCATTTTCCGAGTGCAAAAACAGGGCGTTTTATGAAGCAACAACCAAAAGAATATTTCAAAATGCTACCACCCATTTTTTCAAAAATACTAGACCACCCTACATGAACAATATCCCAACCGGAGTATCTCAAACCTTTCAGTCCATCCCTCATGAAAAAGACAAATTTATGCTAAATCGGTAGGAAGTGGGCCCAATTTGAACTACACATACATGATATGGTGCTCATGAGTTTTTGAAAAAATATTTTTCGTCTCACAATATGTTGTTTTACCATAGACCCACTGAAATTTTTGCAAGGCTCGGCCCCTTGACAAAAATATTCAATTTCAAGCCCCTATTGTCAAAACCATGATTCAAAATCTCTAATTACACCTATTAAGGTTTTATATGAAAAATATGCTCTTTTATTTTCTAGGAAAGTAAAAGTGTTTTGTAATGTCCTAAAAATATTCTATGAAATTTTAATAGTTTTGGGCAATACCACTTGAAAACGGCCATAAAACTCGAAAACGCCAAGTTTTTGGTCAAAACTTTAAAACATGTATCATGTCTTATGGGCCATGAAAATCCCATGGAACCCCAAAACTTTGAGAAATAGCCATAAATGTGAAAACAACGAGTTTTTGGTCATAACTCTCAAACATGTATCATATCATTACGGGCCATCTAAATCTCCATGGAACCCCAAAACGGTGGGCAATAGCTCATGAAAACGTCCATAAAGCGCGAAAAAGACGAGTTTTTGGTCATAGCTCTTAAACAAGTATCTTGTATTTACGAGCCATGTAAATCTCCATTGAGCCCCAAAACTGTGGGCAATAGGTCATGAAAACGTCCATAAACACGAAAACGATGAGTTTTGGGTCATGTCTCTCAAACATGTATCGCGTCTTATGCGCCGTGAAAATCGCCCTAGAACACCAAAACTATGGGCAATACCTCATGAAAATGGCCACAAAACACGAAAACGCCGAAGTTTTCGTCATAATTCTCAAACATGTATCATGTCCTATAGGCCATGCAAATCCCCAAGAAATCGCAAAAATTGTGGGCAATAGCTCATGAAAACATCCATAATACGAGAAAACGACGAGTATTTGGTCATATCTCTCAAACATCTATCGGGTCTTATGGGGCCTGCAAATCGCCCTAGAACACCAAAAATGTGGACAATAGCTCAGGAAAACGGCCATAAAATGTGAAAACGACGAGGTTTAGGTCATAACTCTCAAATATGTATCGTGTCTTTGCAGGCTATGTAAATCGCCGTGGAACCCAAAAACTATGGGCAATAGCTCATGAAATGGCCATAAATCCGAAACCGACGAGTTTTTGGTCATATCTCTCAAACATGTATCGGGACTTATGGGCCCTGCAAATTGCCCTAGAACACCAAAATTATGGGCAATAGCTCATGAAAACGACGATAAAATATGAAAACGACAAGTTTTTGGTCATAACTCTCAAATATGTATTGTGTCTTTATGGGCCATGTATATCTCCATGGAACCCCAAAACAGTGGGCAATAGCTCATGAAAACGGCCATAAAACGCGAAAACAACGAGTTTTTGCTGATAACTCTCAAACGCGTGTCGGGTGTTACGAGTCGTGCAAATCGCCTAGGATCCCAAAAACTGTGGGCAATAGCTCATGAAAACGGCCATAAGCGACGAGCTTTTGGTCATAACTCTCAAACATGTATCGTGTCTTTACGGGCCATGTAAATCTCCATGGAACCCCAAAACTGTGGTCAATAGCTCATGAAAACGGCCATAAATGCGAAACCGACGAGTTTTTGGTCATATCTCTCAAACATGTATCGGGTCTTATGGGCCCTGCAAATCGCCCTAGAACACCAAAATTGTGGGCAATATCTCATGAAAACGGCGATAAAATATGAGAACGACGAATTTTTGGTCATAACTCTCAAATATGAAGTCTTTACGGGCCATGTATATCTCCATGGAACCCCAAAACTGTGGACAATAGCTCATGAAAACGGCCATAAAACGCGAAAACGCCGAGTTTTTGTCATACCTCTCAAAAAATGTATCGTGTCTTATGGGCCATGCAAATCGCCCTAGAACAACAAAACTATGGGCAATGGCTTATGAAAACGGCCATAAAACAGGAAAAAGAAGAGTTTTTGCCCATAACTCTCTAACATGTATCGGGTGTTACGAGTCATGTAAATTGCCCTGGAACCCAAAAACTATGGGCAATAGCTCATGAAAATGACCATAAAACGCGAAAACAACGAGTTTTTGCTCATAACTCTCAAACGGGTATCGGGTGTTACGAGTCGTGCAAATCGCCTAGGATCCCAAAAACTGTGGGCAATAGCTCATGAAAACGGCCATATACGACGAGGTTTTGGTCATAACTCTCAAACATGTATCGTGTCTTTACGGGCCATGTAAATCACCATGGAACCCCAAAAATTTGGGCCATAGCTCATGAAAACGTCCAAAAAACACGAAAACGACGAGTTTTTGGTCATATCTCTCAAACATGTATCAGGTCTTATGGGCCCTGCAAATCGCCCTAGAACACCAATATTGTGGGCAATATCTCATGAAAACGGCGATAAAATATGAGAACGACGAATTTTTGGTCAAAACTCTCAAATATGTATTTTGTCTTTACGGGCCATGTATATCTCCAAGGAACCCCAAAACTGTGGGCAATAGCTCATGAAAACGGCCATAAAACGCGAAAACCCCGAGTTTTTTGTGATACCTCTCAAAAATGTATCGTTTCTTATGGGCCATGCAAATCGCCCTAGAACACCAAAACTATGGGCAATGGCTTATGAAAACGGCCATAAAACAGGAAAAAGAAGAGTTTTTGCTCCGAACTCTCTAACGTGTATCGGGTGTTACGAGTCATGTAAATTGCCCCGGAACCCAAAAACTGTGGGCAATAGCTCATGAAAACGACCATAAAACACGAAAATAATGAGTTTTTGCTGATAACTCTCAAACGCGTATCGGGTGTTACGAGTCGTGCAAATCGCCTAGGATCCCAAAAACAATGGGCAATAGCTCATGAAAACGGCCATAAACGATGAGTTTTTGGTCATAACTCTCAAACATGTATCGTGTCTTTACGGGCCATGTAAATCTCCATGGAACCCCAAAACTGTGGCAATAGCTCATGAAAACATCTAGAAAATGCGAATACGACAAATTTTTGGTCATATCTCTCAAACATGTATCGGGTCTTATGGGCCCTGCAAATCGCCCTAGAATCCCAAAATTGTGGACAATAGCTTAGGAAAATGGCCCTAAAATGTGAAAACGACGAGGTTTAGGTCATAACTCTCAAATATGTATCGTGTCTTTACAGGCTATGTAAATCGCCCTGGGACCCCAAAAACTATGGGCAATAGCTCATGAAAACGACAATAAAGTGCGAAAACAACAAGTTTCTGCTCACCACTCTCAAATGTGTATCGGATGTTACGAGTCGTGCAAATCGCCCTGGAACCCAAAAACCGTGGACAATAGTTCATGAAAACGGCCATAAATGCGAAACCAACGAGTTTTTGGTCATATCTCTCAAACATGTATCGGGTCTTATGGGCCCTGCAAATCGTCCTAGAACACCAAAATTCTGGGCAATAGCTCATGAAAACAGCGATAAAATATGAAAACGACGAGTTTTTGGTCATAACTCTCAAATATGTATTGAGTCTTTACGGGCCAGGTATATCTCCATAGAACCCCAAAACAGTGGGCAATAGCTCATGAAAACGGCCATAAAACGCGAGAACGCCGATTTTTTTTGTCATACCTCTCAAAAAATGTATCGTCTCTTTTGGGCCATGCAAATCGCCCTAGAATACCAAAACTAAGAGTTATGGCTTACGAAAACAGCCATAAAACGCGAAAACGACGAGTTTTTGGTCATATCTCTCAAACATGTATTGGGTCTTATGGGCCCTACAAATCGCCCTAGAACCCCAAAATTATGGGCAATAGCTTAGGAAAACGGCCATAAAATGTGAAAACGACGAGGTTTAGGTCATAGTTCTCAAATATGTATCGTGTCTTTACAAGCTATGTAAATCGCGCTGGAACCCCAAAAACTGTGGGTAATAGCTCATGAAAACGACCATAAAGTGCGAAAACGACAAGTTTTTGCTCATAACTCTCAAATGTGTATCGGGTGTCACGAGTCGTGCAAATCACCCTGGAACCCAAAACTGTGGGCAATAGCTCATGAAAACGGCCAGAAATGCGAAACCGACGAGTTTTTGGTGATATCTCTCAAACATGTATCCGGTCTTATGGGCCCTGCAAATCGCCCTAGAACACCAAAATTGTGGGCAATAGCTCATGAAAACGGCGATAAAATATGAAAACGACGAGTTTTTGGTCCTCAAATATGTATTTTGTCTTTACGGGCCATGTATATCTCCAAGGAACCCCAAAACTGTGGGCAATAGCTCATGAGAACGGCCATAAAACGCGAAAACCCCGAGTTTTTTGTGATACCTCTCAAAAAATGTATCGTGTCTTATGGGCCGTGCAAATCGCCCTAGAACACCAAAACAATGGGCAATGGCTTATGAAAACGGCCATAAAACTGGAAAAAGAAGAGTTTTTGCTCATAACTCTCTAACATGCATCGGGTGTTACTAGTCATGTAAATTGCCCTGGAACCCAAAAACTATGGGCAATAGCTCATGAAAATGACCATAAAACGCGAAAACAACGAGTTTTTGCTCATAACTCTCAAACGCGTATCGGGTGTTACGAGTCGTGCAAATCGCCTAGGATCCCAAAAACTGTGGGCAATAGCTCATGAAAACGGCCATAAACGATGAGTTTTTGGTCATAACTCTCAAACATGTATCGTGTCTTTACGGGCCATGTAAATCTCCATGGAACCCCAAAACTGTGGCAATAGCTCATGAAAACATCTAGAAAATGCGAATACGACAAATTTTTGGTCATATCTCTCAAACATGTATCGGGTCTTATGGGCCCTGCAAATCGCCCTAGAATCCCAAAATTGTGGACAATAGCTTAGGAAAATGGCCCTAAAATGTGAAAATGACGAGGTTTAGGTCATAACTCTCAAATATGTATCGTGTCTTTACAGGCTATGTAAATCGCCCTGGAACCCCAAAAACTATGGGCAATAGCTCATGAAAACGACAATAAAGTGCGAAAACAACAAGTTTCTGCTCACCACTCTCAAATGTGTATCGGATGTTACGAGTCGTGCAAATCGCCCTGGAACCCAAAAACCGTGGACAATAGTTCATGAAAACGGCCATAAATGCGAAACCAACGAGTTTTTGGTCATATCTCTCAAACATGTATCGGGTCTTATGGGCCCTGCAAATCGTCCTAGAACACCAAAATTCTGGGCAATAGCTCATGAAAACAGCGATAAAATATGAAAACGACGAGTTTTTGGTCATAACTCTCAAATATGTATTGAGTCTTTACGGGCCAGGTATATCTCCATAGAACCCCAAAACAGTGGGCAATAGCTCATGAAAACGGCCATAAAACGCGAAAACGCCGTTTTTTTTGTCATACCTCTCAAAAAATGTATCGTCTCTTTTGGGCCATGCAAATCGCCCTAGAATACCAAAACTAAGAGTTATGGCTTATGAAAACAGCCATAAAACGCGAAAACGACGAGTTTTTGTCATATCTCTCAAACATGTATTGGGTCTTATGGGCCCTACAAATCGCCCTAGAACCCCAAAATTGTGGGCAATAGCTTAGGAAAACGGCCATAAAATGTGAAAACGACGAGGTTTAGGTCATAGTTCTCAAATATGTATCGTGTCTTTACAAGCTATGTAAATCGCGCTGGAACCCCAAAAACTGTGGGTAATAGCTCATGAAAACGACCATAAAGTGCGAAAACGACAAGTTTTTGCTCATAACTCTCAAATGTGTATCGGGTGTCACGAGTCGTGCAAATCACCCTGGAACCCAAAATTTGTGGGCAATAGCTCATGAAAACGGCCATAAATGCGAAACCGACGAGTTTTTGGTGATATCTCTCAAACATGTATCCGGTCTTATGGGCCCTGCAAATCGCCCTAGAACACCAAAATTGTGGGCAATAGCTCATGAAAACGGCGATAAAATATGAAAACGACGAGTTTTTGGTCATAACTCTCAAATATGTATTGAGTCTTTACGGGCCAGGTATATCTCCATAGAACCCCAAAACAGTGGGCAATAGCTCATGAAAACGGCCATAAAACGCGAAAACGCCGTTTTTTTGTCATACCTCTCAAAAAATGTATCGTCTCTTTTGGGCCATGCAAATCGCCCTAGAATACCAAAACTAAGAGTTATGGCTTATGAAAACAGCCATAAAACGCGAAAACGACGAGTTTTTGTCATATCTCTCAAACATGTATTGGGTCTTATGGGCCCTACAAATCGCCCTAGAACCCCAAAATTGGGGGCAATAGCTTAGGAAAACGGCCATAAAATGTGAAAACGACGAGGTTTAGGTCATAGTTCTCAAATATGTATCGTGTCTTTACAAGCTATGTAAATCGCGCTGGAACCCCAAAAACTGTGGGCAATAGCTCATGAAAACGGCCATAAATGCGAAACCGACGAGTTTTTGGTGATATCTCTCAAACATGTATCCGGTCTTATGGGCCCTGCAAATCGCCCTAGAACACCAAAATTGTGGGCAATAGCTCATGAAAACGGCGATAAAATATGAAAACGACGAGTTTTTGGTCCTCAAATATGTATTTTGTCTTTACGGGCCATGTATATCTCCAAGGAACCCCAAAACTGTGGGCAATAGCTCATGAGAACGGCCATAAAACGCGAAAACCCCGAGTTTTTTGTGATACCTCTCAAAAAATGTATCGTGTCTTATGGGCCGTGCAAATCGCCCGAGAACACCAAAACAATGGGCAATGGCTTATGAAAACGGCCATAAAACAGGAAAAAGAAGAGTTTTTGCTCATAACTCTCTAACATGCATCGGGTGTTACTAGTCATGTAAATTGCCCTGGAACCCAAAAACTATGGGCAATAGCTCATGAAAATGACCATAAAACGCGAAAACAACGAGTTTTTGCTCATAACTCTCAAACGCGTATCGGGTGTTACGAGTCGTGCAAATCGCCTAGGATCCCAAAAACTGTGGGCAATAGCTCATGAAAACGGCCATATACGACGAGTTTTTGGTCATAACTCTCAAACATGTATCGTGTCTTTACGGGCCATGTAAATCTCCATGGAACCCCAAAAATGTGGGCCATAGCTCATGAAAACGTCCAAAAAACGCGAAAACGACGAGTTTTTCGTCATATCTCTCAAACATGTATGAGGTCTTATGGGCCCTGCAAATCGCCCTAGAACACCAATATTGTGGGCAATATCTCATGAAAACGGCGATAAAATATGAAAACGACGAATTTTTGGTCACAACTCTCAAATATGTATTTTGTCTTTACGGGCCATGTATATCTCCAAGGAACCCCAAAACTGTAGGCAATAGCTCATGAGAACGGCCATAAAACGCGAAAACCCCGAGTTTTTTGTGATACCTCTCAAAAAATGTATCGTGTCTTATGGGCCGTGCAAATCGCCCTAGAACACCAAAACAATGGGCAATGGCTTATGAAAACGGCCATAAAACAGGAAAAAGAAGAGTTTTTGCTCATAACTCTCTAACATGCATCGGGTGTTACTAGTCATGTAAATTCCCCTGGAACCCAAAAACTATGGGCAATAGCTCATGAAAATGACCATAAAACGCGAAAACAACGAGTTTTTGCTCATAACTCTCAAACGCGTATCGGGTGTTACGAGTCGTGCAAATCGCCTAGGATCCCAAAAACTGTGGGCAATAGGTCATGAAAACGGCCATATACGACGAGTTTTTGGTCATAACTGTCAAACATGTATCGTGTCTTTACGGGCCATGTAAATCTCCATGGAACCCCAAAAATGTGGGCCATAGCTCATGAAAACGTCCAAAAAACGCGAAACGACGAGTTTTTCGTCATATCTCTCAAACATGTATGAGGTCTTATAGGCCCTGCAAATCGCCCTAGAACACCAAAATTGTGGGCAATATCTCATGAAAACGGCGATAAATATGAAAACGACGAATTTTTGGTCACAACTCTCAAATATGTATTGAGTCTTTACGGGCCAGGTATATCTCCATAGAACCCCAAAACAGTGGGCAATAGCTCATGAAAACGGCCATAAAACGCGAAAACGCCGATTTTTTTGTCATAGCTCTCAAAAAATGTATCGTCTCTTTTGGGCCATGCAAATCGCCCTAGAATACCAAAACTAAGAGTTATGGCTTACGAAAACAGCCATAAAACGCGAAAACGACGAGTTTTTGGTCATATCTCTCAAACATGTATTGGGTCTTATGGGCCCTACAAATCGCCCTAGAACCCCAAAATTGTGGGCAATAGCTTAGGAAAACGGCCATAAAATGTGAAAACGACGAGGTTTAGGTCATAGTTCTCAAATATGTATCGTGTCTTTACAAGCTATGTAAATCGCGCTGGAACCCCAAAAACTGTGGGTAATAGCTCATGAAAACGACCATAAAGTGCGAAAACGACAAGTTTTTGCTCATAACTCTCAAATGTGTATCGGGTGTCACGAGTCGTGCAAATCACCCTGGAACCCAAAAACTGTGGGCAATAGCTCATGAAAACGGCCATAAATGCGAAACCGACGAGTTTTTGGTGATATCTCTCAAACATGTATCCGGTCTTATGGGCCCTGCAAATCGCCCTAGAACACCAAAATTGGGGGCAATAGCTCATGAAAACGACCATAAAGTGCGAAAACGACAAGTTTTTGCTCATAACTCTCAAATGTGTATCGGGTGTCACGAGTCGTGCAAATCACCCTGGAACCCAAAAACTATGGGCAATAGCTCATGAAAACGGCCATAAATGCGAAACCGACGAGTTTTTGGTGATATCTCTCAAACATGTATCCGGTCTTATGGGCCCTGCAAATCGCCCTAGAACACCAAAATTGTGGGCAATAGCTTAGGAAAACGGCCATAAAATGTGAAAACGACAAGGTTTAGGTCATAACTCTCAAATATGTATCGTGTCTTTACAGGCTATGTAAATCGCCCTGGAACCGCAAAAACTATGGGCAATAGCTCATGAAAACGACAATAAAGTGCGAAAACAACAAGTTTCTGCTCACCACTCTCAAATGTGTATCGGATGTTACGAGTCGTGCAAATCGCCCTGGAACCCAAAAACCGTGGACAATAGTTCATGAAAACGTCCAAAAAACGCGAAAACGACGAGTTTTTCGTCATATATCTCAAACATGTATGAGGTCTTATAGGCCCTGCAAATCGCCCTAGAACACCAAAATTGTGGGCAATAGCTCATGAAAACAGCGATAAAATATGAAAACGACGAGTTTTTGGTCATAACTCTCAAATATGTATTGAGTCTTTACGGGCCAGGTATATCTCCATAGAACCCCAAAACAGTGGGCAATAGCTCATGAAAACGGCCATAAAACGCGAAAACGCCGATTTTTTTTGTCATAGCTCTCAAAAAATGTATCGTCTCTTTTGGGCCATGCAAATCGCCCTAGAATACCAAAACTAAGAGTTATGGCTTACGAAAACAGCCATAAAACGCGAAAACGACGAGTTTTTGGTCATATCTCTCAAACATGTATTGGGTCTTATGGGCCCTACAAATCGCCCTAGAACCCCAAAATTGTGGGCAATAGCTTAGGAAAACGGCCATAAAATGTGAAAACGATGAGGTTTAGGTCATAGTTCTCAAATATGTATCGTGTCTTTACAAGCTATGTAAATCGCGCTGGAACCCCAAAAACTGTGGGTAATAGCTCATGAAAACGACCATAAAGTGCGAAAACGACAAGTTTTTGCTCATAACTCTCAAATGTGTATCGGGTGTCACGAGTCGTGCAAATCACCCTGGAACCCAAAAACTGTGGGCAATAGCTCATGAAAACGGCCATAAATGCGAAACCGACGAGTTTTTGGTGATATCTCTCAAACATGTATCCGGTCTTATGGGCCCTGCAAATCGCCCTAGAACACCAAAATTGTGGGCAATAGCTCATGAAAACGGCGATAAAATATGAAAACGACGAGTTTTTGGTCCTCAAATATGTATTTTGTCTTTACGGGCCATGTATATCTCCAAGGAACCCCAAAACTGTGGGCAATAGCTCATGAGAACGGCCATAAAACGCGAAAACCCCGAGTTTTTTGTGATACCTCTCAAAAAATGTATCGTGTCTTATGGGCCGTGCAAATCGCCCTAGAACACCAAAACAATGGGCAATGGCTTATGAAAACGGCCATAAAACAGGAAAAAGAAGAGTTTTTGCTCATAACTCTCTAACATGCATCGGGTGTTACTAGTCATGTAAATTCCCCTGGAACCCAAAAACTATGGGCAATAGCTCATGAAAATGACCATAAAACGCGAAAACAACGAGTTTTTGCTCATAACTCTCAAACGCGTATCGGGTGTTACGAGTCGTGCAAATCGCCTAGGATCCCAAAAACTGTGGGCAATAGGTCATGAAAACGGCCATATACGACGAGTTTTTGGTCATAACTGTCAAACATGTATCGTGTCTTTACGGGCCATGTAAATCTCCATGGAACCCCAAAAATGTGGGCCATAGCTCATGAAAACGTCCAAAAAAACGCGAAAACGACGAGTTTTTCGTCATATCTCTCAAACATGTATGAGGTCTTATAGGCCCTGCAAATCGCCCTAGAACACCAAAATTGTGGGCAATATCTCATGAAAACGGCGATAAAATATGAAAACGACGAATTTTTGGTCACAACTCTCAAATATGTATTGAGTCTTTACGGGCCAGGTATATCTCCATAGAACCCCAAAACAGTGGGCAATAGCTCATGAAAACGGCCATAAAACGCGAAAACGCCGATTTTTTTTGTCATAGCTCTCAAAAAATGTATCGTCTCTTTTGGGCCATGCAAATCGCCCTAGAATACCAAAACTAAGAGTTATGGCTTACGAAAACAGCCATAAAACGCGAAAACGACGAGTTTTTGGTCATATCTCTCAAACATGTATTGGGTCTTATGGGCCCTACAAATCGCCCTAGAACCCCAAAATTGTGGGCAATAGCTTAGGAAAACGGCCATAAAATGTGAAAACGACGAGGTTTAGGTCATAGTTCTCAAATATGTATCGTGTCTTTACAAGCTATGTAAATCGCGCTGGAACCCCAAAAACTGTGGGTAATAGCTCATGAAAACGACCATAAAGTGCGAAAACGACAAGTTTTTGCTCATAACTCTCAAATGTGTATCGGGTGTCACGAGTCGTGCAAATCACCCTGGAACCCAAAAACTGTGGGCAATAGCTCATGAAAACGGCCATAAATGCGAAACCGACGAGTTTTTGGTGATATCTCTCAAACATGTATCCGGTCTTATGGGCCCTGCAAATCGCCCTAGAACACCAAAATTGGGGGCAATAGCTCATGAAAACGACCATAAAGTGCGAAAACGACAAGTTTTTGCTCATAACTCTCAAATGTGTATCGGGTGTCACGAGTCGTGCAAATCACCCTGGAACCCAAAAACTATGGGCAATAGCTCATGAAAACGGCCATAAATGCGAAACCGACGAGTTTTTGGTGATATCTCTCAAACATGTATCCGGTCTTATGGGCCCTGCAAATCGCCCTAGAACACCAAAATTGTGGGCAATAGCTTAGGAAAACGGCCATAAAATGTGAAAACGACAAGGTTTAGGTCATAACTCTCAAATATGTATCGTGTCTTTACAGGCTATGTAAATCGCCCTGGAACCGCAAAAACTATGGGCAATAGCTCATGAAAACGACAATAAAGTGCGAAAACAACAAGTTTCTGCTCACCACTCTGAAATGTGTATCGGATGTTACGAGTCGTGCAAATCGCCCTGGAACCCAAAAACCGTGGACAATAGTTCATGAAAACGTCCAAAAAACGCGAAAATGACGAGTTTTTGGTCATATCTCTCAAACATGTATCGGGTCTTATGGGCCCTGCAAATCGCCCTAGAACACCAAAATTGTGGGCAATAGCTCATGAAAACAGCGATAAAATATGAAAACGACGAGTTTTTGGTCATAACTCTCAAATATGTATTGAGTCTTTACGGGCCAGGTATATCTCCATAGAACCCCAAAACAGTGGGCAATAGCTCATGAAAACGGCCATAAAACGCGAAAACACCGATTTTTTTGTCATAGCTCTCAAAAAATGTATCGTCTCTTTTGGGCCATGCAAATCGCCCTAGAATACCAAAACTAAGAGTTATGGCTTACGAAAACAGCCATAAAACGCGAAAACGACGAGTTTTTGGTCATATCTCTCAAACATGTATTGGGTCTTATGGGCCCTACAAATCGCCCTAGAACCCCAAAATTGTGGGCAATAGCTTAGGAAAACGGCCATAAAATGTGAAAACGATGAGGTTTAGGTCATAGTTCTCAAATATGTATCGTGTCTTTACAAGCTATGTAAATCGCGCTGGAACCCCAAAAACTGTGGGTAATAGCTCATGAAAACGACCATAAAGTGCGAAAACGACAAGTTTTTGCTCATAACTCTCAAATGTGTATCGGGTGTCACGAGTCGTGCAAATCACCCTGGAACCCAAAAACTGTGGGCAATAGCTCATGAAAACGGCCATAAATGCGAAACCGACGAGTTTTTGGTGATATCTCTCAAACATGTATCCGGTCTTATGGGCCCTGCAAATCGCCCTAGAACACCAAAATTGTAGGCAATAGCTCATGAAAACGGCGATAAAATATGAAAACGACGAGTTTTTGGTCCTCAAATATGTATTTTGTCTTTACGGGCCATGTATATCTCCAAGGAACCCCAAAACTGTGGGCAATAGCTCATGAGAACGGCCATAAAACGCGGAAAACCCCGAGTTTTTTGTGATACCTCTCAAAAAATGTATCGTGTCTTATGGGCCGTGCAAATCGCCCTAGAACACCAAAACAATGGGCAATGGCTTATGAAAACGGCCATAAAACAGGAAAAAGAAGAGTTTTTGCTCATAACTCTCTAACATGCATCGGGTGTTACTAGTCATGTAAATTGCCCTGGAACCCAAAAACTATGGGCAATAGCTCATGAAAATGACCATAAAACGCGGAAAACAACGAGTTTTTGCTCATAACTCTCAAACGCGTATCGGGTGTTACGAGTCGTGCAAATCGCCTAGGATCCCAAAAACTGTGGGCAATAGCTCATGAAAACGGCCATATACGACGAGTTTTTGTTCATAACTCTCAAACATGTATCGTGTCTTTACGGGCCATGTAAATCTCCATGGAACCCCAAAAATGTGGGCCATAGCTCATGAAAACGTCCAAAACGCGAAAACGACGAGTTTTTCGTCATATCTCTCAAACATGTATGAGGTCTTATGGGCCCTGCAAATCGCCCTAGAACACCAAAATTGTGGGCAATATCTCATGAAAACGGCGATAAAATATGAAAACGACGAATTTTTGGTCACAACTCTCAAATATGTATTGAGTCTTTACGGGCCAGGTATATCTCCATAGAACCCCAAAATTGTGGGCAATAGCTCATGAAAACGGCCATAAAACGCGAAAACGCCGATTTTTTTGTCATACCTCTCAAAAAATGTATCGTCTCTTTTGGGCCATGCAAATCGCCCTAGAATACCAAAACTAAGAGTTATGGCTTATGAAAACAGCCATAAAACGCGAAAACGACGAGTTTTTGGTCATATCTCTCAAACATGTATTGGGTCTTATGGGCCCTACAAATCGCCCTAGAACCCCAAAATTGTGGGCAATAGCTTAGGAAAACGGCCATAAAATGTGAAAACGACGAGGTTTAGGTCATAGTTCTCAAATATGTATCGTGTCTTTACAAGCTATGTAAATCGCGCTGGAACCCCAAAAACTGTGGGTAATAGCTCATGAAAACGACCATAAAGTGCGAAAACGACAAGTTTTTGCTCATAACTCTCAAATGTGTATCGGGTGTCACGAGTCGTGCAAATCACCCTGGAACCCAAAACTGTGGGCAATAGCTCATGAAAACGGCCATAAATGCGAAACCGACGAGTCTTTGGTGATATCTCTCAAACATGTATCCGGTCTTATGGGCCCTGCAAATCGCCCTAGAACACCAAAATTGTGGGCAATAGCTCATGAAAACGACCATAAAGTGCGAAAACGACAAGTTTTTGCTCATAACTCTCAAATGTGTATCGGGTGTCACGAGTCGTGCAAATCACCCTGGAACCCAAAAACTGTGGGCAATAGCTCATGAAAACGGCCATAAATGCGAAACCGACGAGTTTTTGGTGATATCTCTCAAACATGTATCCGGTCTTATGGGCCCTGCAAATCGCCCTAGAACACCAAAATTGTGGGCAATAGCTTAGGAAAACGGCCATAAAATGTGAAAACGACAAGGTTTAGGTCATAACTCTCAAATATGTATCGTGTCTTTACAGGCTATGTAAATCGCCCTGGAACCCCAAAAACTATGGGCAATAGCTCATGAAAACGACAATAAAGTGCGAAAACAACAAGTTTCTGCTCACCACTCTCAAATGTGTATCGGATGTTACGAGTCGTGCAAATCGCCCTGGAACCCAAAAACCGTGGACAATAGTTCATCAAAACGGCCATACATGCGAAACCAACGAGTTTTTGGTCATATCTCTCAAACATGTATCGGGTCTTATGGGCCCTGCAAATCGTCCTAGAACACCAAAATTCTGGGCAATAGCTCATGAAAACAGCGATAAAATATGAAAACGACGAGTTTTTGGTCATAACTCTCAAATATGTATTGAGTCTTTACGGGCCATGTATATCTCCATAGAACCCCAAAACAGTGGGCAATAGCTCATGAAAACGGCCATAAAACACGAAAACGCCGATTTTTTTTGTCATACCTCTCAAAAAATGTATCGTCTCTTTTGGGCCATGCAAATCGCCCTAGAATACCAAAACTAAGAGTTATGGCTTATGAAAACAGCCATAAAACGCGAAAACGACGAGTTTTTGGTCATATCTCTCAAACATGTATTGGGTCTTATGGGCCCTACAAATCGCCCTAGAACCCCAAAATTGTGGGCAATAGCTTAGGAAAACGGCCATAAAATGTGAAAACGACGAGGTTTAGGTCATAGTTCTCAAATATGTATCGTGTCTTTACAAGCTATGTAAATCGCGCTGGAACCCCAAAAACCGTGGGTAATAGCTCATGAAAACGACCATAAAGTGCGAAAACGACAAGTTTTTGCTCATAACTCTCAAATGTGTATCGGGTGTCACGAGTCGTGCAAATCACCCTGGAACCCAAAAACTGTGGGCAATAGCTCATGAAAACGGCCATAAATGCGAAACCGACGAGTTTTTGGTGATATCTCTCAAACATGTATCCGGTCTTATGGGCCCTGCAAATCGCCCTAGAACACCAAAATTGTGGGCAATAGCTCATGAAAACGGCGATAAAATATGAAAACGACGAGTTTTTGGTCCTCAAATATGTATTTTGTCTTTACGGGCCATGTATATCTCCAAGGAACCCCAAAACTGTGGGCAATAGCTCATGAGAACGGCCATAAAACGCGAAAACCCCGAGTTTTTTGTGATACCTCTCAAAAAATGTATCGTGTCTTATGGGCCGTGCAAATCGCCCTAGAACACCAAAACAATGGGCAATGGCTTATGAAAACGGCCATAAAACAGGAAAAAGAAGAGTTTTTGCTCATAACTCTCTAACATGCATCGGGTGTTACTAGTCATGTAAATTGCCCTGGAACCCAAAAAACTATGGGCAATAGCTCATGAAAATGACCATAAAACGCGAAAACAACGAGTTTTTGCTCATAACTCTCAAACGCGTATCGGGTGTTACGAGTCGTGCAAATCGCCTAGGATCCCAAAAACTGTGGGCAATAGCTCATGAAAACGGCCATATACGACGAGTTTTTGGTCATAACTCTCAAACATGTATCGTGTCTTTACGGGCCATGTAAATCTCCATGGAACCCCAAAAATGTGGGCCATAGCTCATGAAAACGTCCAAAAAACGCGAAAACGACGAGTTTTTCGTCATATCTCTCAAACATGTATGAGGTCTTATGGGCCCTGCAAATCGCCCTAGAACACCAAAATTGTGGGCAATATCTCATGAAAACGGCGATAAAATATGAAAACGACGAATTTTTGGTCACAACTCTCAAATATGTATTTTGTCTTTACGGGCCATGTATATCTCCAAGGAACCCCAAAACTGTGGGCAATAGCTCATGAGAACGGCCATAAAACGCGAAAACCCCGAGTTTTTTGTGATACCTCTCAAAAAATGTATCGTGTCTTATGGGCCGTGCAAATCGCCCTAGAACACCAAAACAATGGGCAATGGCTTATGAAAACGGCCATAAAACAGGAAAAAGAAGAGTTTTTGCTCATAACTCTCTAACATGCATCGGGTGTTACTAGTCATGAAAATTGCCCTGGAACCCAAAAACTATGGGCAATAGCTCATGAAAACGACCATAAAACGCGAAAACAACGAGTTTTTGCTCATAACTCTCAAACGCGTATCGGGTGTTACGAGTCGTGCAAATCGCCTAGGATCCCAAAAACTGTGGGCAATAGCTCATGAAAACGGCCATATACGACGAGTTTTTGGTCATAACTCTCAAACATGTATCGTGTCTTTACGGGCCATGTAAATCTCCATGGAACCCCAAAACTGTGGCAATAGCTCATGAAAACGTCCAAAAAACGCGAAAACGACGAATTTTTGGTCATATCTCTCAAACATGTATCGGGTCTTATGGGCCCTGCAAATCGCCCTAGAATCCCAAAATTGTGGACAATAGCTTAGGAAAATGGCCCTAAAATGTGAAAACGACGAGGTTTAGGTCATAACTCTCAAATATGTATCGTGTCTTTACAGGCTATGTAAATCGCCCTGGAACCCCCAAAAACTATGGGCAATAGCTCATGAAAACGACAATAAAGTGCGAAAACAACAAGTTTCTGCTCACCACTCTCAAATGTGTATCGGATGTTACGAGTCGTGCAAATCGCCCTGGAACCCAAAAACCGTGGACAATAGTTCATGAAAACGGCCATAAATGCCAAACCAACGAGTTTTTGGTCATATCTCTCAAACATGTATCGGGTCTTATGGGCCCTGCAAATCGTCCTAGAACACCAAAATTCTGGGCAATAGCTCATGAAAACAGCGATAAAATATGAAAACGACGAGTTTTTGGTCATAACTCTCAAATATGTATTGAGTCTTTACGGGCCAGGTATACCTCCATAGAACCCCAAAACAGTGGGCAATAGCTCATGAAAACGGCCATAAAACGCGAAAACGCCGATTTTTTTTGTCATACCTCTCAAAAAATGTATCGTCTCTTTTGGGCCATGCAAATCGCCCTAGAATACCAAAACTAAGAGTTATGGCTTATGAAAACAGCCATAAAACGCGAAAACGACGAGTTTTTGGTCATATCTCTCAAACATGTATTGGGTCTTATGGGCCCTACAAATCGCCCTAGAACCCCAAAATTGTGGGCAATAGCTTAGGAAAACGGCCATAAAATGTGAAAACGACGAGGTTTAGGTCATAGTTCTCAAATATGTATCGTGTCTTTACAAGCTATGTAAATCGCGCTGGAACCCCAAAAACTGTGGGTAATAGCTCATGAAAACGACCATAAAGTGCGAAAACGACAAGTTTTTGCTCATAACTCTCAAATGTGTATCGGGTGTCACGAGTCGTGCAAATCACCCTGGAACCCAAAAACTGTGGGCAATAGCTCATGAAAACGGCCATAAATGCGAAACCGACGAGTTTTTGGTGATATCTCTCAAACATGTATCCGGTCTTATGGGCCCTGCAAATCGCCCTAGAACACCAAAATTGTGGGCAATAGCTCATGAAACGGCGATAAAATATGAAAACGACGAGTTTTTGGTCCTCAAATATGTATTTTGTCTTTACGGGCCATGTATATCTCCAAGGAACCCCAAAACTGTGGGCAATAGCTCATGAGAACGGCCATAAAACGCGAAAACCCCGAGTTTTTTGTGATACCTCTCAAAAAATGTATCGTGTCTTATGGGCCGTGCAAATCGCCCTAGAACACCAAAACAATTGGCAATGGCTTATGAAAACGGCCATAAAACAGGAAAAAGAAGAGTTTTGCTCATAACTCTCTAACATGCATCGGGTGTTACTAGTCATGTAAATTGCCCTGGAACCCAAAAACTATGGGCAATAGCTCATGAAAATGACCATAAAACGCGAAAACAACGAGTTTTTGCTCATAACTCTCAAACGCGTATCGGGTGTTACGAGTCCTGCAAATCGCCTAGGATCCCAAAAACTGTGGGCAATAGCTCATGAAAACGGCCATATACGACGAGTTTTTGGTCATAACTCTCAAACATGTATCGTGTCTTTACGGGCCATGTAAATCTCCATGGAACCCCAAAAATGTGGGCCATAGCTCATGAAAACGTCCAAAAAACGCGAAAACGACGAGTTTTTCGTCATATCTCTCAAACATGTATGAGGTCTTATGGGCCCTGCAAATCGCCCTAGAACACCAAAATTGTGGGCAATATCTCATGAAAACGGCGATAAAATATGAAAACGACGAATTTTTGGTCACAACTCTCAAATATGTATTTTGTCTTTACGGGCCATGTATATCTCCAAGGAACCCCAAAACTGTGGGCAATAGCTCATGAGAACGGCCATAAAACGCGAAAACCCCGAGTTTTTTGTGATACCTCTCAAAAAATGTATCGTGTCTTATGGGCCGTGCAAATCGCCCTAGAACACCAAAACAATGGGCAATGGCTTATGAAAACGGCCATAAAACAGGAAAAAGAAGAGTTTTTGCTCATAACTCTCTAACATGCATCGGGTGTTACTAGTCATGTAAATTGCCCTGGAACCCAAAAACTATGGGCAATAGCTCATGAAAATGACCATAAAACGCGAAAACAACGAGTTTTTGCTCATAACTCTCAAACGCGTATCGGGTGTTACGAGTCGTGCAAATCGCCTAGGATCCCAAAAACTGTGGGCAATAGCTCATGAAAACGGCCATATACGACGAGTTTTTGGTCATAACTCTCAAACATGTATCGTGTCTTTACGGGCCATGTAATCTCCATGGAACCCCAAAAATGTGGGCCATAGCTCATGAAAACGTCGAAAAAACGCGAAAACGACGAGTTTTTCGTCATATCTCTCCAACATGTATGAGGTCTTATGGGCCCTGCAAATCGCCCTAGAACACCAAAATTGTGGGCAATATCTCATGAAAACGGCGATAAAATATGAAAACGACGAATTTTTGGTCACAACTCTCAAATATGTATTTTGTCTTTACGGGCCATGTATATCTCCAAGGAACCCCAAAACTGTGGGCAATAGCTCATGAAAACGGCCATAAAACGCGAAAACCCCGAGTTTTTTGTGATACCTCTCAAAAAATGTATCGTGTCTTATGGGCCGTGCAAATCGCCCTAGAACACCAAAACAATGGGCAATGGCTTATGAAAACGGCCATAAAACAGGAAAAAGAAGAGTTTTTGCTCATAACTCTCTAACGTGTATCGGGTGTTACTAGTCATGTAAATTGCCCTGGAACCCAAAAACTGTGGGCAATAGCTCATGAAAACGACCATAAAATACGAAAATAATGAGTTTTTGCTGATAACTCTCAAACGCGTATCGGGTGTTACGAGTCGTGCAAATCGCCTAGGATCCCAAAAACAGTGGGCAATAGCTCATGAAAACGGCCATAAACGATGAGTTTTTGGTCATAACTCTCAAACATGTATCGTGTCTTTACGGGCCATGTAAATCTCCATGGAACCCCAAAACTGTGGCAATAGCTCATGAAAACATCTAGAAAATGCAAATACGACGAATTTTTGGTCATATCTCTCAAACATGTATCGGGTCTTATGGGCCCTGCAAATCGCCCTAGAATCCCAAAATTGTGGACAATAGCTTAGGAAAATGGCCCTAAAATGTGAAAACGACGAGGTTTAGGTCATAACTCTCAAATATGTATCGTGTCTTTACAGGCTATGTAAATCGCCCTGGAACCCCAAAAACTATGGGCAATAGCTCATGAAAACGACAATAAAGTGCGAAAACAACAAGTTTCTGCTCAGCACTCTCAAATGTGTATCGGATGTTACGAGTCGTGCAAATCGCCCTGGAACCCAAAAACCGTGGACAATAGTTCATGAAAACGGCCATAAATGCCAAACCAACGAGTTTTTGGTCATATCTCTCAAACATGTATCGGGTCTTATGGGCCCTGCAAATCGTCCTAGAACACCAAAATTCTGGGCAATAGCTCATGAAAACAGCGATAAAATATGAAAACGACGAGTTTTTGGTCATAACTCTCAAATATGTATTGAGTCTTTACGGGCCAGGTATACCTCCATAGAACCCCAAAACAGTGGGCAATAGCTCATGAAAACGGCCATAAAACACGAAAACGCCGATTTTTTTTGTCATACCTCTCAAAAAATGTATCGTCTCTTTTGGGCCATGCAAATCGCCCTAGAATACCAAAACTAAGAGTTATGGCTTATGAAAACAGCCATAAAACGCGAAAACGACGAGTTTTTGGTCATATCTCTCAAACATGTATTGGGTCTTATGGGCCCTACAAATCGCCCTAGAACCCCAAAATTGTGGGCAATAGCTTAGGAAAACGGCCATAAAATGTGAAAACGACGAGGTTTAGGTCATAGTTCTCAAATATGTATCGTGTCTTTACAAGCTATGTAAATCGCGCTGGACCCCCAAAAACTGTGGGTAATAGCTCATGAAAACGACCATAAAGTGCGAAAACGACAAGTTTTTGCTCATAACTCTCAAATGTGTATCGGGTGTCACGAGTCGTGCAAATCACCCTGGAACCCAAAAACTGTGGGCAATAGCTCATGAAAACGGCCATAAATGCGAAACCGACGAGTTTTTGGTGATATCTCTCAAACATGTATCCGGTCTTATGGGCCCTGCAAATCGCCCTAGAACACCAAAATTGTGGGCAATAGCTCATGAAAACGGCGATAAAATATGAAAACGACGAGTTTTTGGTCCTCAAATATGTATTTTGTCTTTACGGGCCATGTATATCTCCAAGGAACCCCAAAACTGTGGGCAATAGCTCATGAGAACGGCCATAAAACGCGAAAACCCCGAGTTTTTTGTGATACCTCTCAAAAAATGTATCGTGTCTTATGGGCCGTGCAAATCGCCCTAGAACACCAAAACAATTGGCAATGGCTTATGAAAACGGCCATAAAACAGGAAAAAGAAGAGTTTTTGCTCATAACTCTCTAACATGCATCGGGTGTTACTAGTCATGTAAATTGCCCTGGAACCCAAAAACTATGGGCAATAGCTCATTAAAATGACCATAAAACGCGAAAACAACGAGTTTTTGCTCATAACTCTCAAACGCGTATCGGGTGTTACGAGTCGTGCAAATCGCCTAGGATCCCAAAAACTGTGGGCAATAGCTCATGAAAACGGCCATATACGACGAGTTTTTGGTCATAACTCTCAAACATGTATCGTGTCTTTACGGGCCATGTAAATCTCCATGGAACCCCAAAAATGTGGGCCATAGCTCATGAAAACGTCCAAAAAACGCGAAAACGACGAGTTTTTCGTCATATCTCTCAAACATGTATGAGGTGTTATGGGCCCCTGCAAATCGCCCTAGAACACCAAAATTGTGGGCAATATCTCATGAAAACGGCGATAAAATATGAAAACGACGAATTTTTGGTCACAACTCTCAAATATGTATTTTGTCTTTACGGGCCATGTATATCTCCAAGTAACCCCAAAATTGTAGGCAATAGCTCATGAGAACGCCCATAAAACGCGAAAACCCCGAGTTTTTTGTGATACCTCTCAAAAAATGTATCGTGTCTTATGGGCCGTGCAAATCGCCCTAGAACACCAAAACAATGGGCAATGGCTTATGAAAACGGCCATAAAACAGGAAAAAGAAGAGTTTTTGCTCATAACTCTCTAACATGCATCGGGTGTTACTAGTCATGTATATTCCCCTGGAACCCAAAAACTATGGGCAATAGCTCATGAAAATGACCATAAAACGCGAAAACAACGAGTTTTTGCTCATAACTCTCAAACGCGTATCGGGTGTTATGAGTCGTGCAAATCGCCTAGGATCCCAAAAACTGTGGGCAATAGGTCATGAAAACGGCCATATACGACGAGTTTTTGGTCATAACTGTCAAACATGTATCGTGTCTTTACGGGCCATGTAAATCTCCATGGAACCCGAAAAATGTGGGCCATAGCTCATGAAAACGTCCAAAAAACGCGAAAACGACGAGTTTTTCGTCATATCTCTCGAACATGTATGAGGTCTTATGGGCCCTGCAAATCTCCCTAGAACACCAAAATTGTGGGCAATATCTCATGAAAACGGCGATAAAATATGGAAACGACGAATTTTTGGTCACAACTCTCAAATATGTATTTTGTCTTTACGGGCCATGTATATCTCCAAGGAACCCCAAAACTGTGGGCAATAGCTCATGAAAACGGCCATCAAACGCGAAAACCCCGAGTTTTTTGTGATACCTCTCAAAAAATGTATCGTGTCTTATGGGCCGTGCAAATCGCCCTAGAACACCAAAACAATGGGCAATGGCTTATGAAAACGGCCATAAAACAGGAAAAAGAAGAGTTTTTGCTCATAACTCTCTAACGTGTATCGGGTGTTACTAGTCATGTAAATTGCCCTGGAACCCAAAAACTGTGGGCAATAGCTCATGAAAACGACCATAAAATACGAAAATAATGAGTGTTTGCTGATAACTCTCAAACGCGTATCGGGTGTTACGAGTCGTGCAAATCTCCTAGGATCCCAAAAGCAGTGGGCAATAGCTCATGAAAACGGCCATAAACGATGAGTTTTTGGTCATAACTCTCAAACATGTATCGTGTCTTTACGGGCCATGTAAATCTCCATGGAACCCCAAAACTGTGGCAATAGCTCATGAAAACATCTAGAAAATGCAAATACGACGAATTTTTGGTCATATCTCTCAAACATGTATCGGGTCTTATGGGCCCTGCAAATCGCCCTAGAATCCCAAAATTGTGGACAATAGCTTAGGAAAATGGCCCTAAAATGTGAAAACGACGAGGTTTAGGTCATAACTCTCAAATATGTATCGTGTCTTTACAGGCTATGTAAATCGCCCTGGAACCCCAAAAACTATGGGCAATAGCTCATGAAAACGACAATAAAGTGCGAAAACAACAAGTTTCTGCTCACCACTCTCAAATGTGTATCGGATGTTACGAGTCGTGCAAATCGCCCTGGAACCCAAAAACCATGGACAATAGTTCATGAAAACGGCCATAAATGCCAAACCAACGAGTTTTTGGTCATATCTCTCAAACATGTATCGGGTCTTATGGGCCCTGCAAATCGTCCTAGAACACCAAAATTCTGGGCAATAGCTCATGAAAACAGCGATAAAATATGAAAACGACGAGTTTTTGGTCATAACTCTCAAATATGTATTGAGTCTTTACGGGCCAGGTATACCTCCATAGAACCCCAAAACAGTGGGCAATAGCTCATGAAAAGGGCCATAAAACGCGAAAACGCCGATTTTTTTTGTCATACCTCTCAAAAAATGTATCGTCTCTTTTGGGCCATGCAAATCGCCCTAGAATACCAAAACTAAGAGTTATGGCTTATGAAAACAGCCATAAAACGCGAAAACGACGAGTTTTGGTCATATCTCTCAAACATGTATTGGGTCTTATGGGCCCTACAAATCGCCCTAGAACCCCAAAATTGTGGGCAATAGCTTAGGAAAACGGCCATAAAATGTGAAAACGACGAGGTTTAGGTCATAGTTCTCAAATATGTATCGTGTCTTTACAAGCTATGTAAATCGCGCTGGAACCCCAAAAACTGTGGGTAATAGCTCATGAAAACGACCATAAAGTGCGAAAACGACAAGTTTTTGCTCATAACTCTCAAATGTGTATCGGGTGTCACAAGTCGTGCAAATCACCCTGGAACCCAAAAACTGTGGGCAATAGCTCATGAAAACGGCCATAAATGCGAAACCGACGAGTTTTTGGTGATATCTCTCAAACATGTATCCGGTCTTATGGGCCCTGCAAATCGCCCTAGAACACCAAAATTGTGGGCAATAGCTCATGAAAACGGCGATAAAATATGAAAACGACGAGTTTTTGGTCCTCAAATATGTATTTTGTCTTTACGGGCCATGTATATCTCCAAGGAACCCCAAAACTGTGGGCAATAGAAACGGCCATAAAACGCGAAAACCCCGAGTTTTTTGTGATACCTCTCAAAAAATGTATCGTGTCTTATGGGCCGTGTAAATCGCCCTAGAACACCAAAACAATGGGCAATGGCTTATGAAAACGGCCATAAAACAGGAAAAAGAAGGGTTTTTGCTCATAACTCTCTAACATGCATCGGGTGTTACTAGTCATGTAAATTTCCCTGGAACCCAAAAACTATGGGCAATAGCTCATGAAAATGACCATAAAACGCGAAAACAACGAGTTTTTGCTCATAACTCTCAAACGCGTATCGGGTGTTACGAGTCGTGCAAATCGCCTAGGATCCCAAAAAATTTGGGCAATAACTCATGAAAACGGCCATATACGACGAGTTTTTGGTCATAACTCTCAAACATGTATCGTGTCTTTACAGGCCATGTAAATCTCCATGGAACCCCAAAAATGTGGGCCATAGCTCATGAAAACGTCCAAAAAAACGCGAAAACGACGAGTTTTTCGTCATATCTCTCAAACATGTATGAGGTCTTATGGGCCCTCCAAATCGCCCTAGAACACCAAAATTGTGGGCAATATCTCATGAAAACGGCGATAAAATATGAAAACGACGAATTTTTGGTCACAACTCTCAAATATGTATTTTGTCTTTACGGGCCATGTATATCTCCAAGGAACCCCAAAACTGTGGGCAATAGCTCATGAAAACGGCCATAAAACGCGAAAACCCCGAGTTTTTTGTGATACCTCTCAAAAAATGTATCGTGTCTTATGGGCCGTGCAAATCGCCCTAGAACACCAAAACAATGGGCAATGGCTTATGAAAACGGCCATAAAACAAGAAAAAGAAGATTTTTTGCTCATAACTCTCTAACGTGTATCGGTTGTTACTAGTCATGTAAATTGCCCTGGAACCCAAAAACTGTGGGCAATAGCTCATGAAAACGACCATAAAACACGAAAATAATGAGTTTTTGCTGATAACTCTCAAACGCGTATCGGGTGTTACGAGTCGTGCAAATCGCCTAGGATCCCAAAAACAGTGGGCAATAGCTCATGAAAACGGCCATAAACGATGAGTTTTTGGTCATAACTCTCAAACATGTATCGTGTCTTTACGGGCCAGGTAAATCTCCATGGAACCCCAAAACTGTGGCAATAGCTCATGAAAACATCTAGAAAATGCGAATACGACGAATTTTTGGTCATATCTCTCAAACATGTATCGGGTCTTATGGGCCCTGCAAATCGCCCTAGAATCCCAAAATTGTGGACAATAGCTTAGGAAAATGGCCCTAAAATGTGAAAACGACGAGGTTTAGGTCATAACTCTCAAATATGTATCGTGTCTTTACAGGCTATGTAAATCGCCCTGGAACCCCAAAAACTATGGGCAATAGCTCATGAAAACGACAATAAAGTGCGAAAACAACAAGTTTCTGCTCACCACTCTCAAATGTGTATCGGATGTTACGATTCGTGCAAATCGCCCTGGAACCCAAAAACCGTGGACAATAGTTCATGAAAACGGCCATAAATAAGAAACCAACGAGTTTTTGGTCATATCTCTCAAACATGTATCGGGTCTTATGGGCCCTGCAAATCGTCCTAGAACACCAAAATTCTGGGCAATAGCTCATGAAAACAGCGATAAAATATGAAAACGACGAGTTTTTGGTCATAACTCTCAAATATGTATTGAGTCTTTACGGGCCATGTATATCTCCATAGAACCCCAAAACAGTGGGCAATAGCTCATGAAAACGGCCATAAAACACGAAAACGCCGATTTTTTTGTCATACCTCTCAAAAAATGTATCGTCTCTTTTGGGCCATGCAAATCGCCCTAGAATACCAAAACTAAGAGTTATGGCTTATGAAAACAGCCATAAAACGCGAAAACGACGAGTTTTTGGTCATATCTCTCAAACATGTATTGGGTCTTATGGGCCCTACAAATCGCCCTAGAACCCCAAATTGTGGGCAATAGCTTAGGAAAACGGCCATAAAATGTGAAAACGACGAGGTTTAGGTCATAGTTCTCAAATATGTATCGTGTCTTTACAAGCTATGTAAATCGCGCTAGAACCCCAAAAACTGTGGGTAATAGCTCATGAAAACGACCATAAAGTGCGAAAACGACAAGTTTTTGCTCATAACTCTCAAATGTGTATCGGGTGTCACGAGTCGTGCAAATCACCCTGGAACCCAAAACCTGTGTGCAATAGCTCATGAAAACGGCCATAAATGCGAAACCGACGAGTTTTTGGTGATATCTCTCCAACATGTATCCGGTCTTATGGGCCCTGCAAATCGCCCTAGAACACCAAAATTGTGGGCAATAGCTCATGAAAATGGCGATAAAATATGAAAACGACGAGTTTTTGGTCCTCAAATATGTATTGTGTCTTTACGGGCCATGTATATCTCCATGGAACCCCAAAACTGTGGGCAATAGCTCATGAAGACGGCCATAAAACGCGAAAACGCCGAGTTTTTGTCATACGTCTCAAAAAATGTATCGTGTCTTATGGGCCATGCAAATCGCCCTGGAACACCAAAACTAAGAGTTATGGCTTATGAAAATGGCCATAAAATGCGAAAACGACGAGTTTTTGGTCATATCTCTCAAACATGTATCGGGTCTTATGGGCCCTACAAATCGCCGTTGAACCCCAAAATTGTTGGCAATAGCTTAGGAAAACGGCCATAAAATGTGAAAACGACAAGGTTTAGGTCATAACTCTCAAATATGTATCGTGTCTTTACAGGCTATGTAAATCGCCATGGAACCCCAAAAACAGTGGGCAATAGCTCATGAAAACGACCATAAAGGTCGAAAAGGACAACTTTTTGCTCACAACTCTCAAATGTGTATCGGGTGTTACGAGTCGTGTAAATCGCCCTCGAACCTAAAAACTGTGGGCAATAGCTCATGAAAACGGCCAAAATACGAAACTGACGAGTTTTTGGTCATATCTCTCAAACATGTATTGGGTCTTATAGGCCATGCAAATCGCCCTAGAACACCAAAATTGTTGGCAATAGCTCATGAAATAAGCGCTAAAATATGAAAACGACGAGTTTTTGGTCATAACTCTAAAATATGTACTATGTCTTTACGAGCCATTTATATCTCCATGGAACCCCAAAACTGTGGGCAATAGCTCATGAAAACGGCCATAAAACATGAAAATGCCGAGTTTTTTGTCATACCTCTCAGAAAATGTATCGTGTCTTATGGGCCATGCAAATAGGCCTGGAACACCAAAAATATGGGCAATGGCTTATTGAAATGGCCATAAAACACAAAAACGAACATTTTTGCTGATAACTCTTTAACGTGTATCGGGTGTTACGAGTCATGTAAATTGGCCTGAACCCAAAAACTGGGGGAAATAGTTCATGAAAATGGCCATAAAACGCGAAATAGACGAGTTTTTGCTCATAACTCTTGAACGTGTACCGGGAGTTACGAGTCGTGCAAATCGCCTAGGATCCCAAAAAGTATATGCAATTGCTCATGAAAACGGCCATAAAATGTGAAAACGACGAGTCTTTGGTCATAACTCTCAAACATGTATCGTGTCTTTATGGGCCATGTAAATCTCCATGGAACCCCAAAACTGTGGGCAATAGCTCATGAAAACGTCCATAAAACGCGAAAAACGACATGTTTTTGGTCATATCTCTCAAATATGTATCGGGTCTTATGAGCCCTGCAAATCGCCCTAGAACCCCAAAATTGTGGGCAATAGCTTAGGAAAACGGCCATAAAATGTGAAAATGACGAGGTTTAGGTTATAACTCACAAATATATATCGTGTCTTTATAGGCTATTTAAATCGCCCTGGAACCCCCAAAACTGTGAGCAATAGCTCATGAAAACGACCATAAAGTGTGAAAACGACAAGTTTTTGCTCATAACTCTTAAACGTGTATTGGGTGTTACGAGTCGTGCAATTTGCCCTAGAACCCAAAAACTGTGGGAAATAGCTCATGAAAATGTCCATAAATGGAAACCGATGAGTTTTTGGTCATATCTCTCAAACATGTATCGGGTCTTATGGGCCCTTCATATCTCCCTAGAACACCAAAATTGTGGGCAATAGCTCATGGAAACGGCGATAAAATATGAAAACGACGAGTTTTTGGTCCTCAAATATGTATTGTGTCTTTACGGGCCATGTATATCTCCATGGAACCCCAAAACTGTGGGCAATAGGTCATGAGAACGGCCATAAAACGCGAAAACGCCGAGTTGTTTGCCATACCACTCAAAAAATGTATCGTGTCTTATGGGCCATGCAAATCGCCCTGGAACACCAAAATTCTGGGCAATGGCTTATGAAAACGGCCTAAAACACGAAAACAAAGAGTTTTTGCTCATAACTCTCAAACGTGTATAGGGTGTTACGGGTCATGTAAATTGCCCTAGAACACAAAAACTATGGGCAATAGCTCATGAAAACGACCATAAAATGCGAAAACAACGAGTTTTTGCTCATAACTCTCAAACGTGTATCGCGTGTTATGAGTCGTGGAAATCGCCTAGGATCCCAAAAATTGTGGGCAATAGCTCATGAAAACGGCCATAAAATGTGAAAACTACGAGTTTTTGGTCATAACTCTCAAATATGTATTGTGTCTTTACGGGCCATGTATATCTCCATGGATCCCCAAAACTATGGGCAATAACTCATGAAAACGACCATAAAACGCGAAAACAACGAGTTTTTGCTCATAACTCTCAAACGCGTATCGGGTGTTACGAGTCGTGCAAATCGCCTAGGATCCCAAAAACTCTGGGCAATACCTCATGAAAACGGCGATAAGCGACGAGTTTTTGCTCATAACTCTCAAACATGTATCGTGTCTTTACGGGCCATGTAAATCTCCATGGAACCCCAAAACTGTGGACAATAGCTCATGAAAACGGCCATAAAACGCGAAAACGCCGAGTTTTTTTGTCATACCTCTCAAAAAATGTATCGTGTCTTATGGGCCATGCAAATCGCCCTAGAACACCAAAACTATGGGCAATGGCTTATGAAAACGGCCATAACACAGAAAAAGAAGAGTTTTTGCCCATAACACTCTAACATGTATCGGGTGTTACGAGTCATGTAAATTGCCCTGGAACCCAAACTCTATGGGCAATAGCTCATGAAAACGACCATAAAACGCGAAAACAACGAGTTTTTGCTCATAACTCTCAAACGCGTATCGGGTGTTACGAGTCGTGCAAATCGCCTAGGATCCCAAAAACTCTGGGCAATACCTCATGAAAACGGCGATAAGCGACGAGTTTTTGCTCATAACTCTCAAACATGTATCGTGTCTTTACGGGCCATGTAAATCTCCATGGAACCCCAAAAATTTGGGCCATAGCTCATGAAAACATCCAAAAAACGCGACAACGACGAGTTTTTGGTCATATCTCTCAAACATGTATCAGGTCTTATGGGCCCTGCAAATCGCCCTAGAACACCAAAATTGTGGGCAATATCTCATGAAAACGGCGATAAAATATGAAAACGACGAATTTTTGGTCACAACTCTCAAACATGTATCCTGTCTTTACGGGCCATGTAAATCTCCATGGAACCCCAAAACTGTGGCAATAGCTCATGAAAACATCTAGAAAATGTGAATACGACAAATTTTTGGTCATATCTCTCAAACATGTATCGGGTCTTATGGGCCCTGCAAATCGCCCTAGAATCCCAAAATTGTGGACAATAGCTTAGGAAAATGGCCCTAAAATATGAAAACGAAGAGGTTTAGGTCATAACTCTCAAATATGTATCGTGTCTTTATAGGCTATGTAAATCGCCCTGGAACCCCAAAAACTATGGGCAATAGCTCATGAAAATGACAATAAAGTGCGAAAACAACAAGTTTCTGCTCACCAGTCTCAAATGTGTATCGGATGTTACGAGTCGTGCAAATCGCCCTGGAATCCAAAAACCGTGGACAATAGTTCATGAAAACGGCCATAAATGCGAAACCAACGAGTTTTTGGTCATATCTCTCAAACATGTATCGGGTCTTATGGGCCCTGCAAATCGTCCTAGAACACCAAAATTCTGGGCAATAGCTCATGAAAACAGCGATAAAATATGAAAACGACGAGTTTTTGGTCATAACTCTCAAATATGTATTGAGTCTTTACGGGCCAGGTATATCTCCATAGAACCCCAAAACAGTGGGCAATAGCTCATGAAAACGGCCATAAAACGCGAAAACGCCGATTTTTTTGTCATACCTCTCAAAAAATGTATCGTCTCTTTTGGGCCATGCAAATCGCCCAAGAATACCAAAACTAAGAGTTATGGCTTATGAAAACAGCCATAAAACGCGAAAACGACGAGTTTTTGGTCATATCTCTCAAACATGTATTGGGTCTTATGGGCCCTACAAATCGCCCTAGAACCCCAAAATTGTGGGCAATAGCTTAGGAAAACGGCCATAAAATGTGAAAACGACGAGGTTTAGGTCATAGTTCTCAAATATGTATCGTGTCTTTACAAGCTATGTAAATCGCGTTGGAACCCCAAAAACTGTGGGTAATAGCTCATGAAAACGACCATAAAGTGCGAAAACGACAAGTTTTTGCTCATAACTCTCAAATGTGTATCGGGTGTCACGAGTCGTGCAAATCACCCTGGAACCCAAAAACTATGGGCAATAGCTGATGAAAACGGCCATAAATGTGAAACCGACGAGTTTTTGGTGATATCTCTCGAACATGTATCCGGTCTTATGGGCCCTGCAAATCGCCCTAGAACACCAAAATTGTGGGCAATAGCTCATGAAAACGGCGATAAAATATGAAAACGACGAGTTTTTGGTCCTCAAATATGTATTGTGTCTTTACGGGCCATGTATATCTCCATGGAACCCCAAAACTGTGGGCAATAGCTCATGAAAACGGCCATAAAACGCGAAAACGCCGAGTTTTTGTCATACGTCTCAAAAAATGTATCGTGTCTTATGGGCCATGCAAATCGCCCTAGAACACCAAAACTAAGAGTTATGGCTTATGAAAATGGCCATAAAATGCGAAAACGACGAGTTTTTGGTCATATCTCTCAAACATGTATCGGGTCTTATGGGCCCTACAAATCGCCGTTGAACCCCAAAATTGTGGGCAATAGCTTAGGAAAACGGCCATAAAATGTGAAAACGACAAGGTTTAGGTCATAACTCTCAAATATGTATCGTGTCTTTACACGCTATGTAAATCGCCATGGAACCCCAAAAACAGTGGGCAATAGCTCATGAAAACGACCATAAAGGTCGAAAACAACAACTTTTTTCTCACAACTCTCAAATGTGTATCGGGTGTTACGAGTCGTGTAAATCGCCCTCGAACCTAAAAACTGTGGGCAATAGCTCAAGAAAACGGCCAAAAAAACGAAACCGACGAGTTTTTGGTCATATCTCTCAAACATGTATTGGGTCTTATGGGCCATGCAAATCGCCCTAGAACACCAAAATTGTGGGCAATAGTTAATGAAAACGGCAATAAAAGATGAAAACGACGAGTTTTTGGTCATAACTCTAAAATATGTACTATGTCTTTACGAGCCATTTATATCTCCATGGAACCCCAAAACTGTGGGCAATAGCTCATGAAAACGGCCATAAAACGTGAAAATGCCGAGTTTTTCGTCATACCTCTCAGAAAATGTATCGTGTCTTATGGGCCATGCAAATAGGCTTGGAACACCAAAAATATGGGCAATGGCTTATTGAAATGGCCATAAAACACGAAAACGAACATTTTTGCTCATAACTCTTTAACGTGTATCGGGTGTTACGAGTCATGTAAATTGCCCTGAACCCAAAAACTGTGGGAAATAGTTCATGAAAATGGCCATAAAACGCGAAATAGACGAGTTTTTGCTCATAACTCTTGAACGTGTACCGGGAGTTACGAGTCGTGCAAATCGCCTAGGATCCCAAAAACTATATGCAATTTGCTCATGAAAACGGCCATAAAATGTGAAAAAGACGAGTCTTTGGTCATAACTCTCAAACATGTATCGTGTCTTTATGGGCCATGTAAATCTCCATGGAACCCCAAAACTGTGGGCAATAGCTCATGCAAACGTCCATAAAACGCGAAAACGACAAGTTTTCGGTCATATCTCTCAAATATGTATCGGGTCTTATGAGCCCTGCAAATCGCCCTAGAACCCCAAAATTGTGGGCAATAGCTTAGGAAAACGGCCATAAAATGTGAAAATGACAAGGTTTAGGTTATAACTCACAAATATATATCGTGTCTTTATAGGCTATTTAAATCGCCCTGGAACCCCCAAAACTGTGAGCAATAGCTCATGAAAACGACCATAAAGTGTGAAAACGACAAGTTTTTGCTCATAACTCTTAAACGTGTATTGGGTGTTACGAGTCGTGCAATTTGCCCTAGAACCCAAAAACTGTGGGAAATAGCTCATGAAAATGTCCATAAATGGAAACCGATGAGTTTTTGGTCATATCTCTTAAACATGTATCGGGTCTTATGGGCCCTTCAAATCTCCCTAGAACACCAAAATTGTGGGCAATAGCTCATGGAAACGGCGATAAAATATGAAAACGGCGAGTTTTTGGTCCTCAAATATGTATTGTGTCTTTACGGGCCATGTATATCTCCATGGAACCCCAAAACTGTGGGCAATAGGTCATGAGAACGGCCATAAAACGCGAAAACGCCGAGTTGTTTGCCATACCACTCAAAAAATGTATCGTGTCCTATGGGCCATGCAAATCGCCCTGGAACACCAAAATTCTGGGCAATGGCTTATGAAAACGGCCTAAAACACGAAAACAAAGAGTTTTTGCTCATAACTCTCAAACGTGTATAGGGTGTTACGGGTCATGTAAATTGCCCTAGAACACAAAAACTATGGGCAATAGCTCATGAAAACGACCATAAAATGCGAAAACAACGAGTTTTTGCTCATAACTCTCAAACGTGTATCGCGTGTTATGAGTCGTGGAAATCGCCTAGGATCCCAAAAATTGTGGGCAATAGCTCATGAAAACGGCCATAAAATGTGAAAACTACGAGTTTTTGGTCATAACTCTCAAATATGTATTGTGTCTTTACGGGCCATGTATATCTCCATGGATCCCCAAAACTATGGGCAATAGCTCATGAAAACGACCATAAAACGCGAAAACAACGAGTTTTTGCTCATAACTCTCAAACGCGTATCGGGTGTTACGAGTCGTGCAAATCGCCTAGGATCCCAAAAACTCTGGGCAATACCTCATGAAAACGGCGATAAGCGACGAGTTTTTGCTCATAACTCTCAAACATGTATCGTGTCTTTACGGGCCATGTAAATCTCCATGGAACCCCAAAACTGTGGACAATAGCTCATGAAAACGGCCATAAAACGCGAAAACGCCGAGTTTTTTTGTCATACCTCTCAAAAAATGTATCGTGTCTTATGGGCCATGCAAATTGCCCTAGAACACCAAAACTATGGGCAATGGCTTATGAAAACGGCCATAAAATATGAGAACGATGAATTTTTGGTCATAACTCTCAAATATGAATTGTGTCTTTACGGGCCATGTATATCTCCATGGAACCCCAAAACTGTGGACAATAGCTCATGAAAACGGCCATAAAACGCGAAAACGCCGAGTTTTTTGTCATACCTCTCAAAAAATGTATCGTGTCATATGGGCCATGCAAATCGCCCTAGAACACCAAAACTATGGGCAATGGCTTATGAAAACGGCCATAAAACAGGAAAAAGAAGAGTTTTTGCCCATAACTCTCTAACATGTATCGGGTGTTACGAGTCATGTAAATTGCCCTGGAACCCAAGAACTATGGGCAATAGCTCATGAAAATGACCATAAAACGCGAAAACAACGAGTTTTTGCTCATAACTCTCAAACGGGTATCGGGTGTTACGAGTCGTGCAAATCGCCTAGGATCCCAAAAACTGTGGGCAATAGCTCATGAAAACGGCCATATACGACGAGGTTTTGGTCATAACTCTCAAACATGTATCGTGTCTTTACGGGCCATGTAAATCACCATGGAACCCCAAAAATGTGGGCCATAGCTCATGAAAACGTCCAAAAAACACGAAAACGACGAGTTTTTGGTCATATCTCTCAAACATGTATCAGGTCTTATGGGCCCTGCAAATCGCCCTAGAACACCAATATTGTGGGCAATATCTCATGAAAACGGCGATAAAATATGAGAACGACGAATTTTTGGTCAAAACTCTCAAATATGTATTTTGTCTTTACGGGCCATGTATCTCTCCAAGGAACCCCAAAACTGTGGGCAATAGCTCATGAAAACGGCCATAAAACGCGAAAACCCCCAGTTTTTTGTGATACCTCTCAAAAAATGTATCGTTTCTTATGGGCCATGCAAATCGCCCTAGAACACCAAAACTGTGGGCAATGGCTTATGAAAACGGCCATAAAACAGGAAAAAGAAGAGTTTTTGCTCATAACTCTCTAACGTGTATCGGGTGTTACGAGTCATGTAAATTGCCCTGGAACCCAAAAACTATGGGCAATAGCTCATGAAAACGACCATATAACACGAAAATAATGAGTTTTTGCTGATAACTCTCAAACGCGTATCGGGTGTTACGAGTCGTGCAAATCGCCTAGGATCCCAAAAACTGTGGGCAATAGCTCATGAAAACGGCCATAAACGATGAGTTTTTGGTCATAACTCTCAAACATGTATCGTGTCTTTACGGGCCATGTAAATCTCCATGGAACCCCAAAACTGTGGCAATAGCTCATGAAAACATCTAGAAAATGCGAATACGACGAATTTTTGGTCATATCTCTCAAACATGTATCGGGTCTTATGGGCCCTGCAAATCGCCCTAGAATCCCAAAATTGTGGACAATAGCTTAGGAAAATGGCCCTAAAATGTGAAAACGAAGAGGTTTAGGTCATAACTCTCAAATATGTATCGTGTCTTTACAGGCTATGTAAATCGCCCTGGAACCCCAAAAACTATGGGCAATAGCTCATGAAAACGACAATAAAGTGCGAAAACAACAAGTTTCTGCTCACCACTCTCAAATGTGTATCGGATGTTACGAGTCGTGCAAATCGCCCTGGAACCCAAAAACCGTGGAGAATAGTTCATGAAAACGGCCATAAATCCGAAACCAACGAGTTTTTGGTCATATCTCTCAAACATGTATCGGGTCTTATGGGCCCTGCAAATCGTCCTAGAACACCAAAATTCTGGGCAATAGCTCATGAAAACAGCGATAAAATATGAAAACAACGAGTTTTTGGTCATAACTCTCAAATATGTATTGAGTCTTTACGGGCCATGTATATCTCCATAGAACCCCAAAACAGTGGGCAATAGCTCATGAAAACGGCCATAAAACGCGAAAACGCCGATTTTTTTGTCATACCTCTCAAAAAATGTATCGTCTCTTTTGGGCCATGCAAATCGCCCTAGAATACCAAAACTAAGAGTTATGGCTTATGAAAACAGCCATAAAACGCAAAAACGTCGAGTTTTTGGTCATATCTCTCAAACATGTATTGGGTCTTATGGGCCCTACAAATCGCCCTAGAACCCCAAAATTGTGGGCAATAGCTTAGGAAAACGGCCATAAAATGTGAAAACGACGAGGTTTAGGTCATAGTTCTCAAATATGTATCGTGTCTTTACAAGCTATGTAAATCGCGCTGGAACCCCAAAAACTGTGGGTAATAGCTCATGAAAACGACCATAAAGTGCGAAAACGACAAGTTTTTGCTCATAACTCTCAAATGTGTATCGGGTGTCACGAGTCGTGCAAATCACCCTGGAACCCAAAAACTGTGGGCAATAGCTCATGAAAACGGCCATAAATGCGAAACCGACGAGTTTTTGGTGATATTTCTCGAACATGTATCCGGTCTTATGGGCCCTGCAAATCGCCCTAGAACACCAAAATTGTGGGCAATAGCTCATGAAAACGGCGATAAAATATGAAAACGACGAGTTTTTGGTCCTCAAATATGTATTGTGTCTTTACGGGCCATGTATATCTCCATGGAACCCCAAAATTGTGGGCAATAGCTTAGGAAAACGGCCATAAAACGCGAAAACGCCGAGTTTTTGGTCATAACTCTCAAACATGTATCGTGTCTTTATGGGCCATGTAAATCTCCATGGAACCCCAAAACTAAGAGATATGGCTTATGAAAACGTCCATAAAACGCGAAAACGACAAGTTTTTGGTCATATCTCTCAAATATGTATCGGGTCTTATGGGCCCTACAAATCGCCGTTGAACCCCAAAATTGAGGGAAATAGCTTAGGAAAACGGCCATAAAATATGAAAACGACAAGGTTTAGGTCATAACTCTCAAATATGTATCGTGTCTTTACAGGCTATGTAAATCTCCCTGGAACCCCCAAAACTGTGGGCAATAGCTCATGAAAACGACCATAAAGTGTGAAAATGACAAGTTTTTGCTCATAACTCTTAAATGTGTATTGGGTGTTACGAGTCGTGTAAATCGCCCTCGAACCTAAAAACAGTTGGCAATAGCTCATGAAAACGGCCAAAAATACGAAACCGACGAGTTTTTGGTCATATCTCTCAAACATGTATTGGGTCTTATGGGCCATGCAAATCGCCCTAGAACACCAAAATTGTTGGCAATAGCTCATGAAATAGGCGCTAAAATATGAAAACGACGAGTTTTTGGTCATAACTCTAAAATATGTACTATGTCTTTACGAGCCATTTATATCTCCATGGAACCCCAAAACTGTGGGCAATAGCTCATGAAAACGGCCATAAAACGCGAAAATGCCGAGTTTTTTGTCATACCTCTCAGAAAATGTATCGTGTCTTATGGGCCATGCAAATAGCCCTGGAACACCAAAAATATGGGCAATGGCTTATTGAAATGGCCATAAAACACGAAAACGAAGATTTTTGCTCATAACTCTTTAACGTGTATCGGGTGTTACGAGTCATGTAAATTGCCCTGGAACCCCAAAACTATGGGAAATAGTTCATGAAAATGGCCATAAAACGCGAAAACGACGAGTTTTTGCTCATAACTCTTGAACGTGTACCGGGAGTTACGAGTCGTGCAAATCGCCTAGGATCCCAAAAACTATAGGCAATTGCTCATGAAAACGGCCATAAAATGTGAAAACGACGAGTCTTTGGTCATAACTCTCAAACATGTATCGTGTCTTTATGGGCCATGTAAATCTCCATGGAACACCAAAAATGTGGGCCATAGCTCATGAAAACGTCCAAAAAACACGAAACCGACGAGTTTTTGGTCATATCTCTCAAACATGTATCGGGTCTTATGGGCCCTGCAAATCTCCCTAGAACACCAAAATTGTGGACAATAGCTCACGAAAACGGCGATAAAATATGAAAACGACGAGGTTTTGGTCATAACTCTCAAATATGTATTGTGTCTTTACGGGCCATGTATATCTCCATGGAACCCAAAAACTGTGGGCAATAGCTCATGAAAACGGCCATAAATGTGAAACCGACGAGTTTTTGGTCATATCTGTCAAACATGTATCGGGGCTTATGGGCCCTGCAAATCTACCTAGAACACCAAACTTTTGGACAATAGCTCACGAAAACGGCGATAAAATATGAAAACGACGAGTTTTTGGTCATAACTCTCAAATATGTATTGTGTCTTTACGGACCATGTATATCTCCATGGAACCCCAAAACTTTGGGCAATAGCTCATGAAAACAGCCATAAAACGCGAAAACGCCGAGTTTTTTGTCATACCTCTCAAAAAATGTATCGTGCCTTATGGGCCATGCAAATCGCCCTGGAACACCAAAACTATGGGTAATGGCTTTTGAAAACGGCCATAAAACACGAAAATAAAGAGTTTTTTGCTCATAACTCTCAAATGTGTATCGGGTGTTACGAGTCATGTAAATTGCCCTAGAACCAAAAAACTGTGGGCAATAGCTCATGAAAACGGCCATAAAACGCGAAAACGACGTGGTTCTGCTCATAACTCTCAAACGTGTATCGGGTGTTACGAGTCGTGCAAATCGCCTAGGATCCAAAAATTGTGGGAATAGCTCATGAAAACGTCCATAAAATATGAAAACGACGAGTTTCTGGTCATAACTCTCAAACATGTATCGTGTCTTTACGGGCCATCTAAATCTCCATGGAACCCCAAAAACTGTGGGCAATAGCTCATGAAAACGGCCAAAATGCGAAAACGACAGGTTTTTTGTCATATCTCTCAAACATGTATCGGGTCTTATGCGCCCTGCAAATCGCCCTAGAACCCCAATATTGTGGGCAATAGCTTAGGAAAACGGACATAAAATGAGAAAACGATGAGGTTTAGGTCATAACTCTAAATATGTATCGTGTCTTTACAGGCTATGTAAATCACCCTGGAACCCCCAAAACAATGGGCAATATCTCATAAAAATGACCATAAAGTGCGAAAACGAAAACTTTTTCCTCATAACTCTTAAACGTGTATCGGGTGTTATGAGTCCTGCAATTCGCCCTAGAACCCAAAAACTGTGGGCAATAGCTCATGAAAACGACCATAAATCTGAAACCGACGAGTTTTTGGTCATATATCTCAAACATGTATCGGGTCTTATGGGCCCTGCAAATCTCCCTAGAACACCAAAATTGTGGACAATAGCTCATGAAAACGGCGATAAAATATGAAAACGACGAGTTTTTGGTCATAACTCTCAAATATGTACTGTGTCTTTACGGACCATGTATATCTCCATGGAACCCCAAAACTGTGGGCAATAGCTCATGAAAACGGCCATAAAACGCGAAAACACCGTGTTTTTTGTCATACCGCTCAAAAAATGTATCGTGTCTTATGGGTCATGCAAATCGCCCTGGAACACCAAAACTATGTGTAATGGCTTTTGAAAACGGCCATAAAACACGAAAACGAAGAGTTTTTGCTCATAACTCTCAAACGTGTATCGGGTGTTAAGAGTCATGTCAATTGCCCTGGAACCCAAAAACTGTGGGCAATAGCTCATGAAAACGCCCATAAAACGCGAAAACGACTAGTTTTTGCTCATAACTCTCAAACGTGTATCGGGTGTTACGAGTAGTGCAAATCGCCTAGGATCCCAAAAACTGTGGGAATAGCTCATGAAAACGGCCATAAAATGGGAAAACGACGAGTTTTTGGAAATAATTCTCAAACATGTATCGTGTCTGTACGGGCCATGTAAATCTCCATGGAATCCCAAAACTGTGGGAAATTGCTCTTGAAAACGTCCATAAAACACAAAAATGACGGGTTTTTGGTCATATCTCTTAAACATGTATCGGGTCTTATGGGCCCTACAAATCGCCCTAGAACCCCAAATTGTGGGCAATAGCTTAGGAAAACGACCATAAAATGTGAAAACGACGAGGTTTCGGTCATAACTCTCAAATATGTATTGTGTCTTTACAGGCCATCTACATCTCTATGAAACCCCAAAACTGTGGGCAATTGCTCATGAAAACGGCCATAAAACGCGAAAACGCCGAGGCTTTTGTCATACCTCTCAAAAAATGTATAGTGTTTTATGGGCCATGCAAATCGCCCTGGAACACCAATACTATGGGTAATGGCTTTTCAAAACAGCCATAAAACAGGAAAACGAAAAGTTTCTGCTCATAACTCTAAAACGTGTATCAGGTGTTACGAGTCATGTAAATTGCCCTGGACCCCAAAAACTGTGAACAATAGCTCATGAAAACGGCCATAAAATGCGAAAACGACGAGTTTTTGCTCATAACTGTCAAACGTGTATCGGGTGTTACGAGTTGCGCAAATCGCCTAGGATCCCAAAAACTGTGGGAATAGCTCATGAAAACGGCCATAAAATGTGAAAACGACGAGTTTTTGGTCATAACTCTCAAACATGTATCGTGTCTTTACGGGCCATGTAAATCTCCATGGAACCCCAAAACTGTTGGCAATTGCTCATGAAAACGTCCATAAAACGCGAAAATGACCGGTTTTTGGTCATATCTCTTAAACATTTATCGGGTCTTATGGGCCCTACAAATCGCCCTAGAACCCCAAAATTCTGGACAATAGCTTAGGAAAATGGCCCTAAAATGTGAAAACGACGAGGTTTAGGTCATAACTCTCAAATATGTATCGTGTCTTTACAGGCTATGTAAATCGCCCTGGAACCCCAAAAACTATGGGCAATAGCTAATGAAAACGACAATAAAGTGCGAAAACAACAAGTTTCTGCTCACCACTCTCAAATGTGTATCGGATGTTACGAGTCGTGCAAATCGCCCTGGAACCCAAAAACCGTGGACAATAGTTCATGAAAACGGCCATAAATGCGAAACCAACGAGTTTTTGGTCATATCTCCCAAACATGTATCGGGTCTTATGTGCCCTGCAAATCGTCCTAGAACACCAAAATTCTGGGCAATAGCTCATGAAAACAGCGATAAAATATGAAAACGACGAGTTTTTGGTCATAACCCTCAAATATGTATTGAGTCTTTACGGGCCAGGTATATCTCCATAGAACCCCAAAACAGTGGGCAATAGCTCATGAAAACGGCCATAAAACGCGAAAACGCCGATTTTTTTGTCATACCTCTCAAAAAATGTATCGTCTCTTTTGGCCCATGCAAATCGCCCTAGAATACCAAAACTAAGAGTTATGGCTGATGAAAACAGCCATAAAACGCGAAAACGACGAGTTTTTGGTCATATCTCTTAAACATGTATCGGGTCTTATGGGCCCTACAAATCGCCCTAGAACCCCAAATTGTGGCCAATAGCTTAGGAAAACGACCATAAAATGTGAAAACGACGAGGTTTCCGTCATAACTCTCAAATATGTATCGTGTTTTACAGGCTTTATAAATCGCCCTGGAACCCCAAAAACTGTGGGCAATAGCTCATGAAAACGACCATAAAGGTCGAAAACGACAAGTTTTTGCTCACAACTCTCAAATGTGTATCGGGTGTTACGAGTCGTGCAAATCGCCCTAGAACCCATCAACTGTGGGCAATATCTCATGAAAACGGCCATAAATGTGATACCGGTGAGTTTTTGGTCATATCTGTCAAACATGTATCGGGTCTTATGGGCCCTGCAAATCTCCCTAGAACACCAAAATTGTGGGCAATAGCTCATGAAAACGGCAATAAAAGATGAAAACGACGAGTTTTTGGTCATAACTCTCAAACATGTATCGTGTCTTTACGGGCCATGTAAATCTCCATGGAACCCCAAAACTGTTGGCAATTGCTCATGAAAACGTCCATAAAACGCGAAAATGACCGGTTTTTGGTCATATCTCTTAAACATTTATCGGGTCTTATGGGCCCTACAAATCGCCCTAGAACCCCAAAATTGTGGGCAATAGCTTAGGAAAATGACCATAAAATGTGAAAACGACGAGGTTTAGGTCATAACTCTCAAATATTTATCGTGTTTTTATAGGCTATGTAAATCGCCCTAGAACCCCAAAAACTGTGGGCAATAGCTAATGAAAACGACCATAAAGTGCAAAAACGACAAGTTTTTGCTCACAACTCTCAAATGTGTATCGGGTGTTACGAGTCATGCAAATCGCCGTGGAACCCCAAAACTGTGGGCAATAGCTCATGAAAACGTCCATAAATGCGAAACCGACGAGTTTTTGGTCATATCTCTCAAACATGTATCGGGTTTTGTGGGCCCTGCAAATCGCCCTAGAACCCCAAAATTGTGGGCGATAGCTTAGGAAAACGGCCATAAAATGTGAAAACGACGAGGTTTAGGTCATAACTCTCAAATATGTATCGTGTCTTTACAGGCTATGTAAATCGCCTTGGAACCCCCAAAACTATGGGCAATAGCTCATGAAAACGTCCATAAAGTCCGAAAACGACAAGTTTTTGCTCATAACTCTTAAACATGTACGGGGTGTTACGAGTCGTGCAATTCGCCCTAGAACCCATCAACTGTGGGAAATATCTCATGAAAATGGCCATAAATGTGAAACCGACGAGTTTTTGGTCATATCTCTCAAACATGTATCGGGTCTTATGGGCCCTGCAAATCTCCCTAGAACACCAAAAACGTGGGCAATAGCTCATGAAAACGGAAATAAAAGATGAAAACGACGAGTTTTTGGTCATAACTCTCAAATATGTATTGTGTCTTTACAGGCCATCTATATCTCCATGAAACCCCAAAACTGTGGGTAATAGCTCATGAAAACGGGCATAAAACGCGAAAACACTGAGTTTTTTGTCATACCTCTCAAAAAATGTATCGTGTCTGTACGGGCCATGTAAATCTCCATGGAACCCCAAAACTGTGGGCAATTGCTCATGAAAACGTCCATAAAACGCGAAAATGACGAGTTTTTGGTCATATCTCTTAAACATGTATCGGGTCTTATGGGCCCTACAAATCGCCCTAGAACCCCAAATTGTGGCCAATAGCTTAGGAAAACGACCATAAAATGTGAAAACGACGAGGTTTCCGTCATAACTCTCAAATATGTATCGTGTTTTTACAGGCTTTATAAATCGCCCTGGAACCCCAAAAACTATGGGCAATAGCTCATGAAAACGTCCATAAAGTGTGAAAACGACAAGTTTTTGCTCATAACTCTTAAACATGTACCGGGTGTTACGAGTCGCGCAATTCGCCCTAGAACCCATCAACTGTGGGCAATATCTCATGAAAACGGCCATAAATGTGAAACCGACGAGTTTTTGGTCATATCTCTCAAACATGTATCGGGTCTTATGGGCCCTACAAATCTCCCTAGAACACCAAAATTGTGGGCAATAGCTCATGAAAACGGCAATAAAAGATGAAAACGACGAGTTTTTGGTCATAACTCTCAAATATGTATTGTGTCTTTACAGGCCATCTATATCTCCATGAAACCCCAAAACTGTGGGTAATAGCTCATGAAAACGGCCATAAAACGCGAAAACGCTGAGTTTTTTGTCATACCTCTCAAAAAATGTATCGTGTCTTATGGGCCATGGAAATCGCCTTGGAACACCAAAACTATGGGTAATGGCTTTTGCAAACGGCCATAAAACACGAAAACGAAGGATCCCAAAACTGCGGGAATAGCTCATGAAAACGGCCATAAAATGGGAAAACGACGAGTTTTTGGTCATAACTCTCAAACATGTATCGTGTCTGTCCGGGCCATGTAAATCTCCATGGAACCCCAAAACTGTGGGCAATTGCTCATGAAAACAGCCATAAAACGCGAAAACGACGAGTTTTTGGTCATATCTCTTAAACATGTATCGGGTCTTATGGGCCCTACAAATCGCCCTAGAACCCCAAATTGTGGCCAATAGCTTAGGAAAACGACCATAAAATGTGAAAACGACGAGGTTTCCGTCATAACTCTCAAATATGTATCGTGTTTTTACAGGCTTTATAAATCGCCCTGGAACCCCAAAAACTGTGGGCAATAGCTCATGAAAACGACCATAAAGGTCGAAAACGACAAGTTTTTGCTCACAACTCTCAAATGTGTATCGGGTGTTACGAGTCGTGCAAATCGCCCTAGAACCCATCAACTGTGGGCAATATCTCATGAAAACGGCCATAAATGTGATACCGGTGAGTTTTTGGTCATATCTGTCAAACATGTATCGGGTCTTATGGGCCCTGCAAATCTCCCTAGAACACCAAAATTGTGGGCAATAGCTCATGAAAACGGCAATAAAAGATGAAAACGACGAGTTTTTGGTCATAACTCTCAAACATGTATCGTGTCTTTACGGGCCATGTAAATCTCCATGGAACCCCAAAACTGTTGGCAATTGCTCATGAAAACGTCCATAAAACGCGAAAATGACCGGTTTTTGGTCATATCTCTTAAACATTTATCGGGTCTTATGGGCCCTACAAATCGCCCTAGAACCCCAAAATTGTTGGCAATAGCTTAGGAAAATGACCATAAAATGTGAAAACGACGAGGTTTAGGTCATAACTCTCAAATATGTATCGTGTCTTTACAGGCTATGTAAATCGCCCTGGAACCCCAAAAACTATGGGCAATAGCTAATGAAAACGACAATAAAGTGCGAAAACAACAAGTTTCTGCTCACCACTCTCAAATGTGTATCGGATGTTACGAGTCGTGCAAATCGCCCTGGAACCCAAAAACCGTGGACAATAGTTCATGAAAACGGCCATAAATGCGAAACCAACGAGTTTTTGGTCATATCTCCCAAACATGTATCGGGTCTTATGTGCCCTGCAAATCGTCCTAGAACACCAAAATTCTGGGCAATAGCTCATGAAAACAGCGATAAAATATGAGAACGACGAATTTTTGGTCAAACTCTCAAATATGTATTTTGTCTTTACGGGCCATGTATCTCTCCAAGGAACCCCAAAACTGTGGGCAATAGCTCATGAAAACGGCCATAAAACGCGAAAACCCCCAGTTTTTTGTGATACCTCTCAAAAAATGTATCGTTTCTTATGGGCCATGCAAATCGCCCTAGAACACCAAAACTGTGGGCAATGGCTTATGAAAACGGCCATAAAACAGGAAAAAGAAGAGTTTTTGCTCATAACTCTCTAACGTGTATCGGGTGTTACGAGTCATGTAAATTGCCCTGGAACCCAAAAACTATGGGCAATAGCTCATGAAAACGACCATATAACACGAAAATAATGAGTTTTTGCTGATAACTCTCAAACGCGTATCGGGTGTTACGAGTCGTGCAAATCGCCTAGGATCCCAAAAACTGTGGGCAATAGCTCATGAAAACGGCCATAAACGATGAGTTTTTGGTCATAACTCTCAAACATGTATCGTGTCTTTACGGGCCATGTAAATCTCCATGGAACCCCAAAACTGTGGCAATAGCTCATGAAAACATCTAGAAAATGCGAATACGACGAATTTTGGTCATATCTCTCAAACATGTATCGGGTCTTATGGGCCCTGCAAATCGCCCTAGAATCCCAAAATTGTGGACAATAGCTTAGGAAAATGGCCCTAAAATGTGAAAACGAAGAGGTTTAGGTCATAACTCTCAAATATGTATCGTGTCTTTACAGGCTATGTAAATCGCCCTGGAACCCCAAAAACTATGGGCAATAGCTCATGAAAACGACAATAAAGTGCGAAACAACAAGTTTCTGCTCACCACTCTCAAATGTGTATCGGATGTTACGAGTCGTGCAAATCGCCCTGGAACCCAAAAACCGTGGAGAATAGTTCATGAAAACGGCCATAAATCCGAAACCAACGAGTTTTTGGTCATATCTCTCAAACATGTATCGGGTCTTATGGGCCCTGCAAATCGTCCTAGAACACCAAAATTCTGGGCAATAGCTCATGAAAACAGCGATAAAATATGAAAACAACGAGTTTTTGGTCATAACTCTCAAATATGTATTGAGTCTTTACGGGCCATGTATATCTCCATAGAACCCCAAAACAGTGGGCAATAGCTCATGAAAACGGCCATAAAACGCGAAAACGCCGATTTTTTTGTCATACCTCTCAAAAAATGTATCGTCTCTTTTGGGCCATGCAAATCGCCCTAGAATACCAAAACTAAGAGTTATGGCTTATGAAAACAGCCATAAAACGCAAAAACGTCGAGTTTTTGGTCATATCTCTCAAACATGTATTGGGTCTTATGGGCCCTACAAATCGCCCTAGAACCCCAAAATTGTGGGCAATAGCTTAGGAAAAACGGCCATAAAATGTGGAAAACGACGAGGTTTAGGTCATAGTTCTCAAATATGTATCGTGTCTTTACAAGCTATGTAAATCGCGCTGGAACCCCAAAAACTGTGGGTAATAGCTCATGAAAACGACCATAAAGTGCGAAAACGACAAGTTTTTGCTCATAACTCTCAAATGTGTATCGGGTGTCACGAGTCGTGCAAATCACCCTGGAACCCAAAAACTGTGGGCAATAGCTCATGAAAACGGCCATAAATGCGAAACCGACGAGTTTTTGGTGATATTTCTCGAACATGTATCCGGTCTTATGGGCCCCTGCAAATCGCCCTAGAACACCAAAATTGTGGGCAATAGCTCATGAAAACGGCGATAAAATATGAAAACGACGAGTTTTTGGTCCTCAAATATGTATTGTGTCTTTACGGGCCATGTATATCTCCATGGAACCCCAAAATTGTGGGCAATAGCTTAGGAAAACGGCCATAAAACGCGAAAACGCCGAGTTTTTGGTCATAACTCTCAAACATGTATCGTGTCTTTATGGGCCATGTAAATCTCCATGGAACCCCAAAACTAAGAGATATGGCTTATGAAAACGTCCATAAAACGCGAAAACGACAAGTTTTTGGTCATATCTCTCAAATATGTATCGGGTCTTATGGGCCCTACAAATCGCCGTTGAACCCCAAATTGAGGGAAATAGCTTAGGAAAACGGCCATAAAATATGAAAACGACAAGGTTTAGGTCATAACTCTCAAATATGTATCGTGTCTTTACAGGCTATGTAAATCTCCCTGGAACCCCCAAAAACTGTGGGCAATAGCTCATGAAAACGACCATAAAGTGTGAAAATGACAAGTTTTTGCTCATAACTCTTAATGTGTATTGGGTGTTACGAGTCGTGTAAACGCCCTCGAACCTAAAAACAGTTGGCAATAGCTCATGAAAACGGCCAAAAATACGAACCGACGAGTTTTTGGTCATATCTCTCAAACATGTATTGGGTCTTATGGGCCATGCAAATCGCCCTAGAACACCAAAAATTGTTGGCAAATAGCTCATGAAATAGGCGCTTAAAAATATGAAAACGACGAGTTTTTGGTCATCACTCTAAATATGTACTATGTCTTTTAACGAGCCATTTATATACTCCATGGAACCCCAAACTGTGGGCAATAGCTCATGAAAACGGCATAAAACGCGAAAATGCCGAGTTTTTTGTCATACCTCTCAGAAAATGTATCGTGTCTTATGGGCCATGCAAATAGCCCTGGAACACCAAAATATGGGCAATGGCTTATTGAAATGGCCATAAAACACGAAAAACGAAGATTTTTGCTCATAACTCTTTAACGTGTATCGGGTGTTACGAGTCATGTAA